>OY982532.1:21661603-22259103 GCA_963859965.1 Ceramica pisi
ATCATTTACAAACAAAGGGTCTTTCTACTTACCATCATACATGATAGGAACACCTGTTTCGTAGTAAACCAGAGCTGGGAAGCTAAATATACCGATATCCGAGGCAAGTTTGGAGTCCTTGGACTTAACGAATTGAATGCCGTGCTTGTCTGTGTCGTCATCGATTGTTTCGAGCTCCTCGAGGACATCGTCACAGGTGTCACAGTCTTCGCTGTCTGTAAGAGAGAGATGAGAATCGATTATCGTTTTCAATCACTTGCTTTTTCCCGTCGCTTCCACAGGCCATGGGAGTAAAGTGATTCACAGGAACCGTGCAGTTTTCAAAGGTAAAATGTCACTTATGAACGGTAGAATTCATGCTCAAATAGCATGAATTCTACCGTTCGCGGTTAACATTTACAGTTAATAATTGTGGAGAAATTCCAGTAGTCTGTGGTATTTAGATGATTCCGTAAGCCATTACACGAATAGAAGACTCTAAACTCGGTATTTACTTGGGCAACTGCCAGACCACATAATATTTTAAAATGATTTACGGTGTTTAATATTATAATAGCCAAATGGCTTCCTTAACATTTTTATATATTATTTTAAATCAAGTTTCACACTTACAGAAAAACACGGCTAGGTGTTCAACATCATTGATGAGGTCTTTCAAGGTCTTCCTGTCGACGTTTTCGATGACATCAGGCTGAGAGTCGTGGAGTTCCAGTACCCATTTGAGGATAGCTTCTTCATGGGTCAGATCACCTTCGTAAATGGTCCTGAACTTGTGTCTGTAGAAGGCTAAAGCTGGTAAGTCTGACAGGTCATATTCCTTGTCAATACCATCGTCAGATGTCTTGACGAAATCAATGTCTTTCTCTTCACATTCGTCGTCAATGTTTTCAAGTTCACTCAAGATTTTCTGGGACTTCTTGTCGCCTTCCTTATCTGTAAAATATAGTTGGATTTTGTTTATCAACCTTTTTTTACTACAGTCAGATGTGCATCTCTGAAGGAAACCAAAGAGTCTCACGGCACTTATCGTTAATATTTGAAACACAGTAACGTTTCCGATGACTATACAAATATTTTAAATACAAAATGGTGGCTGCCTAAAATAATGCATTAAAAGTAAACTAACGCAAAGACAGTTTCACAATCTACAGTATCAAAAGCATAGGTATAAAAAAAAAGTTCTTCTTAAATTTTCAAAGACTAGTGTTAGCCATGCCAGAAAGCCCGGTGAAAGAAAGAGTGTACTTACAGAAGAACACAACAACGTGGTCGTTCTCTTCTAAAATCTTCTCCAGCATCCTAGAGTTGACTTCTTCGATCTTGCCGGGGATTTCCAGGGTATCTTCATCAGTTAGCCAGGCGAGGACTTCGTCTTCATCCTCGATGTCTCCTAAAATTTTAAACGTGGTATGTTTTAAAACACATTTATTCACTCAGTTTCGGTTATGAGTATCTAAAAGTTTGATTTAGAAATTCATTTTGATGTCAAATACTAGTTTGTATTCAAAGAACGAATAGATGCGGAACCTCATACATTTGAAAATCCGTCTATGTTCTCTGTAGATTTTGTCATTATGAAAATAACCAGTTATATCTTAATTTTTATGAGCCCGTTGCGAAGTTTCCGTTTCTTATAAACACCAACATCCTAAAGGGCAATTGTCGAAATCATCTCTGTTTTTTGCATTTTTTTTTCAATTTCTGCCTTTTTTGTTATACTTATCTACAAGATTGGAATAAAGAAGCGATTTAATTTGAAAACTCACCGTTATAAATAAGCGGGTCTTTGTTCCTAAAGAACACAAGCGTGGGGAAGGTCTTGATGCCGTACTTCTTAGCGAGCGATAAGTCCTCAGTAGTGACGAAGATGATACCGGTCTCGTCAAGCTCATCATCAATGTTCTCCAGCTCGTCGAGGATATTGTCGCATTCATCACCTTCCTCGCAGTTGCCGCCTGGAATGAGTTAGTGGTATTTCGTTATTTTTGTTTTTAAATTCTTCGTGGTGAGTAAATACCACCAATTATTAATTAGAGAAATTGATGATAGGTAGGCGCTCTTAGAATTTAATTGTAGTTTTTGTCGATCCTAAAGTGCTGATTCTCAGAGCTCCTTCTAAAATAATTTAAAGATATTTGGGGTGATTTTTTTCTTAATTTCGACAGCTTGTATTTTTATTACAATATAATTTAAACATTGAAATTGATATGAGATACTTAAGTACAATATAAATAATATGGCCCTCAAAAATATTTTTATCAAAAACCCAAGTAACAAACCGTTCAAAAATATACCAATATCTTAAAATAAAAATCACAATATAAATAATGCTTACTGAAATACACCACCACATATTCATGCTCCTCAATAAGATCAATCAAGATCTCATCAGTGACTTCCTCAATGGTTGCACTGTTCTTCTGTTCAATCAGCCACTCCAGTACTTCATCCTCATTCATCAGGTCACCTTCATAGATCGCCGGGATGTTCTCTTCAAAGTAAACGAGAGTTGGTAGATGGTCGATACCGTACTCTTTGGCTTCGTTCTCATTGTCCATGCGTACGATGACGATGCCTTCCTTTTCAAGTTCATCGTCGATGTTTTCTAATTCGTTTAAGATTCTGATGTCTTGTTTGTCTTCTTTGTCATCTGAAATATTATTTTGGATTATTTCTTAAGAGGCCTTTGGCCTAATAATGTGTAAATCCTACCTTTCCTTAGAACAATTCATTGAGTCAAAATGGCTAATTGCGTTCTGGATCAAGACTTCTACGATTTAAGTGTTTTTTTATTCAAAAAGAAGAAGAATGAACAACAACATAAAGTAGTTATTTTGTTTTCCAAAGCTTGTTTAAATCAGAGTGGGGAGTGCACCCACACTCCCCAATTGCTTTATAGCTTTACGTCAGAACTTACGTGAGCAACATGCATTAAAATTTTAAATAATGATTATTTCAGGCTGAAACTTAAATTTAATTTAGCTATAGTTAATACTCACAGAAGATCACGGCCAAGTAAGGGGTGCTGATAATAAGTTTGTCCATCATTTCGTCCGTGACTTCAGGGATCTCGCTATGACGCTTCTGGTGGAGCAACCATCCTAGCAGCTCCTCTTCCTTCATCAAGTCACCTTCGTATACGTGAGGAATACCCCTCTCGAAGAACACCATTGTGGGAATACTCTCAATACCGTACTCCTTAGCTTCTTTGTCATCGTCAATCTTGACGAAAGCAATATCGTTCTGATCACACTCATCGTCAATGTTCTCCAGCTCAGCCAAGATCTTCTGACTCTTCTTCTGGTCCTTGTCGTCTGTAATAAATTCGAAGAACTGTATTTCATTTATATGTCAGTTCTTGATAGTGTTCTGTACTAAATTATAAAATTCCCTATTTTTAGACATGTGGCAATTAAAAAATCTGGCATTGTTTCAAGCGACACAGCAAATGTTAAGGCCGTGCATATAAAAGTAAAAAAAGTACTTACAGAACAGGACGGCGACGTATTGCATTTTATCGATGATGAGGTCGAGCATCTCATCAGTAATGTCCTCGATTTCGTCGCTCTCAGTCTGATGTCTGAGCCAGTCCAGAACCTTCTCCTCCTCTTCTAAGTTACCCTCATAATAGGTCGGTATACCCTTCTCAAAGTAAAGCAGCGTGGGCACCTTTTCGATACCGTATTCTCGAGCCTCGTCATCATTATCAATCTTCACAAACGCAATACCAATTTGGTCACACTCATCATCAATATTCTCCAGTTCGTTAAGTACCTTCTGTGATTTACGGTCGTTATTATCATCTATAAGAGACATTAAAAAATGGCCTTCAGTAACAAATCTCAAGGGAAGTTTATGATCGGATTTTTGCCAAGAAATATACTTACAAAACAACACGGCGACAGTCTTGCCGTCTTTGATGAGACGATCTAGCATTTCATCGGTGACATCTTCGATTTCGTCCTTTTCTAGTTGGTCGACGAGCCATTCTAGCATTTCTTCTTCATTCTCAAGGTCACCTGGCAAAGACAGAAACCATATTACAGAACTGGGATAAAAAAAACCTTGCACAATACTTGAGTCATCTTATAATGTTAATTATTCTTACCGTCGTAAACGTTAGGAATTTGTTTCTCGAAGTAGACGATGGATGGAACGTCATCGATACCGAAGTCCTTCGCCGCCTTGACGTCATCAATCTTGACGAAAGAAATGCCATGGCGGTCGCAGTCATCATCTATCTTCTCAAGCTCAGCCAGAACCGTCATTGATTCTTCGTCGCCATGGTCGTCTGGAAATGTAGAGTTAAGTATATTGTCGACGGATATAAGAATTTACTAAGACCCTTTGGATTTCTAAGGAAAACTTTACTGCAACGCGATGCTATTTGGTAGTAAATTCATGTACAGGAAGATTTTAAAAGACCTATGGAAAGGTACGTGACATTGTTATTGAAGTTGATTTACTCACAGAACAGTACGACAAGGTTGTCGACATTCCCAATTAAGGTGTTCAAAGTCTTTGCTGTAACATCTTCAATGATATCCTCTTCATCACCAGTAGACTTGTTAGCGATCAACCACTCCAGTACATCCTCTTCTCTGCTCAGCTCACCTGAAATATACATGACAGCATGTTTGAAATTATCTCCATAATGTTTCAGCTAATTTTGGTTTTGAAAATAAATAGAACTGAAAACTTGTAAGCAAAAGCATTTCTGAGTTAGAATGTTCGCCAAAAATACTCAAGAACAGGCCTGCTAAAATTGTAGGCTGGGCTATTACCTGTAATTTACTAGTACTTCTAACAGTTTACTATCTAACATTAGCCTAAATCTCAATTACAATTCCAATTATATACAAAAGAAAGTGCTGAGACTTGAAGTAAACCAGTAACCATCGTCATTAACACCATCCGTATCCGCAATACGAGAGTCAGCAAACATAAAATATGAGTCACAAACCTTCATAGATAATAGGTATCTGATGCCTGTAGTACACCAGTCTTGGCAAGTCTCCAAGATTGTACTCCTCGGCAAGTTCCTCGTCGTGGATCTTCACGAAACCGATTCCGAGTTGGTCAGCCTCATCGTCAATGTTCTCAAGCTCTTGCAGAGCCTTCGCACATTTCTTACATTCCGGCTTGTCTGTAACACGTTACATTCTGCTTTATTTTGTGACTCGCCCAATTCTCTTCCAGTTCATGCCTCGGACGTGAAGCGGTGCAGTTAAGTGCCCAATTATTGCCTATGAATTTGGCTGTGTTAAAATTAAAAATTTAGTGTGCAATTAAAGCTTGTGTCGTGCAAAAACCTATTAGGTTTATGTGTGGTCGTGCCGCTTTACCAAAAAATCTTATATCTCTACTTCTATTATTATAAGCAGGACTATATCGAGTGTGCACATCTAATAGGGTTCACAGAAATCATCTTGTAGAAAAAACAGCTAAATGAAATCAATGTCCTCGTCCTACAAGATCGCCGCAGCAGTATTAAGAGTTTCTTATTTGTCAAGCACACTGTTGATGATATGAACATTTGCATTATTTCGAACGTTTATAAATAGAAAAACATTGTAAACAACATTATTTGACGGCCTGCCGAGGATCTTCTTCTACTTTTCATCAAATATTTAGGTCAAGGTCATCGTATGATCTTATTTTTGGACAGAATTTCCAATGTACTCATTATTACTGTTACGGCAGTATTGTCTCATGATGTACACTAATTTGTTTTTAATATTTTTTACTGTCGTTAAGTGGGGAGAATGCTCATCTGACGCCGTGACATGTCGGTCCGTCAATCCGAGCTTGCTAGCGAGACGCAAATAGCACAACCGAAATAGCTCGCCTCACGGCCCGATAATGCAAACACGTTTTTGATTCTAGCTTTCTCTAGATATAATAAAGAAACAGTAAGATTCCAGATAGGCGGTCAGTTATTGCGCGTAATTCAATAAATTAAAGTGTGTAACGTTAGCGTTTTGTTTGAATGCGAGTGTATCTGTAATTGTTAAAATTAAAATGATGAAAGAATACTCGTTAGATTATGTTGGTTGAATATAATTTGCTATGTGAGTCACATCGTCCCAATATGTTGTATCTGAGCCAAAATTTTAATTAGCCGTATTCATCATCGATTGTTGTTTCAAACAACGGGGCCTTTATCAACTGCACCAATTAACAATAATTATATTATAAATATCGTTACCGGTTCCAATAAAAGCAATAAGCACATACGATGACATAAAGTACACCAATATTAATCAACTAAGCGAGAAGAGGTACAGCCAAGCTGACATTAGAAGGAGACATGCCGCCAGCTGAGAATCTTACTTACTGTTTGACGGGCCGCAACTTTTGTGATCAGGACCTACGTCAAAAACACAATCAAAACACACTGCACAATATACAGACGCATGTTCTAACCTCCACTAACAATTATGATGTACACGACTGAGAGGAAGATTAACTACTCGACAGGGCTACGTCGAAAGAATTTACAGTATCACTTTGATTATACGATGGTTAGTTGAAAAATGGCTCGAATTTACCACAATTGCTAAGATACGATGACAAGAACACAAAAAATAACACGCCAATACTTACAGAAGAGAACGGCTACATAGTCTGTGTCCTCGATGATCTTCGATAGGATCTTTTGGTTGACTTCTTCTATCCGGTCAGGAAGGTCCATTGCTTCTAAACTCGTCAAGAAATCCAGGACGCTTTCTTCGTCCATGAGATCTCCTAGAATTGTCAAGATTTGACCGTACCAATGAGTAAAATGATTTTTTTGTATAAATATAGATACAATTTGCAAAGTTTTTATATTTAAATATTGAAATGATTGTAAATGAATGTTAATGAATGACTACAAAGGCCTTCCATTCTATTTTGCCACTCCAGTTAGCGGCTTTAAAAATAAATTAAAGACATTTGAAAAATAGCTACAAAGAGCACTCTGAAAAGCATGGTAGATTAAACTGAGATCGTTGCAGAACAAATTGAAGAAATCAGAGAGAGAGATTAAATCACGCCTTTTACAAATAGCTGAAAACCGGTATTAGAGCCCAGTTATAACTTTAACAATCAAGGGAAGTTCCCTTGAATCACCGTTTATAATTATTTGTACAATAAAACATCAGTTAATGTTCGTAGAAAGCTTTAAGAGCTCATATAATTCAACATTAATGTTTTAGTAAGTACAAAATGTTTGATATTTGGATTATGAGATACAGGATTCGAGACAAGCATTTATTTTGGCTATTGAATATCAAACAATAACATGCTCCCAGGACTGATTCATAATTAATTTTAGACGCATGATATGTTAAATGAAATGTGGTTTGCGTTATGGGTCAACCACTTACAGCTGTAAAATATATCACGTATATATAAAGAACAGAGTATATTAAGAAAATGAATTGGCTAATTCTTCGGATTAAACTTTAATTTTAGGTTCTTGGCCTCGTCATTCAATTGGATCACCCAGTTAGTTCCTTCTTCGATATAATTTTCCAGAATCAAAGCTACATGGGCAAACACCAAAATTTTTTTTGTGACTTTTTGTAGGCAACATAATAAGATTTTAGACCTAGAATTTCATTGATGATCAAATGATTCCATTGATGGGAGCATTGTTTCAAGTCTATATATGTATATTATGCTCCGTTTTAATCTGATATGATAGTAATTGAGAAGAAAAAAATAGCCTTCCTGGGATATTTTCCAATGCTTACGCGGTCGAAAGCTATAGACAAATCAATTTAAAAATAATTAATTACAGTGACGGATTAACCTTCGTAAATGATCGGTTCCTTCTCACGGAAGTACGTGAGGGCGGGGAATTTCGTGATGCCATACTGCTTGGCCAGCCGCTTGTCGTTGATCTTGACGAAGTCCACTCCGAATGTGTCTGTGTCATCATCTATCTTTTCCAGTTCTTCTAGTACCTTGTCACACGTTACACAGCTTCTTGCATCTGTTTATGAAGGAAAGCGAAATATTCACTATCATGATGAGCAACTATCAATTTTTTGCCGTCTTATTTCAACAAAACATGGAGAATTGATACGTCTAACGTACGTATACAAACTATCCAACACGTTCCACCGATGCCAAATTTTCCATGAAAAACAGAAACAGACGTTATCTAGACAACTTCTCAAGACTGTACTTACTGGTTAGTTATTTGCAGTGGTATAGAATATCGTGGGACAATATTAACAACTACTATTCATACTTGGATAAAAGGTTTGCCTGTAAATTACAGGCTAACCTTTTAAAAGTTATTGATTAGTAAGATTATCTTTGCATTGTATAGACTCATTAAATAATGTAACCATGATTTTGTAAAAAGGCAGTGTTTAATAAAGTGTCCATGGAGTTTCTTGCACGTTCTTCTCCATAGGATCTACTCTTTGGAACGTGCAACTGCCGCGCTGGAGATAGGGTCGGTGAGTTTGTTTTGTCGCAGAATAACTTGCTACTCTTGTCGCTAGCGCGGCAGAATTAGATTCATCTATTTGACTGACATACCTTGACTATTCAAAAGTGCCTGTAAACTGGTCTATTTGAAATAAAAGATTTTGTATTTGTATTTGTATTACAGGCTGTAATAACTGATTTGTAGAATGCAATCCTGACTTTGTATGACATTCATTCAGGCGTAAGATGTTGTGCACAGTCGTCTTTGGCATTACCTTTGGAGCAAAAATGTAAATCTCATATATCTGCCAGCACAACATAACATAAAATGCCACCAAACCTACTAATAACTATATTTTTTTAAATCATACGGTAGTTTCCATACAACTTTATGTCTCAATCTTGAGTATATCCCTAATAAAACATGGCAGATAAAATTTATTGGATAAGCAAAATATTTTACAAAAATAACGCGTATTATTCTTAGACTGAGAATAATAAAGTGATGACTGATGTTACTAATCGTGTCTTAAATTTGGCTCCTGAAATCAGTTATGTCGAGCTTGGTGATTTAGTTTGTGTAACCGATAGATGACTGACATGCTCCGGACCAGACGAAGGGATAAGAAACAGCTGTGACGTTACATTTATGATTGTTCCGAAAATATCTGAAGCTTATACGTTATATGTTCAGTTCAAAACAGATTTGATATCATCGATAGTTTACAATACTACGAAGTTTTGAAATTGAATCGTTTGTATTGGAATAAAATATGTATCTTTGCATCTAAAAATTCCTCCTCTGCTATGTTGTCAACAACAATCCAGAATTCAGAAACGAATTCTGCGTTCACGTCATGACTATTCCCCAATGTTATTGAAACCCATTTGGACTACATTCAAGTTCTATGTTTGACAGGTATCTATTGTTTCTTTACTTTACAGCCGCTTGCGTCCGGTGTTGATTTTTACACGTGTGACGCAATAAACATGATTAACCTTAGTACAAGAAAATACACTCATAAATACAGCGAATGATGAAGTCGCGACAGCTCCTAGTTTATATTTACGATTTACTAGCGTACGCTCGAGCCCACATAACGTTCCATTTGTGGCCGATGTTGCTTTTAATTTAATAGCTTTTTGCCAGTTTTATGTTACCTCAGGAGCATGAAAACGTTTTACAAGTACACCATCGTCCACGTAAGCAAATTATTCATCGCCTACTGAAATATTTAGCCATACCTACACATGATTGGAGCCACATAAAGGCATATGTTTGTTGTTATTTAAATACTTGGTTTATTTTTGTCTTAATAGAGGTGCAATTGAGCATCTGGCTTGTATAATAGTGCACTGCCAAGATTTGTTTGTCAAAAGTTAATGTTCTAAGCTCCATGCGCTCTTCCGTCTGTTGTGTAAGCATTCGAAGATAATGCATCCATTGCAATAACAGTTTCATCAGGTGTGCATAATTGTACATGTATCGGGAACGGACATTCTACAAAAGACTTACCTGAAGCTACGAACACCGTTTACCATCATCAAAATTCTGGAGTTTATACTCGTTTCATCCATTCCCAATTTTCAAATTTTGTTTCCATCTCACACAAGGTTACATAATTATAGCACATTCTATAAAACTCGCCATACATCCATCAACGTTCAAATGACGTGTTGCTTTCGTTTGCGTTAGGTCTTTTAATTTTAAGGTGCGAGGTCATTGCCATGTATTAGGCACGGTTCCAAACTCGGGCAATCTGATGAGAAATATTTTTATGCAGAAGAAAAACAACTACCTACTTATGTGTACTACAGCTATGCACTAGCCCAAGCAAAGAAACCGAGTATTGCAAAGGGTATGAGTGAAAATTCAAATCTATAACCTTTTATTTTTATTGTTATAATTAAAAAGACGCCATAATAGCATTAACCAAGTATTTGAAAATCAATTTGCCAAACTCATCAACGAGAAAACGAATGAAGTATTAATGAATAAATAACACAATGTATTACTGACATAGCTTTCCACTGAAGGCCTACAGTAAGAACATGCACTAAAAACAATAAAATATGTGCGCGGAAAATTACTAGTTGGTGGGACGACGCCGAGTAGTTGGCTAGTTACTAACATGATTATCTAATGTGTTGACACCGAGACAGCCGGTGAATGGACTACAGAGGAATCAAATGAGATCAGTTAACTTTAGTGCAAAAGGGAAGCAATTATCACAAAGCAAATGTAATGTGACTAACAGAAAAACTCACAGCTCCAATTTGTAATAAACACAGCTGTTCATCCGTGACCTAACACAACATTGCATAATAAAATATTGAGTCAGTATAGGTGTATGTGCAATAATAATAATACTAGTGAACCTAATAATAACGTGGCCGAAGCTCTGTTGCAACGCCGCATGAGTATGCAGGACATGCAAAACAATTGCAACCACTTCACACGTGATGAAGAACACGAAGTATATTTAGTTGGTAATAAAATTTAGAACAAAAGCACAATAACTTTAGATTTACTCGCCATCATTTTCTAGAACTTTCGGAAAATGCACTGTGATAATGCTCTACCGTAGCAAAAGCTTCACCGAAATCCACACATGTGAAATGTTTTGGAATTAGCCCAAAAATACACAACGGAGTCAGATACAGTCTAAGAGCTTTGCTTTCGGCGAATTTGATTAGATTGCAGTTGCTGTGTGGATTTCATTCATGAGTTCGAAATTAACTTCATGATCTGGTTAAAAAACAAACATCCGGATTTGTGCAAAGGGGTCATGCCAACGTTTTTCAGAAACGAATATATAGGTGCAAATGTAAGTAGTACCTATATTTTTCTTCAATAAGTTTACGTTATAGTCATCATTGTGCTGGCCCTTATGCTAATTAAATTACGCATACATTCAAGTACTGAGATGTGTGTATAATGAACAGGCAACAGTGAAAAAACCAAACCCGAGATCAGCAAACTTGGGGCCCGCTAGGGCCAGTGCCTGCCGGGGTTGCGGAATTTGTGCGAAAGTGTCACCGCGGCCCTGGAACGCAAAGGGCATTAGGAGGAACACGAATGGGTTTTAATCAGTAGGAGTCTGACACTCCCTGGAAGAAAAAAAAGGATCAGCAAACTGAACATAGCATCGCATACTGCGTCAAGTAGTGAGTCAGCTGCACGGAAGTTACTGGAATTGTTTGAAAAACGCATCGCACACACGTAGTAGCTGAAATTATTGTAGCCTTGATTGAAGCTTGATTTTTCTGTACGCATCCGTCTCTGGATGATCTTGGATAAAACTATACTTCGAGATTGATTTTTGCTGCAATGTTGGATAGAGGCTCAATACGTCACGGCAGTTTTGTTCATATCTAACCATTATCTAACTGAGCAAGCTGCGGAAGACCAAACTGATCCCGCTGAGAACTACACAGTTAAACATTAATTAACTCCAATATTTCAGAACTGGTATAAAATCTTTCGTAGCTTTTATCAAATAAAACAGAGTTCCTATGAAGATGATGTATATTTACCACTATATCTCATAACTGGGTGGGACACAATTGACCTGAGCTTCCATAATATAAAATAGAGTGCTTAAGAAGCCCTTTCAGAAAAAATATTGACCTAACTGCTGTTGGTCTCTTGTCCTCCTTTATCGAGATTCCATTCCGTTGCAACACGTGTTTACGAAACATACACAATTTATTTTAGATTGTGGACTATTTAGATCATTCTCCTACTTTTTGTTTATTTTCCTGAAAATCTTATTGTTAATACATCAATCTGCTACGGTATGAAGTATTTAGTTAATTCGCTTTATTGATGTAAGTATGTTCCACCTTATAAACACAAATGCTTTTTTTTAACGGTTTTAAGCGTTCCATACCCAGAAAGTAAAACGGGAACCTAGAACCAAGACTCCGCTGTCCGTCCGTCTCTCACCAAGCTGTATCTCATGAACCGTGATAGTTAGACAGTTGAAATTTTCACAGATGATGTGTTTTTGTTGCCGCTAATAAAATAAATATATAAAGGGGTTCCCATACAACAGACATGCCTTTTTGTCGTTTTTATAGATAGTATGGTACGGAACCCATCGTGCGCAAGTCCGGTTTTTTTCTGTATTATAATACTCATACATTTAGGGTCCCGCAGGGAAACTCAGATGAGGTACTTTTATTGACCATGCTACGGACATTTTTATTATATTCTATTTTAGACATACATATAAGTATCTAACAGGCATGCGATTTTTCGCATACCTACTTCAATGCTTCAGTAAATCATTCTAGATATTTTTATTATTTTGTTTAAAATTCAAACCTAAGTACTTAGACATTTAATGCTCTCAGGAGTTCCAAAATGCTCTTGTACTAACATTTCTTGAAGATATTTAATTAATCTTAGTTAAGCTGTAATGCTTTTAAATTGTTATGAATTACAGGTAACTGTTTGATATTTCTACAGGCAATCATGCCTTTGAAGCAACGTGAAACATATACCCACTTAAAGCTACCGAGCTTCATCTATAGATAGGTAAGTTATGATAGGTAAATTTTAGCACCAAAATTCATAGAAGAAAAGTGATTGTGTTTAAATAAATATGACAAAGCCTCATTATTCATTTCTTATCTACTCCAATCAAAATATTATTTTAATATTTTCATCATTCTTGACAGTGATCACCCACATAACGCTGTAAAATTTAACGAATATTTCTATGTAAACGTTATCGAGACGTAAACAGTTTTTGTTATTATTTGCAATTCAAAAAATTTATTTATGAAAATCTTCAATTTCCTTAATAAATCCCAGTTCAATGAAGTTAATTTCTCTCATAAACAAACTTGTTTCAAGAATTGCATAATTTATTTTAAATACGAATAACATATTTTTTGCGAGTACTAAGAAACAATAACCATTGTGCAAAAATATCTTAGCTTTCTGCTCTATCATTAAGCTATTTTTTGTGGCTTCCCGTGGCCGATTCTACAGAACCCTGGCATATTTTCTGAGATATAAAGTTCGTGACACTCAGCGATAGTAGGTATTGTTTTCTATAGCAAAAGAAGTCTGCAATTGGAGCAGAGGACAGATATTCATCATCATCATCCAAAGTCTCTCTCTCTCACTGCTGACCAAAGGCCTCTTTTTTTGTGCCGATTTCTACTTTCCTAAGCCAGCCTCATCCGGTACAGCCGGTCGATTCTGTCGACATCTCACCGTGATCACTTAGGTGGAGTGAACAACAAGTGAGCTGTCATGCAATTTTGTTTGTATGTTTTGACAAGCCCGCCACACATTCCCAACCACTGCAACTCCTGAAAGCCAGAATCAACAGTGGCGACCACCAGAAAAATGCCGAGCTAATGAAGACCGACGAGTCTCGGAGAAACGATTCAACTGTCTTGAGTCCCGCAACGAAATTAATCACATCTCATTAGTCGTTCACTTCGCCTAAGTTTTCACTTCGACATGTTTACAGCCGGTTGATTCTGTTGACCTTTCACCGTGATCACATAGGTGGAGTGAACGACAAGTGAGCTGTCATGCCATTTCGTTTGTAGGTATGGTTTAACAGCTCACTTGTCGTTCACTTCGCCTAAGTGTTCAGTTCGACATGTTTACAGCAGTGCGATTCTGTAAATATGTCGACGTGAAGGCGTGGGTGAAGTGATCACGCTGATATTACCTCTTACAAAATATTTTACTCTACTCTAACCACGTGGCTTAATCTTTATATTCATGTATTTACAACACGAACGTATTCATTTCAGTTTCGTTTCTGCCAGGACTAACTTAAATATAGATTTTTATAAGTTTTTATTTGTGAACATATATCAGAATGACGCGAACACCGACCCCGTTCGTATGTCTTCAGTTATTTCGGTGGCTTCTGATTCATATGGTGAGGAGGAACAAATGCGTAAGAAATTCTCAATGACGTGACAACGTTAATTGGCAGTATGTCTGTTTCGTTCAGGGTAAGATTTCTGAACGGAGCGTGGACGATTGCATAAGGCTACATGACAATGTCATGTCTAGTCAGACAATGAAAAGAAATATATTCTGTAATTTATAACGGAATCAGTGACAAAAATTCAGAGAAGTGATGCTGTTACATCTATCAGTTTTTGTAAATCAACCAAACAATTGATAATCAGCAATTGTCTTGCTCAACAAATAATCGACATTCTTTTCTTCTTCTTCTTAGATATTCTAATTAGTTCGTGTTAACCAATGCACGTTGGTTTTAGATACGTATCACCACATAGCATTCTGCTGACGCCTTCCTTTTTTCCTGCTAGATTTATACCCTGAAACTTCCTAATGCAAAATTCTATATCGTTGCCAATTTACCCCTTGATGATTTTCACTATTTGGTATTTCACCTAGCGGTTGGCAATTTCATCGCAAATTTTGATGAACATAGATTTCTCAACATTCTATAAATTTAAGTTTCGATCGAAGTACCACTTTGCTTGAAGTGTATAAGTATTGCGGATGATAGTTACCTACAACGAAAATTTCCAAAATGTTGTACAGATTAAATTGGCTTTAATCAGTAAATTTTAGGATGAAAGTTGATCTAAATTTCAAGGTAAGCCAAAGTTCCAAGCAAAATGCAAAATAATCTGGACGTGATTTGAGAGCAAATGGAATCACAAAACAAAAAGGCTTAGAAGCGGTATGTTTAACAACAATGGAACACAAAAAGACATAGAAATAACCTTCTTGCAGTTACAGCTGATAATAAATTGATCTTGATACAAAGAAAGGTAAGTAGTCAGAGAAACTGAATATTCTAAAACAATGACGGCAACCCTCCAATGCCAGAATGACGTTAACATTTGACATTTGGCAGTAAGTAGACAATATCTGATAGTGGTATGTGGAATGAGGAAGTACGTCAATGAACCAGGACCAGAACAATCAACATTACTCTCTTTAGTGGTGTAGACTGAGGGTGATGAGTAATTTTAATTAACTAAGTGATAGGAAAACATACTGAGGAACCCAGGAGTTATCCATATACAACTTATATTTTAAATGGGAAAGTACCTGTCTGTCTGTTGTTACCTTTTCCCGTCTTAACGACAGAACTGATTTGGATGAAACTTGGCAATTGGGTAGATTTTGTCCTGGAATAACCTAAGTGGCATTTTCTATCCCAGGAATAATGCTCCCTAAGGATAATTTTCAACATTCACGCGAGCGAAACCGCTGGCAAGAACTAGCAGTTGGTATTTTGCAAGTCTGAAATGACAAACCCGATTTTCTTTGTATGAGAAATGACCTTTGCCATGTATTAGGACAGTTATATGCTGGTATCATTTTTAGGGTTCCGTACCCGAAGAGTAACCCACGGTACCCTATTGCTAAGCCTCCGCTATCCGTCCGTCCGTCTGTCTGTCTGTCAGCAGGATATAGGACCAGAGTGTGTTCCTATTACTATTGCCGCTATAACAACTAAAATTAAATAAAAAATTAAAGGGGGCTCCCATACAAGAAACGTGTTTTACGGTACGGTACCCTTTGCATAAGAGTCCGACTCGCACTTGGACAGTTTTATAATATTATAGGGACCTTCATCCGGATGGAATTCAACGAATTATGTGACATAAAATATATGTAATTTGAACTAAGTATGTCTGAATGTTCTAGATAATTGTTAAACGTTCATATGTATTAATAATCTGTACCCAAAGATAAAATAATAATATATTTTGTGATTGACTGTATCAAAAGCCTTTGACAAGTCAACACATGGAGTACCCCAAGGCACTGATACTTAGTTGTCACTAAAATTGCGTTTTTTTCAGGTTTTAATAATTTACAAGCAAAGAAACTTTTCAAAATATATTCCAATCAGATATAAAAATTAGCAAATTATTTTGATTTAATGATATGGATAATACCATAAACTATAGGTAACCTATGTTTACAAACCCTTTCTCATTCAGCAGATCATACAGCAGCTTAATAGGTACTTTTATCGTAATGGCCACCAATACATCAGCTCTCGTTAGTTTGATAAAATTTATGTATTCTTGTACACGATTTGAAGCAATTTTCATTAATCGAGGAATTAATACTAGCATTCTTGATTTTGGAAGTATTCCAATTGAGACAGTTGTACCAGCACATTTTCGTAATTATGTCTTTTCTGTAACACTTACTAGCCGACCATCAGGGCCTATTTTTGTAACAAAAAAACTTTTCATGATGGCTTCACACTATCAAGGGGCCACATCTATTTGATTTTATCTGATGTTCAAATTATTCTGGTAATTGTTGTTTAGAAAACTTTAGCCAGAGTGTGTATCTGTCCTGGCGCGATCAATATTTGTAAATTGTTTGAAATTATTGTCATCTCAATCAGGTTTTTTTAGTTGATCAATCGTTTGTCACTTTAATATCATTATTCAGCAGTTAAATCATGTATCATGTATAGCAAATCAATAAATCATGTATTATTATTAGGTAGGTCTTTCTAAATATACTTAGGGCCAAAGCCTAATAATCAATTTCCTTTATTAGATGAGGTGTGTTTTGTTTATGTTTTTGTTTATACCTATCAATATGTATAACCTACTGCATCTTTCTCGACGTGGTCATTTCAATTTAAACTTCTGACTAACTGGAGAGCGTCTCAAACAAGAACCTAATAAAACCAAGAAAACGATTTTCTTCGTACGCCTACAGTTAGCCGAGAACAATTTAGTCTCTCAGCCAAGAGACAATCTTGCATCGCTGCCGGCTTCGACAGTGATTTATGACACTTTTTGTGTCTAGAGCAGCCACTGAATCCTTCGGATGAGTGAGAGATGCATTGTAGGCATGGCAACGAGCACAGATATGTCAAGATAATTAATGAATATCTGACGATTAGCTCCAACACACACTCGTAAGCTCACACGCACAACTTGCACTTTTACGAAATGATCATTGTGAGGAATGTGACGTAGCAACTAACAGATCACATCGGCAGTTGGCGACAAAAGAAAATAGTCGGAGTGCCGATACCACGTAATGGAAGTCTATTTCAGCGGCAAATGCGGCGGCACACAGTTTTAGCCGAGCTAAGAGCGTAGGCGCCTTGCGACCTTGGCGGAGCCAGCATCGGTGGAACGGTGGAAAACGAGACTCGGTACCATTTTAGGCCGCGCCGACGGCCGCAGCGGTCGGCGGCCGGGTCAAGTTTTATTGTCTCGCGGCTCGGTTGCATAACTCGCGAATCGCAAGTCGAGCCGCTCGCTTCGAAAATATCATGCGCACAGCCGAAAGCTCGAGTCCGCCGAAGCGGTCTTCCCCTCGGCCCGTCCGAAGATCATTAACTCGACGATAACCCATTTGGACGGGCGCCGTCGCAGACGTTTCGACACGGCAGGGCCGCCCCCGCGCTGGCCGGCCGCCAGTTTTCGAAAGCTCGCAAAATTAAACGGAGACGCGCGCCGGTCGGCAGGCGGCGGCTGAGTGCCACTTACACCAGTACACCGCGACGAAATCCTTGTCTTCCAGCACTCGCTCCAACTGTTTGGCGGTGACCTCTTCGATCTGGGGTTCGACGTGTTTGCTCGGGGCGGGGGATTTACGCGCGGTCGCGGCGGCGGCGAGCAGCAGCACGGCCGCTAGAGCCTTCAGCCACCGAGCCATGGCGAGGACGCGCGCGGACTGACGCCCGGCCGCCGCCCGCCCTGCGCAAGCGCTGCCCGCGCGCGCGCCGCCCTCGCGCATGCGCACCCCAACTAGCACACAAGCGCTATAAGAAGCTGCACAGTAGCTGGATAAAAGATTTTCATAACGGCCTCAGCTCCATTAGTAAGAAATATAGTGGTTCTATAAGCGGCTACAGACCACTTGTAGCGCCAAATAGGCCCATATTATCCTGCTTACAGCTCTACAATGGGTCCACAGTGGACGTAAATGTAAGTTATAAAGGCTCTACAGAGTTGGCTTAAAGGCGATGGTTAGCGCCATGATATTTCGTGAAAGCTCTTGTAGCGCCATTATACCAACCTCACCATATTTCGGCGCTCCTGTATCGTTATATTAAATGTCGACGCTTTAAATTAGTAATAAGGTAGGTGTAAACTAAATATATTTTAATAAAATGAATCATACGTACACTATAGTGACAAGTGAGGAAACATAATACGGATTGGATTATTAAAATTACTACGGTAAGTTTAAAATTGTTTTATTTCTTTGTGTACGTGAAATATCAGTGCGAGTACTAGTTTGCTGTCAATATATATGTATATTATTGTCAAAATTTTCACGCGCCCTCAAAATATTCAGTTTTTAATGCAAAAATTTATGTTGATATTATTTGATATGTAGGTTATGAAATTGTATTTTAACATAAATCATACTTTGAAGGTTACAAATAGTTTAATTAGGGTCACAGGTAAAAAATGGTGACAAAAGTTATGAGTGTATGCATGAATAGGTACGATCTTCTAAATGTCGTAATACTTTTAAAATATACTTTTACAAAAATCTGTAATGGCGTCTCGATCAAGCAGCTCTCAGAGTTGGTTACGTCTGTTCTAGATTCTTGAGTCGTACAGAGGCTTTAGTGTTTGCTGTTGTAGACTTCTAGGTTTTACAGTCGTGGCATAGGCGTGCTATTCAACTGTTTTGGTCGCACAATAGCTTCTTGCGCGTACTATTGAGAACTCAAAGTTGTATGGTGGTCTTTGAGATATCCTTTTATATAACTATTTTAGGGGTCAGTATTAAATATTGAAAACATTTGAAAGGTAATTCAAAGTAGGTATGATTCTTTGAAAACCGTTGACTGACTGAGCCCTCTCCAAAATTATAACCTACATGTTTTGTAAAACGATTTTGTTTTACTTCTTTCTTATTAAATATCTTTATTTAATGAAAAGTATATATTGCTGGGTATAGGTAATAATGTTAATAATTACTATATTTTCAGAATGACTTTCAAAATTGTGAAAACGATCAAAAGAGGGAAACTTCAGCTATGCATTGCACCGTCTCAGTGGGAAAATGGTTGTATATTAAGATGGCCAAAAAAAGGTGCCGAAATATTGGTTATCGACCTCTGGGAAATTCCGTTCTCAGACCTGAATGGTCCAACATTAACTGCACAGTCAAAATACCAAATCTTGCGTCGTATGAAGCTGCTGAAGCTGAACTCCCAAGTCATGTTGGATAATACGGATACAGAACATGAAAACGAGCAAATGACTTTTCGGCGTCCATTACATTTTGGTGTTTTAAGTTTTAATGATGGCATTTGTAATTATATTACAGCATTACATTTTTTTTTTTTTTTTTAAGTTTTAATTATGCTACTTACGTTGAAGAGGTTTTGTTTAATAATAAATTTTAATAGAGCTGTTTGGGATCTTATTCTATTTTTGCCTTCGTTATAATTTTAATTTATTTTAGAATGTTGGTTTTAATTTTTAACGTAACGCGGTCAGAAACACTAGCACTTTACTACAGTTAAAATTATTCAGAGATTAATTTTTGAAATCGAACAATAGTTAACTATTTTCTGATCGCAGCAAAAGGGTGTACATCAGAATGGCAAGTGTACATTTCAGATTTGCCTAAATTTATCACTGTAATAAACACTGTAACAAGTATTTTGTTTATTCGATCAATACATTCGATATTATTTGAAACAGTGTCACTTAAGACTTCCTCACTATCTGTTACAGCCATAACTTCTTCAACATCACTGTACAGTACTACTGCTAAATGATGCACTATTATTATTAAACACAAAACTGGGAACTACGGAACCCTCTTTGTATTCAACTCGCACTTGGCTGTCATTTTGTTTGGTACGATTTTTTATCGACTGATTGTTGAGTATATTCTGATAATTTTCAGGTAATATAAAACCTACTGTACGGCTTTAAACGATGTAATAGCATTAGTAACGTTCCTTTTTCCGCCATTCATTTTTGTTTTTTTTTTAAGAGCGCTAGTAAAAACTATTAAAATACTTAAAGTGCTATAACACTATTCTGTAACCCCCATGGCTGTATAAAATGTTTTGTATGATACCTTATACAAATATTTGCCGTACAGTGGCCATATAATTCTCTCATATAGCCCTCAAAGCGCTATTCTAGAGCGAGTTATAGATTAGTAATACAACAGCCGTAAAAACCTCCGTTATAGACCCTAAGGCTTTAGAAAATGCCTCCCTACACTCTTGAGCGCTATAAAAGCAACTTATAACTCCTTTTAAATCCCTATAGTTATTAAAGTACTCTTTTACATCCGACGGTGGTATAAAAGACTTTATTAACTCAATTATACTTCTTATGGCGGTCTACCGACGCTATTTCATGCTCTTTTATCGCAACAAGTATTTTTTTTGCTACTAAACGGCTACAGTACCACCTAGCTGTTAAAGGGTTCTTAAATATACTTCTGTACATCTTAAGGAAAATTGTACAGCACTTGAACGTCTCTTATACAACTACCAGGCTGTACAATGCCTGTTTAAGCAGCTTGTGTGCTAGTTGGGACGCCACCGCGCCAGCGACCCCGGCGCCCGCGCTGCTCCGGCTTTGTTTACATCGCGACGCAATGCCTGCGCTGTTGAGAATACCTAACCTCCAAATGCGCTTCGCGTGGTACGGTACAGATCACAATAAATACTTGCATCTACAATCAATCTTCGCGTACGAATTGAGTTTAACACTTACCAAAACTTTTCCGTGTGTACCACGGTCCACGAGGACACACTCAACATGCCGTTAAATAGACCTAGTCTATGATTTACGGCGTGGTCGTGATGATTCTCGTTTCATCAGACTACGAGAGTGGTAGAAATTGAGTGCAGATACTCGTATCTTAGACAAACGTTTTCTCGTGACTATTATAACAAGACTTCTGCGTATGTGGTCTATGCCGGTCTGCCTTGAGATTTGCTGCAGATTATATAAAATATCAGCTGCAATATTAAAACTAAACAAACATACATATATAAACATAACAAGTTACATAAAAGCTTAGAAAACAAATAGCTGTTAGTCAGTAATTGCTCATGCAAGGCACCGGTGCGCCCATTGTAAATGGACCTCCCATGTCATTCCAACAGCTCTTTGAAACTTATTTAGTGCCTAAAATTCTGAGAGCATCTATGGCTTAAGAACCTGGTTATAATTTTACGTACCTATATAGTAAATCCACGACGAGCAAAATTAATCTATGAAGGGTTATGTTTACGTTGAAAATACATATTATTATTTGGAATCGATGAATAGGTATAGTTTTTTTTACGTGAGGAAATCCTCATGGAAGTCCTCCACCCTGGGGCGGGCGGAGGGGTGTGTCAGATTCTTACTGACTAAACCCACCCACCCTGGTGTTCCATCTCTCACCTACGCCGGGGATCTGATGAGACTTCCGTAATCCCCGGCTGAGGTGCCTCGTAGATGATCCAACTCCTTCGTGCTCCGGAAAGCACGTATCGGCAAGCACGTTACCGGTAAGTCGTTGTCCCTTTCCCGGCTGCCAATAGTTGAACTTTGTCAGTCGTTACTTTGGTCGTTACAAATCTTACCTACTTCTTTAGTAGTAGGGTACGTACGGTACGATTATTTTTTCTTTGCCTATGCAAATTACGTCGCAATCGATTGCGCAGGATGTTAATTTGACAAGAAACATAGTACAGCGCATGCGGGTAGGTCGCGTATGCAGTCTCAGGCCCTCGTATACGTTCGATGCATACCTACTTGTGTCCCGCTTACTCAATGCAATGCGACTGTTGATACGAAAAGTTTTAAATTATTTATTTTGGACTTAATTTGTGTTTTGTGTGTTTTTGTGGTGTATATGTTTGTTGTGTTACGTTGTGACCTTGTTATTGTTACTGGTTGTGTTTCTTAATTGTTAATAATACAAAACGTATAAATTAGAAAAAATATTATAAGAACGTAACACTTTTTTACGCGATGGGAACTGCGCGGTCGTCACTAAAAGCTAACTTCGGAGCGGCAAAGAAAAAAATAATCGTACTGTAGATGGGTAGCCAGTTGACGGGAACGAAGCCGCGGGGGACAGCTTGTAAATTATATTTATTTCGCAAATGGGCACCACTGACAACTTCAGTGTGGCAGTCGGTTTGCACCAGGGGTCGGCCCTCAGCCCTTATCTCTTCCTGATGATAATGGACGCTCTGACGTCGGACATCCAGGAGGAGGCTCCCTGGCGTAGGTATGCTGTTTGCTGACGACATTGTGCTGGTTGCCGAAAGCGGCCTAGAGATCCAGAGCATGATGGCAAAGACTGCAGAGTGTTGGCCTGAAATTGAGCAGAACCAAAACATAATGTAACCTGTTCTGCGATTTCGGCGTCCTTTCCAGTCATAAACCTCTCACCGGAACGCCTATACCGATCTGCTCCGACTTTCGGTACCTCGGGTCGCTTGTTCAGGGGGGTTGGCGATATAGACCGAGACGAAACGCACCGGATCAACTCAGGATGGATGAAATAGCGACAGCTCACTGGGACAACTTGCGACTCACGGTCGCCCCTCAAGTTGAAAGGGAAAACCTACAAGTCCGTCGTAATTATCAAAATGTTAGACTGTGAAAAAGACGGGTGAAAATAGATTGCATGTGGCGGAGATGAGAATGTTGAGATGGATATGTGGAGTAACAAGAATGAATAAAGTGAGAAATTACTACATTAGAGGTAAGTAGTTTAAAAGTGGCGCCAGTGACGGAAAAGTTAAAAGGGATTGTATATTATGGTCATGTGAAGAGGAGGGAAGAAACGCATTTAACTAAAAGAGTAATGAACATAAAATATGTGGATGGATGGAGACTGGAGAGGGAGAGGAAGGCCAAAGAAAACATGGATGGATTATGTGAGAAGCGATATGAAAGGAAAGTGAGTTAGTGAAAGTTTAACGGCTGATATGGTAGAGTGGAAAAAAAAAACGTGTTGCGCCGACCCCAAGTAGAAGGATGATGAAATGGGTTAATATAAACACTTTTACACGTCAATCTTATTATCCATTTAAACTATATGAGGTCGATGTTTCCTAGGATCGGTTAGGGTCAGCTCGCAACGCGCTCTTTTTAACCGACTTCCCAAAAAGGAGGAGGTTTTCAATTCGGTTGCATTTTTATTTATGTTTGTTACCTCATAACTCCGACAATTATGAACCGATTTGAAAAATTTTATCTGAAAGGATATAAACTCAGATTGGTCCCATTTAAATTTTATCAAAATCGGTTTCAAACTTTGGAATTTAAATCGAAATAGCTGGAATTCGTCTACTTGGATGATGGTTTTACGTCATCCAATTAATCGAAATTGCGTATTTTGCTTTTCTGCGATTTTGCAGTGATGTTGTTAGGTGTGGGGTACCACTAAAAAGTGAAAAATGAAAAAATACAACCGACTTCCAAAAAAAAAACTACAACGTACGTTTTTGTTAGTTTCTTCGTATTTTGACACTGACTTCCGACATTAAAGTTATTTTTTATTTTGTAGTTTTTTTTTTTGGAAGTCGTTTGTATTTTTTTGTAAAAAGTTTTTTATTATTTCCAAACTGTAACGCTATTTTAAAAAGTCCTTACAGCGAGCGTTGCATTTCGTCGCATCTTGGTGCGAGTTGACCCTTATGTCTGGTTTACACGTAAGTTGATAGTACCTAGATAACTAAATCTAAGCTCTATTATAAGTGACGACGAAGTGACGAAGCTTAAGTGTAAACGAACAATTTAGTAGCAAGTTGCAACTTAAAATTTTGTTAACAACTCATGGCTGGTTTCAAACGTATTAAGTTGTTAGGTCGGTAGGTGACTAAATGCTAAATGTTATTACTTAATTTAAGTGATTTAAGTATTAAAAGTAAACACACAGTAGCAAGTTAAAATTAAGTTAACAACTAAACAAATTATAAAATGTGAATTTGTCTTTAGAGATTTAGATAGAATTATCGGAGACCATTTTAGCAATGGCGGCGCGGTGGTGGGTGCGGGGGCGGGGGCGAGGATGTTGAACTAAGTATAAGAAAACAAAATGACGACCTGTGAATCCTATGATCAAATGGTAATCAAGAAGCAAATTATAGATAACTATAAGCTGATGCCCGCCCTTCGCGCACGTGGATGTCGGTTATTAGAGGTATACTAAGGCCTGACGACGGGCAACCGTCGCGTGTCTACACGCGTGGACACGCGGGTGGATTCCGTGAGAACGGAATTATTTTATTACTAGCTGACCCGCGCAACTTCGTCTGCGTCACATTTTCCATTACTGCTCCGCTCCTGTTTGTCTTAGCGTGATGATATATTATTTAACCTTCCTCAATAAATAGGCTATCTAACACTGAAATAATTTTTCAAATCGGACTTTTAAGTAGGAAGGAATGGTTTCGTTCATTATTAATTTAATACCGTGCTACTTACCTGCCACCTGGTCTGACTGAGTAGCAAAAATTCTACGTAGTTTATCAATACAATCTTCAATAGTTCAATAACTGCGTTAGTTTTCGGAAATGCGATCATACTCCTTATTGTAACAGCTAGCCTACTGAACAATTTCGTAGGTTTTTACTTTAATGGTTTCCTTGCAAGTATTTATTTGTATACGCGATTGTGATCCTTATTTGTAACAGTCTACGGAACAATTTCGTATGCAAGTATTTTTACTTTATTGGTTTGTCTTTGCAAGTATTTATTTGTAAACGCGATTGTGCTCCTTATTTATAATAAGTCAGGGTTCAATTTCCCATGCAAGTATATTTTCTTCCAACAGGGCTTTTTGATGAAATAGAAGTAGAAAGTAGAAACTTGAATCGTCGTAAGAAGGTATTTATTTGAAAACGCGATTGTGCTCCTTATTCCTAGAAACTTACGGGTCAATTTCCTATCCATATACATAATACTTGAAACTGGAAGCCCTGGAACTCGATTTTCCAAGTACGACCCAAGTCTACTCTCTCCTCCCAACCCAATAATTCGAAAAAGAATGTAGTCATTCTAACCCACACTTCCATAGTTATACCATATATCTACAACGTATCTGAACTGACTTTAAACTTGTTGTTCGAACTTAGAAGCTTAGCGGAGAATCTTAACACCGCGATTCACAAAAACGCGTCATAAGTACAACGCCATCTATCGATCTACAACGTAACTGAACTGTCTTTATACTCATAAGTTCGAACTTAGAAGCTTACACGTTACGATAAATAATGATAATAATATAATAAAATTTTCACTTTTTTGCTACATTTTAAGTTAAAAAAAAATAACTCAGAAATACATTGTTTCGGGGTCTTTTCACACATTTCTTATTACAAATTTTCTCAATAGATGGCTTTGCAAGTATTTGAAGTCTCAATGAAAACAACCTATTTTAGCGCTCGATGAAGTTTCTTCGTAAACTTTAAAATTCGATATCTTTTGATTTTGTGGGTCGATTTTGATGAAATAAACACTAAATGTTACCCAGATTATCACTAAATATTTTGAAGTACCTAAATTTTGAATCCAATCAGTGGTTTATGCGTGATGCTCCTCCAAACGCACAGACAAACAGAATTACAGACAAACAGACAAACAGAAAAGAATTTCAAAAACTGCTTTTTTGTGTTCTATGTCATTTTTCTGACATTTCTATGTATTTTTTATGCGAAAATATTCAATGTACAGACACGGCAACTCTACGATTTTATTATATGTATAGAATAGATTATTTTATTTACGCAGTGTCGCTAGTTCAATTTTAACGGTGTGGATGTATAGTCGGGTCGATGGAGAACTTAATATATTATTACGTAGCAAAACGAAGCCTAGCAAAAAAAAAACGAAAGCCAGTAAGCCCGTTTATTGAATCTAGGTTGCTGTGCGGGGAATTCGTTGTAAAGTTATACGCAGTAAATTAAGAGAAATTAATAGCTCATTTTACAAATATTTTAAAGTTTCGGTACAGGTCTATGACGAATTATTGGATCATTCTCACTAGTTCCACCAGCAATTAGTTCCATGGAACTAGTGAGACATTTTTATCTCAGTAGTTCCATGCACTTTGATAATTGGACAAATGAAACAAAACTTAATCGAACTCGTCTCACTAGTTCAACCGTAATTGTTCCATGGAGCTACCACGCCACGGCGTCCTCGCTTTCCGCCTGACGCAGGTCCTCACCGGACACGGATGTTTCGGGAGGTACCTGCACCGAATCGGGCGGGAGGAAACGCCCGGGTGTCACCACTGCGAGGATCGACCGGAGAACACGGTGGAGCGCACTGTGCAGGTGTGCCCCGCTTGGGCGGAGCACCGCCGTGTCCTCGAAGCGGCGATCGGCGGCGACCTCTCGCGTCAGGCCCTGGTCCAAGCCATGGTCCGGAGCGAGACGGAATGGGACGCCGTCACCTCCTTCTGAACCTTTCGTCCCGACCGCCGTGGTAGACGCCGCGGGCGTCGGAGGACACCTGGTGACCTCCGGCCACCGTAGGCGCGGGCCTGTGGACTATGAGCTATGGGCAGCTCGCCGTCCGTCCGTCTTATGACGAAAGGCCATGTCGACGGCGCGTTCGTGTTCCACGCGCGCCTCAAAGAGAGTCAGCATTGGGAGGGGCCTGAAAGGGCCGACGCCTGCCGGAGTTGCGGGACTATTCGAAAGAGATACCGCGGTTCCGGAACACAAAAGGAAGGAAGGAAGAAGGCACTGAAGGAACATGGATGAGTTTTAGTCAGTAGAAGTGTGACACTCTCTCTCGTTCCGCCCAGAGCGGGAGAAGTCATTTGATGACTACCGATCCCTAAAAAAAAATGGGGTCAAAAGTTACGAAAAATGTAAGAAATGTAACCTTCTGGCAACGCTGCCCGTACGTTTTACCGCTGGCAGGCACCGCGCGTGCCCCCGCGACATGTTTCGTCGCACGGAGGTGGGCCCCGTTGCGTGGGTGCGGGGCGCGCTTTCCCGTGACGGACGTCCGCGCAGGACCCCGCGACGGAGCACTTTTGTATGAAACCGCGCGATCGCCCGCTTAACGCAGTTTAAGGCCTGAAACTGCGTTAAGCGGGCGCCCGCGACGGGCAACCGTCGCGTGTCTACACGCATGGACAAGCGCGTGGGCTCCGTGGGAACGCGACGGTCCCCGTCGCGGTTACCCGTCGCGGAGACCGGATTATTTTATTTACGCAGTGTCGCTAGTTCAATTTTAACAGTATAGTCGTGTCGATGGAGAACTTAATATATTATTACGTAGCAAAACGACGCTTAGCAAAAAAAAAAAAAAAAGAAAGCCCGTTTATTGAATCTAGGTTGCTGTGCTGGGAATTCGTTGTCAAGTTCAGTAAATTAAGAGAAAATAATAACTCATTTAACAAATATTTTAAAGTTTCGGTACTGACAGGTCTATGACGAATTATTGGATCATTCTCACTAGTTCCACCAGCAAATAGTTCCATGGAACTAGTGAGACATTTTGACATCATGGATTTTTTTTCTCAGTAGTTCCATGCACTTTGATAATGGGACAAAGGAAACAAAACTTTATCGAACTCGTCTCACTAGTTCCACCGTAGTTGTTCCATGGAACTACTGAGTTTTTTTTTCTCAGTAGTTCCATGGTTCTTATTAGTGAAACAAGTGAAACTAGAGTTAATCAACATCATTCTCATTAGTTCCAATTTCTAAAAAAATATCAAATATGAATAAAGGAATAAAACGCACAAAAAATATAAAATATCAAGTACATAATTTAACGTTTATCCAGTTTTGAAACCTCGAAATTACGATTCATTTTTTCATGGCACTTTCCATTCAGAAGGTTACTCTCTAAGCCCGAAGTCCGTAGTTTCAGGCTTAGTTGCGGGCGTATTCTACTCCGTATCACCTAACCACAAAGAATTAATGACAACATGATTTGACAGTTACTATTAAATCGTGTTGTCGGTCATTATTAGTTCGAGTTTTTCAAAAATTCAAAATTCCTGAATATAAAAATTACTCACATGTTACGCAAGGGGGTCAAAAGTTACGAAAAATTTTACGCTGCACATGCGTGTTACTGCTGGCGGGCACCGCGCGTGCCCCCGCGACATGTTCCGTCGCACGGAGGCGGGCCCCGTTGCGTGGGTGCGGGGTGCGCCTGCCCGTGACGGACGCCCGCGCAGGACCCCGCGACGGAGCACTTTTGTATGAACCGCGCGGTCGCCCGCTTAACGCAGTTTTAGGCCTTAGGCCTAAAACCTTCTTCGAGAACCACCATATCCATTGGTTAAAACAGCTTAAAAATCGGTGCAGTAGTATTTGAGTTTATCGCGAACAGACAGATAGACGCGGCGGAGGACTTTGTTTAATTAACTACTACTACTACTACTTACTTTGTTTATTTGTATTTAAATGGCTAGCATATATTCTGTGAGCAGAAATTCAGTGGCAGAAATAGCTAATTGATCAGCAATTTATGTCATACTTACTATCTCGTTCAAACCAATTTTCGGTGGAAGTTTACATGGTAACGTACATCATATATTTTTTTAAGTTTTATCATTCTCTTATTTTAGAAGTTACAGAGGGGGGGGGGATATTTTACCACTTTGGAAGTGTTTCTCGCGCAAACTACTATGTTTAGAAAAAATATGATATAATGTAAACCTCAATATCATTTTTGAAGACCTATCCATAGATACCCCACACGTATGAGATTGATGATAAAAAAAAAATTGAGTTTCAGTTATAAGTATCCAAAATTAATTGTCTTTTTTTTCTATTTTTGTTACAGAATACATCTACTTAGGTACCAAGTTCCAACAGCATAGTTCTTATGGATTCGGAAAAAAGTGGCTGTGATATACGGACGGACTGACAGGCAGACAGACAGACATGACGAATCTATAAGGGTTCCGTTTTTTGCGATTTGGCTACGGAACCCTAAAATGACTCATAATTATCATGTGTAATTTAAGGTAGTATTTCCGAAACTTACCATCCAGACGAACATTTAAAAATTGCTATGAAAATTAGGTCAGGCGCGGTATTTGTGTCAAACTAGCTGCCGCCCGCCGCCCGCTTCGCCCGCATTGGAATAAGCCCTACTGAACATAACTTACAACTAGTGCTTGCATGCGCAATTGGAAGCAGACAAATAAAGTTACTGCTTCCAACACGCGCACGCAACCTTGTAAACAACTGAAAATCATTAAGCAATTTAATAGGTTAGTCCTCTTTGACATATTTTTAAAGGTAAGTTGATTTTGAATATGAGTGAAGATAGTCAAGTATTCCTCAATATTGTGGTATAATCTTCTAACCACATACTTACATATAATTGCTCCTGAAGAAATTTAAATAGCAATTTTAAATATGTTGAGGGTTGGTGCTTGGTGTCAGGCTGGCGGCCGACTCAGGCCGACTGTAAAACTTTTGCCAAATCTCTAGCAACATGAAATATATTAGATTGTAAGGATGCGTATATGATTCGGTAATCTGATAAGAGATAAGTACTTTTCTTTCCTGGAAGACGAGGGACAATTTTTATGGATCACGAAACTTATTCTTTATCTATTCCAATAGATTTAGGAATTAGGCATAGGTCACGGCACTAGTGTCGGTTCTTCTCCTTCCCATCTCCTTTACCGCTAAGTAAGTACCAACTTCCAATATATATTTGCCATTGTTCCTAACCGGTTCAGTACGTTCTTAACTTTTCACCAGACATTATCAATTCTACAATAGCAGTCATGAAAATAAAGTATTTGGATTGAAAAATGGCCAAATATCACATTCCAATTATGAAAATCTTAAGCTTTTCCCTTCCCGCCCCTAAATAAACATACCTATCATTAGGTACCTATCGCAGACACAAAAAATCAAAAACATAATCTAACTTTATCCCTCTATGAAACTATTCTGAAACTGTTCTCTAAAAATGTAGAGTCTGAGTTTCGTTTTTGAACGAACCTTTGCAACCTTTGATTTGAAAATCGAAAATGTCAACCAACAGTTGCGTACTTCGTATCTCCCGCATCGATATCGATATTTGTTTTTTAAGTTTTTTTTTCAATATTATTTTTGCTGGTTCAGTGTAATTTAAGAACCTACAGAGAAACTTTTCATTTAATAGCTATCATGTAGGCTGAAAATAACTTCAGTAAATTTGTGTTCGACTAATACAAAATTCAATTCGGTGAACAAACTCTCATATCTAAAACTAAATTATTCTTGACGTGAGATCCATAGAAAAAGTCGACATAATTATGTATGATTTTTCTCTTGCGTTTGGAATCGTCTCACAATAATAATTTTAAGAACTGTTACTTGATTACTTTATTATAATAAATTATGGAACAGTAGCCATCGATAATTCCCCGCTACTGACGCTTCCCATCCCTACCAAAGATTAGTCAACCAATCAGCGATCACCGCAAACGTCATTTGTCATTGTCACGTGGAGGGGAACGCCACCCGAGAGTGGTTTCCGAACGGAAAAGGTAGCGTACTAGCTAACTTTTTGTTTCGCAGTCTCGCGCTGTTAACAAATTCTCGTGACGCGGCCGGTTCTAACAAAATAAGTTCAACTTGTGAATGTGAAGTGCCTTGTGAAATATACAATGGATATTATTTATTAATTGTCACACAACTGTGCAAAGTGTTGTATTTATTTCTTCACTAAGTTTTGGTAAGTTTAGTTTACTTTAAGTTTTCAGTTTTTCATACGTTTTACCTGGCCGATGTATTGTTTGATTCCGTCGCAATCTTAGCACGAAATTATAACTCGATAGTAATTTTTGTGCTGTTTAGTCAGGAATCTTGAGAGAATCTAGTTAGAATGCAGGTGGGTTGAAAAAAAGTGCTCATTGTGTTTTTTTTTGTTTCATTTTTTCCTATTCGTTCGGCTGTTTTTAGCCAACTCATTGATTATTTACCTACCTACGCAATTAGCGACATGACCATAGAACTATAATACACTAGATAAAAAAATATTTCAGATTGTGGTGAAATTATTTAGGTAGGTACCATGAATTTTGTCCAAGGAGGTTTAGAAGCTCATAAATATAATTTTAATTCCTTGATAAAACAAAAAAAAAATAAAAATTAACCTAATGTGTTATTCAAATATAAAAAATTAAATCCTATTGTTCTATTAACTTTAGAGTGTCATAAAAATTATAACAAAGTTTTTAATTATTTGTAAAAGTCGAAAAAATGCAGTGGTATTTATGCATTAAAATATGAATAAAATTCATCAGTTGATATTTTTAAAACCATATTTTTATTATGCATGTTATTAACATTGAGGTCACTAAGAGAATGTACTGGTTTATATCTTATAACTTTGTCCATAGTAGCAAATACAAACTCTAGCTGCTGCAAGCGGCTCCACCTCCATTTATGTCGAAAGTTCTCCCAAGGGAAGATACTCCCGGAATAAAAATTAAACCTTGTGTTATTCAAGACTAAAATCTACCTCTGTGCCAAATTTCATCAAGATACACTCAGTCATTCCGATGAAATTATATATATTAGACATATTATGTTTATAACAATTTTGCAATAAAATTAGTAAAGATATAACATTTATTCCATGAGTTTTTCTTTCCTGTTTGCACCCCTTTTTATTAAAAGGGTACTTTTTGCAAAACTTTAATAACATTTTTTGACAAAAAAATTACCATCATTTTAAATCACCTAGACTTTGAGCAAATATCAACTACAATCGTCTGTCCGTCTACAGACATGGCCGCAATGTCGGTGACTGTAATTCTCTGGCGGCGATTGAATTCTTTGCGGATTCCATCTGCCAGAGACATCCCGAGCATTACTCTCTCCGTTGCACCTTGAATTTGTAAACCAGGCCTATGGTGAGTGTCCAAGTTTCGGCTATGTAAGTCATTACGGGGAATTCATTAGTACTGGTTATTGTTACAGACCCTGGCCTTAAGGGATTGTAAGATCGATGATTCAATAATATCACGCAGCTTCCCGAATCCGGCCAGCCCAAGCGAATTCAGCTTAGTAGGCGATTCGGCCGCTGAGTTTCTTCCGATGCCGTCGAAACAGAAATTTCATTGTTATTAATATTTTGGAGTGGTGTTTTGGCCGAAAGAAAACCAATAGAAATGATTAATTTACCCTCGCTCAGCACAAACGATTCTATTGGCTCTTAAGAAATACATCCCTTGCTTTATATACATCCTCGCTCATCTCTGGTGTAAACACTGCCTTAGGGTGGGTTGTATCAAACAGTTGGTTAACGTAACATATGTACGTCAAAAAGTTACGATTACGGACGATGTTTGACGTTCGTAAAATAAGAAGCGTTGTTTCAAAACATTCTGGTATAAATTCCTGCTCATCCCAATAGCTAAGTTATTGACACGGGTCCTACCTAAATAGCTTTTTTTGCATTCCACCACTTATTTGTGTCATCAGAAGAACTGGTATTGAGGAATTCAAAAGAAATTTCTCAATATTGTTCTATTTGACGCATCTAAAGTTAACCAGTGCTCAAACCATCTGTTAACGTAAACGTTATATTTTACGTGCGTTAACGCTGACATTTTGTGAAACAATATGGAAACAACCCAATTTTTTTATTTAACGATAGTTAGCACCATTTTTAACGTTTACGCATGCGTTAAGTGAACGTGTAACAACCCGCCCTGACTCTTTGTTGGTGAGTTTGTTAACATTAAAACTTCAACCCAAGTGTAAAATAATACTTATGAAACATATCGTTGATGATTTCACAAAATTACTCCCATAAAATATTTCTGCAAATAATTCAAAATTTTGCTTCGTTAGTTCGATAGGAAAAGGAAGCGTACCTCATCTTTATCAGTATTATTATGTTTATAAGATTATATCAATGATTTTATCATTTTAGAGTTGATAGCAAGTCTTTGTTCGGAACAATCAACCGCGCGGCCATTGTTTTGTAGCCGACACTAAAACATAATAAAAAAAATTGGCACATCTGGGCCTCAACAAGGCTAGTTTTACAATTTTGTACTGAAATTAGAGAATTGGTGATGGAAGGTTTTAAAGGTCTGCTTGTGGATTTTCTGTCTTCACTTGAATAGTTTTTTTTTTTTTTATTTGAGATGGCTTTGCTCTTGACATTAGTCTTGGTCAGAGATGACAGAGACAAAATCTGCGATGGAGCGAGCTTACCCAAAAGGACCCTGTTTACTCTAACTTTGAAGAGATTAGGGTTGTAAGCGTTCGGAAACACAGACGCAGGCAGAGAGTTCCACTCCTTTGCTGTGCTGTGCAATAGTTAAACTGCTCTGGGTCCTTAGGTCGTCTTCTAGTGATTCCGAGACCACTCATAAAGAAAAAAAACCGGCCAAGTGCGTGTTGGACTCTCACACGAAGAGTTCCGTACATAAACCAAAAAAAAATCGTTCCTTGTATGGGAGCCCCCATATTTTTTTAATTTGTTTTAATTTTTCTTTTTTTTTTTGACATAGCGGCATTAAAGACACTGTACTAAAAATTACAAGTGTCTATCTACCTATGACTGTTCGAGATACAATCCGCTGACAGACGGACACACGGAGGACGGACGGACCGCGGAGGCTTAGTAATAGGATTCTGTAGGCTACCTTTCGGGTACGGAACCCTAAAAACATACTATGAATGGTTTGACGACAATATTAGCGAAGATACTAAACTGACGCCATTTTCTGACTGTTAACGAACTCGCGAACGAAAGAACTTATGTTTATACCAAAAGTAAACTCTGTAGCAGTTAGTATCTTGTGGCCCAGGATTACCGAATGCTGTTATCTTCTTCTCTACATTTCAATGATAAGCACAGGTTTATACTTTTCCGTGAATATAAGAATCGCTTGTTGGTGTAACTTTGATGAATTCGAAATTATGACATCCGGTGTACAGCCTCATACCTTATTTAGTCACCTGTTGGACCAGTATTAAATAAGATATCATAGGACAATAGCCGAGAATTTTTTGAATAATTTTGTATGTCTCTATCACAAGACTATCTTTGGTATCTATGCACAAACACCAATATACGACTTATCAACAAGATAAGTATGACCAGTGAGTAAGTAATATTCCAGAGGCTTCCAACAATATCGTTGATTAACATAGTCTTCTTCGAAATTAGTTAAAGTCACCTAATCGGTACCTAAAAAATACAGAGTCATTAGAGACGTAGCCTTGATGTGCTTTTTCCATGTATTTCCTTTCTCAGGCTACCAAAACTATTAAGGAGTCCACCCAGTACATAGATTAGTAACACAAGTCATTGACTCAAATATCGAACCACGCTATTAAAAGTTGGATATCATGTCCGAGTAATTTTCAAGAGAGGAAGTTCTTATCATTAACTGCATAAGCACTAACATCCCAAAACATACGTGTAATACCTGCAGGTATAAAATGCCATCATAATTATAAATCATTTATGTCGCAAGATAATAGCACCGGTGTGATAAACTCCAATACTCGTTCGTAGAACATTGATAATCGCTATCAAACATATCGTCAACCTGATATTGTAAGGACGCTTATCATAAGGAGTTCAGTGACTACGTGTCAGTACACTAGTGAACATCCAACATGGGCGAATATCGTGCGGGTAAAGCTGGCATCAACGCTGAGGCTCAGGCCAGGATCCACAGCAAATACAACGATGACATCGCTCAGGAGACCCTCGAATGGATCAAGCTGCTGACCGGCGAACCAGCCAACACCGCTGGAACAGCTGAAAACTTGTACGAGGTCCTGAAAGACGGTACACTGCTATGCAAGCTCGTCAACACTCTGCAGGAGGGCTCCGTGAAGAAGATCAACCAGTCCACTATGGCGTTTAAGTGCATGGAGAACATCAACGCGTTCTTGGATGCCGTGAAGAAGCTGGGAGTGCCACCGCAGGAGACGTTCCAGACCATTGACTTGTGGGAGAAGCAGAACCTGTACTCTGTAGTCGTGTGCCTGCAGTCTTTGGGACGCAAAGCCGGGAACTTCGGTAAGCCTTCCATTGGGCCTAAGGAGGCCGACAAGAACGTGCGTGAGTTCAGTGAGGAGCAGCTGAAAGCCGGGCAGAACGTCATCTCTCTCCAATATGGCACCAACAAGGGCCAGCAATCCGGCATCTCATTCGGCGGCAGGCGCCAAATGTAATATGTTTAATGTTATTTAATTTATAATATTGATTAAAATGTAATAAATATTTTGTATTATTTTAATATTTGCCTTTCATTTGTTAAAACAAGGCGTGGTTATTCCTTAGCTAACGTAATCTCAGATAAGATAACACAAGTATTTTGCACAACTGCAGTGGACTGAAGTGCTTGGTCGATTTGTTTCTAAGTGGGTCATTCTAAACTGTTTCTTTCATAAATCTTTCTTCTTCATAAAATGTAGTGTTTGTACTGTGCATTCACTGCCATTAATAGTTGAACGACTACATACTTTTTCATATTTGCTGATGGTTTTACGTTTGGTAACTATAGGTACGACTTCCGAATTCCGAAATATTGTAACACTATTTTTACCATCTAGCTTGACGACAGTATTAATTACTGCAATAAGTCAAAACCTAGATAAAAATTTATCAGTTTTTTTATATCAGAACTTTGAGAATCACCTACTTATTAAATAACTTGAAACTGTTGTTGAAGATAACAGTAATGTCTAGTCTGAATGGAGATAAGACAATCATAAGAAAAAAATCTAATGGAGACAGTAATTACTTCTCCCTATGAGATGTGCATGTAGAATAGAACAGAAATAGAATAATAAGAAAAAAATATTCGACGCAGATGCATCACACCGGCAACAAACACGTTACAAAAATCTAATGGAGACAGTAATTACTTCTCCCTATGAGATGTGCATGTAGAATAGAACAGAAATAGAATAATAAGAAAAAAATATTCGACGCAGATGCATCACACCGGCAACAAACACGTTACAAAAATCTAATGGAGACAGTAATTACTTCTCCCTATGAGATGTGCATGTAGAATAGAACAGAAATAGAATAATAAGAAAAAAATATTCGACGCAGATGCATCACACCGGCAACAAACACGTTACAAAAAAAAAACTGGCCAAGTGCGAGTCGAACTCCCGCACGAAGGGTTCCGTACCATAATCGTTTTATACGATTTATGACGTATTAAAAAAAAACTACTTACTAGATCTCGTTCAAACCAATTTTCGCTGGTAGTTTACATGGTAATATATATCATATATTTTTTTCAGTTTTATCATTCTCCTATTTTAGAAGTTACAGGGGGGGGACACATTTTACCACTTTGGAAGGGTCTCTCTCGCAAACTATTCAGTTTAGAAAAAAATGATCTTAAAAACCTCAATATATTTTTTAAAGACCTATCCATAGATACCCCAAGGCCCAAACGTTGGGTTGTGGGGTAACACAATTAAGAAAATGGTCATCAAAGCCGAAATAATACTGTAGAAACGGAGTGAATAAACTGTGACCCAATAATAAATTAGAATAAGCGGAAGCCATGCACGTTACATGTTACACACATTATAAACAGAATCTATTTTTAGATCCAGTTAAGCTTAGTAATTTCACCTGTTTAGCCAGAATTAAATGAAGGCGATAACCAGTTTCATTTAGCATGAATTTTACAGGTATTTTATCACGATACAAGGAACTGGACATGATGATAAAAGAATTAATAATAATCTACACATGACATTCACACGAGAAGTGATATAATTGTTCATATTCCCAAGGCAATTAGACAATGCAGCCAGTGTTAGTGTTAATCCTTGGAAATATAATAGAGAACCGAGACACAAAGGCCAATTTTACTCACTGCATAAGATTTCTTTAAGCATTCTGTTAAAGACTGCTATTACCTCGACCTCTAAAATGAAAAGAGTGGTGATACTGCAGTTGGCCGTAATAATATTCACAAATATGGCACTGGCAGTATAGTTACAACTTCCAAATAGGCCATTTCAAATAATTCAGTTTGGTTCTCAGCGATCACCAATCAGTAAAAGAGATGACCTCAAACCCGAGAGCCTTAAAATTTGGAATTTGAAGAAGAAACAATATCAACGACAAAGACTTCTGTAAAGATGGTAATTTAGTTTGAAATGGTGTAAGTAAATGTTAAAGCAATGGCTGAGCTGTCTCGAAAAATTCCTGCTGCGCAGAAGACCCCAAACATTTATTCGGATAGCGGCGGACGGAACTAAGTAAACAAAATAACTAAGCTTTAGATCAACGTCAACGCCATATTGAATTAGGCGACACTGATAAAACATTATCTAAATCTGAAAGTTAATTAGAATTGCCATAATCAATTTAGTCATTCTGAACTTGGAAGCTTGTGATTATTGCATAATTCAGTCGTAACCAAAACAACTGTCGACGATAACATTAAATCCCTTTAAATTTTAAAACTCAGCCAATTTGCGACTTATTCAACTACTCCGTCAATTACAATAAAAATAAACCAACAAAGATTGCTGAGTATAATATTTAGTAGAACTAACAGCGAAGTTACCGTTTCACCTTTTAGCAAATGTCGAGGGGAAATCGCTCCCCTATTCATACCTTGTTATTTGGTGACGTCATCTAATATTGATCTAACTTCTGCAACCACAGCCGTTGTTAAGGCTTAACAAGAGCTTCCAACATCGCCCTACAAATGATAACTACCTATATTTTGGAGCACCTATTGAGAATTGAGAACGGTTTATGTAATCGTGTCGTTATATCCGCCGGCTGCCTAGAACAATAATAATATTGCAAGTCTCAAGGAAACACTGCAATTATATGAACCAAAAACAGGCTGTAATCATTCTTATGGCTAAAAAAACACCGTTTAGATTGCTGTAACAGTTAATGAATTCTAGACTCGTGCAACCGCTATCAAGGACAATCAAACGAGATAAAATGTGGCAGTAATCGATGATTTCTAATAACTTAATGGTTATTGCTGTTATTCATTGGAAACGGAAACGTCGGATCCTTTGATACGGCGTAATGTAAAGCAAATGATGGTTAATAATAGCAATATCTCTGAAGATAATCTAAATCGTGAAACGAGTGATAGTTTTTTCCAGACTTTGCAAGATTGTTGCAAGTATTGCAACGCTAATATGTTTGTCGGAACTTGCTAAGTAATAGTTGTCATCCAATTGAGGAAGAACGGAGGAGAAAGCCACAACAATCAATCAAGATACCTAGTTTAGCTAGAGTTTCTAAATTGACAAACGCTAGTGATTCATCAGAATTGTAACGAGATGTCTGGACCTGTAATGCTTGTGCTGTCTGTAGATTTCAATAGACAATCTCCGGTATGTCCGAAGTTTAATTTACTATATAGTTTATTCATTTGCGGCTGCTGAGATGACGAAGAACATTAACATTTTTAACATTAGCAAATGTTGTAATCTACAAACCTGATGCCTAATACATCAATCGATTAAAGTAGTGACAAAATTTAGTCAATTTTTGCAAGTTTACAACATTACTAAAATTGTTAATTCTATGAGTGGTGACGTCACAGTCATTAGCACGGCTGCGACTGTCCGTCACGGTCGTGTCAGCACCCCACAGCGGAAGGTCTGGTCACGCGCCGATAGTACCGGAAATACGGATATCCGAATAGGACAACACTACTTGTCCCCAAGAGTGACAGAGACGGTTAATCACGCACGTGGGCATTGTTTTGTACCAACAATGGCTAATAAGCATAATGTTAAAACAAGAGAAAGTATTGTTTGGCTAATGCTAAAGCCCACTTGCATCCCAAAATTCAATGTCGAGTGGGTTTGGCTGAAGCGTCGTCAATGGCCTCAAATGAGGCTACAGTCCAGTCACACGTTTCGGTCTGTAGACGTACACGACCGAAATGATATTGATAACTTTGAAACAAAATTCTTATGGCTCGATAAATAAAAGGTATTTTCTAACTCATTGAAGAAAAATGTACCACAGCAATTCCAATTCATGTAATCATCATAACATGCGTCGTTAATAATTGTGATTCAAAGCTGTACAATAGTTCGAAAGTTTAATAAGGAGTCTATAAAACCGTTTACTCATTGCTTTCCATTTCATATACACTGTATGAATATAATTTTATGATACTTATCAGTAGTGAAAGCCTTTGAAAACACAACGTAAAGTTCTCCGTCGAGGCTATCGCCACTTCGGAACGATGATTTAGCAACATCAGCGTACAAATCTTCGATAGTAACGACCTTACTGTTTAGAAAGTGTTAATTTTTAAGCAAAATAGCTGCAGAATGATCAGTTCTCGTATTTTGCCTGGTTGTTGCAACATCTCCAAACGATTCAGCATTCCCACGTTATACGATATCGATCGTTCTTGCGAGGCTTCTGTACGTTACGCTACAGCGATTCAGCTTGCCTTCTTGTCCGAAGGCTCTTTTACCGTTACTGTATCGGGCCCGGCCGGTCGAGCTGATTATCTGGCACTAACGGGATGATATCCGTTTTACGATCGCAATGGCAACTGCAAAGTTGCAGTGAAACTAATTGCACCCAGCGTCACTTTAATAATAATATCGAGGAAGCTCTTACTCTGAATACTTTGCGTGCAAATGTAATAATCGCAGTTCCGTCTGCAGTTTAGTAGACTCCATCTCTAGGAAATGGTCCATGTTTAGCGTAAAAAATCGACTAATTTATCTCTCGTGTATTTTGTTTTTGTTAAATGGTATTTCATAAATCTTAGCGGCAAAGAATTTCTTGTAGAGCAACGTTACAGTTTCCTATTTTTAAAATCACCGTAGCGTGCAGAACAGCTGAGATTTGGCGTGATTCAAGTAATTAATTTACGTTACGTCACTAAGAATTGCAGTATTGTACTACTTCCATTACACACGTACATACAGTAAATGTAAAGCGGATAATACGACTTTACGTTCGAGTCAGTACTCACCTAGTTTTCTTTGTTTTGGTTATTTATTAAATTATATCATGTTTTCTATACAATGTTGTTGTATCATGTTTCCGTTACATAATGTCTTCTGGTTTTTATTATATCTGCTGTTCCGTTTCTGTACCGTTACTTCCTATTTTTAGTAGGTATCCATGATTACAGTAACTGTTCTTTGTTATCGTTTTGACTTCTCTACTCTGCCGCATTTCTAAAAAGCTAACAACTTAACAAGGTTAACACTACCATGAACATTAATTTTAGTTTAACATTTCCTCTATTTCTAACGGAATTGAACATTTAATTTCATTGGCTTCCTTAGCAGACTCAACTACATTCAATCTTTATCCATATGCAGTTATTCAAACCAGATCAAACGTGTTTCTCATTTCAGTGTCATCCAGAAACTTCCCCCCAGTTTATTTATATTCAACTGCGCTGCGCCATTCAGTTTTCCGTCATTCAACCACGTCAGTTTGCTAGGGGAGTTGGGTATCAATTGATATGGCCCTGTGCGCGCCCCAAGCTGATTTATTCGTTAACCTGCACTGTATTGATACAGCTTGACCTCATTGGTGGTGACATTCATAATTGGCAATTGCGTTTGATACGTTGGTTGTTAGTTTTAATAGCATGCTAATGGCTATGGTGATCTGGATCTGATGTACAAAATACTAAAGAATTTTGAATGATCTGACTGAATAACTTGGCTGAGTAACTATCTTCCTTAGATCATAGTTTTTGCTATATTACGTGTAATAACAAGCAATCCGGACTTCAAACACATTCCATGTTTTTCTTTTACTTCAAGATCAACGTTGAAGCCGTTATCTTCATATTGAAATTTTATACTAGCCACTGCGTTTGTCAGTAACTGTTATTTGTCGTGAGAATCACGTGCATCTTGATAATTTAATGAAAATGCATCTTTAGTCACACTTTTTGGAACAAAGGCTTGATGTTCGTCATAGTTGTTTGTCACACACACTACTGAAATGTGTTCCTTTGCAAGTGCTTCTGGCTTAATGATTAATTGATTTATGTTGCCAATTAACCTTCAAATCTAAGAGCATAACATATTTCTGGATTGAGAATCATGATATATCAAAACCTTCACATTATTACAGCAAGTAGCAAATCACATCAACATTTATTTCATCATCAGTCATCACTTCGAAACCACGTAAACTTCCGTTACTGCTGATATTATTTTAATTGGAGCAATTTGTGTGATTACAATATAATTATTTCATAACGGTATTTCGGTTTTCTACTAGTCTAGAGATTGCAAGTGATAACTTACACTCGGTCTTAATACTGCCCGCATCATTACGGCATGGCAACCGACTGGAACTAATATTCATGAAGAATTAACAAATAACGTTTACTCAAATAGAATTTGTTTGAGAATAAAATATCTTGGCTGAAAATTATGTCATTACACGGGCGTGTTTTTCAAGCATATTGTTCATTAGAATTAACAATCAATGTTAATTTACCGTAAAGGTCTCAGTAATGAGTGAAAAGACAAGTTAAAACCTAAATTATATCGCTTGTATAATTAATTGTTGATCTGAGTACGATGAGGCTTTAACTGTAAAATTTTCAGACCCGAAGCTATTGTTGAAATGCAAAGGAAATTGAAAATTGTTGAACGCAAGGCTGATGACAGGTTTTAGTCGGCAACCGCAGAGTGATTATTACGGTGCTCTTGTACATCTTCTCTCAAGTTCGTTAGTTTAAACTGCACTCATCTCGCGCTTTCTGACGTCTTATGAATACCTTCAACATACACTATCCTGTTTTAAATCACACCTTTAGCTTCAGGTTCGTTACATAAATTACTACTTCGATACAGGAATTATCTCGCATTTAAAATTGCAAGCGGAAATACTAAATCCGTTCCATGCCGCCGGTGGACTGGTTTGTTTGTGTGTATCAGTTCACGTATCTCGAATACGACCGCACTGTCGTAATTATGCATTTCATTTTTATTCGCAACCTTCCCCAGTATAATACACTATACATACAATCACATTTTTGTTATGTCGCTCAAAACTCCCTTACCAACCAAGCTATGTATGTACGACCAAGTTATTCATATTTAAATTCTCGTCATAGCAGGGTGACGTTGAAACTTTTGGAATTTCTACTTAATGAGGGGAAAATGTAGCATGTATGAATAAGATCGATCAGCTTTTACGCAGCATAATGTGACTTATAGAACCTACTTTCCTTTATTCATCTAGGCAAATTACATTTTGCTCGTGTAGTTAGACTTTCGCCTTTAGTCTGATACTGATATTCAGCATATCAGGTATTAGTATTCTCCACACAGTCTCTGCAATTTGCATTTCAATTGACATCAGTTTCTGGGTTACCATTTGTGTGGGCTTGGGATCTGCGATCGAAGGCACCGTTCAAACTGCATTTTCGAAGTGACCGCTCAACAGCGATTGCAATAAATGTAAGATTCTCGGAACGTTACATTTACCGCTTGCTGTCGTGTCGGTACAGTAGGTTCAACTGTGACCGACTTTGCGTGGAACCAGTTTCTTTAGACATTACCAAAACCGGCGGAGTTGGTCCAACCTTGGCATTGAGGGAACTCTATGACTAATGTTCGCACGTTGCTTTTTTCTACATGTTACGTCAAGTGGTGGTCGAGCCGACTTGCGTGATGGAAATTAAATTTTATTTCGTAATAGCAGTTATAGCATTAGCAACAGTTTGCGTGTAAATTGCGTTTCCAAAGTTGCCTGTTTGGTACTAGTCCCATAAATCACTGTAGACTGGGTGGTAATTGTTTTGCATTACGCGTGTTGCTGTTGCTTGCTTCACGTCAACAGATTAAAGCCAGACACTTTTATGTTTTGTCTTAGTTTAATTAGTGACGTTGCATTACGTCATATTTTATCACATCGAGTTTTCTTACGCTTATCGTGACCAAGTTTTCCTGTCAAGACCGTTTCTTTTGTATTCAATGCAAAATTTATTACGAAGTGCATTATTTATAATTCTATGTATCTTGATTTTCATTATATCTGCACTTAGTATCTGTGTCTGCTGTAGGTGTTGAATGAAGTCCGGTTTACTTGGCACATTTAAAGTCAGGTGTTCAATAATGTACTGACACCTACACGATAAAACTTTACGAACTATTCACTATCGGCGCGTTCATCTTCATCGTTCCAACCACGCGTGCCCGATTTTATCTCGTCAAGTCTGCAGACATGATTTTCACTATTCCACCGCATTCTTTTAAAATGTCGAAAGTTTTCTATCATTTCCTCGTATATGTATACGTAATTTTATCTTGTTTATTATTTAGGTTACTTGTTCCACTTGTCTATATAATTTGAAATATGTTGCTCTGTGTCGGTTTATACTGATTAATATGGAAACTCATATCTTCGAGAATTTCATTGTTTCTTATCCTTGGCAGCGATAAGATAATAGAGTAACTAATTGTCGTCTGGTTTGCACATTTTTCATTTGTATTAAATATCTGGTCTTGATTTGAAATTCAAGAAAATTACTCAATTTAAAGTCTTTCGACTTATGCAGTCAAGTCATCCTTTGAGTCATCAGCTGCAAGGTAGCCTTTTGTGCGTGCAAGTACCTACTTACATAGTTATAAATCTGTTCTACGTTCAACGGAAAACCAATCTCTTTGAATTCTTCTATGGATGGCTAAGAAAAGACGAAAAGGTTAATAATAATGAAAAAGAGTTTGTCTCATTAGAAAAATCAATTTTGACTCTCATGCGTTCCGTGCATGATCAAGCAATTTCCCCATGGTTCTAAATAATACAGGTAAAAGCAAAACAAATCATTTCAGGCACCAATTTGCCAGAAGTAATTCAGATCAATTTTCGTCACGAGATAAGTAGTGTGCAAATCGCAAGCCGACCCCGGAGGTCGGCTAATAGCAATTTAGCTTTGCACTGCTGTGAGTCACGGTACCAGCCAGGCAGTGGCCGGTGACAATTTCCACATAAATAGTATGAATTATGACGCAGCAGAAGACTCCGTTCTGACAATGCACAATAAAAAATACCATGTTATAGGTATTGCTCCTTCCTATGATAAATTTAGTGTATGTTTTTAACTACATACAACCCATATATCCATGAATGTTATTTGATTGCTATTAAAACAATTAGAAAGAGCACTTTTGAGCGTTTACAAGACTCCACAAGCCATTGATCCAGTCTGACATATAAGCAATTAAGCGTGTCTTTGAGTCTTGTCAGTCACCTGAAGCAGTCTTATGCTCAAGTTTCGTATCTTTGGAGTACGTTTCAGCACTAACATCATCAAACACGTAATCCTTGTCTTCCTCTGTTTTATGTCTTTTTTTTTATCATTAACTCCTTTGACAGAATTAGCAGCAGAATCTGACAAAAGGTTTTGGTCAGGTTCCGCTGCTAACTTGTGTTTTATCTATGTATTTTCTTTAAGTTTGTTATGATGCTAGTTTTATGTTTTCTGTAGTAACAGCTGTCTATAATAGATGTAATCATAGTGTTCTTAGAATATCTTTAATACGCGTCATTGGTATTGACTTTACTTGAAAACAATGCGATTGCGGTAACTAACAGTTGTTTTTTGAAAAATATTTGCATTTTTACTTTGAGATACGTTTGCTATCAGAATGCAATAAATGATAAATCAAATAATATATTTGCGAAATAAGTATTTTACTACTTTCTAGGCATAAAACGGTCTTGACAAGATCTCTCTAGGTAAATGGATTGTAAATGCCTTTTTATCCAATAACATTCTTATCTGAAATCTACCTTTACATTAAGTTCGAATCACGACATCATCCACTTAACACTGGTTTACCTTCTACTAAAATCCGCTCCATTTGGAAAATGGATATCGTTTGTTTTGAAAAAGTCTCCTGAAAAATTCAACTCATGATTACAGAATTCCACTACAACGTACAATATGGTATGTTTGCTTATTTATGTTTGTTTGTTTGTAAACTACCGCATTATCAACGTGCTTTGTTTCCAAGATTCAACTTCAATCTTGGTGGAAACAAAGCACAAAACTCGGTGTGCGAAACATTCAACTAAACATATTTCCAGTCTTGTATTTGTTTCGAGAACTTCGAATTAAATGGAGTTCTCAAAACAGTCTTCTGTATTCAATAATGTTTTGCTTATTGAGTGTGGCTGCTAGCAAGTTAGCTTTGTTTCGTAACTTGGATTTGCAATGATCCTTACAAAATTATTCTTGCGTGAAAATATCACGCGGCTGAAGACATTAAGTTTTATTTTAATGATTCAAAGTTTCTCAAAATTCACAAGCTTGCTTGGCTGTTTTCTGCACACGTGTATTTATAGCTTTACAAAGAAAGACATGAAACCAACCCCTCCCTTAAACTTTAGTACTTTGTCCCAGTTATATCCCAGAGTAGCTGTCTGTTGGACATCATTAATAGCAGTTGACATAAGAAAGTAGGGAGGTGCGGTCTACCGGATCAATTTTCTGAAAATGGCACAGACTGAGGTTGCGAGGTCACTACGACCAGAAATATCACACCCATGAACTTGAAAGTTCAAGGCGTTTTGAGCTGTAACAGCACAAAATAAGGTAGCGATTATAACGGCATGGGTTATTTATAGATCTTCGAAGGTTGGTTTGGAGAACTATTGTAGTACAAATGGTCCAAAAATGCGAAAGGTCATTGCTATGACTGATGGTACTGTTGGTTTTACTATAATATTATCATAAACACAGCTTAATATAATAAGTTGTTCGACCCGACGGCGACCGACGCCGCAGATATGGTGTTGATAAGCGTTTCAGCAAATCTCGACGCTTAGATATGCTTTGTTTGTTTGTACAAGATTTGGGTGAACTCTTTGCTGTATGATTTTATGTCGGGTATGAAGATATTTGAACTAGAAGATGAATTAGTAGTGAGCCTAAAAAGTACCTACTAGGACCTAAGAAGATAGTGCCCTTCGGAATGTATGACAAAGAAAGGTGTTTAGAAACCTTTACAAAAATTTAGTTTTGCTGTTAATCAGTGCGTTTTAATTTAAATCAACCTTCAAATCTGATTTCAAACGCATTATAACTGTGTGAGATACCAATTAAGGCTTATTACGAGTTCACTTAGCTTCAATTCTTATAGGTTTAAAGTATCAAGGCTAAAGCGAGATAATTATCAGTTCATGTGAACATGCAACGCAGTTCTGCTAAAGAATGCATTCGGGTCATTGTTGGGAGAACAATGTACGATTCACATCATTTTACGTCTTGTACTACAGAACGACGGGAGATTTCGGACATTATTGTTTGTACAATACCCAATTGACAATGGTATACACAATGCGTAACTGTATTGTCGCATTGAAATGTGTGAACTGAATGCAGGCAAAAATTTAATGGAATAACTAAACATACCATACCACAGCACCGAACGGTGAACCTCAAATCTGTATATGAGATTTTTTTGGCTAAGCTTGAAAATCTTTAATGTGTGACAAATTAATAATGAACTGACAGAGATGTTACTAAATAGCAACCATGACAAATAAATAATTAATTTACTCGTGAAGTTGTGAAGTCGAAAATAAACAGACATTGGTGAAGAAATCAAACTTATTGAAAATGCTCGACCCAAACGTCTGTTCTATTGATTTCAAGTGTTATTTTAAAACAGATGTACGTGTCTGTGTATGAGTCATCACAGACAATATTAATAACGGAGACCTTGGAAACATGCAACCACCTTTCAAGAACGATAGAAATACAAACAAACATGGACATCTTTCAACTTTCTGTAAAGGTCATGACGTGAACGATACAATTCCACAGTTATAACATCTTGCCGACGATTATTATAATACAATGATCATTGAATTGATTGCAGTCGCTTACAAGTTACCACGTATCGCACCGACAGATATTGTTCGATATCAAATCGATAAGATTAACGAAACCTTTTGCAAAGTCGAAGAAGATTTTGATTGGGTTGTGGTAGTTTTGGTTTTAAAGTGTACGAAGTTGCTGTTTTATATCAGTGCCCGCATGATTTAATTATTTTTTGTTCGTGTATTTCAGTGAGTGTTTTTCCTCGCTACGGAATGCTTCCTCCATGTTGTACTGAGGTTAGTAGGTTGATAAACCTTATCCTTAACAACCTTTACAATTTTATAAATAAATCATGATACACTATAATCTATAAGGTCTACAAGGTTTAGAACGAAGGCATTAATTAAAATCATTCAATCGGCAATGTGCGTCAAAGATTCATTAGCATTGTTATTGTGTAGGCAGTCGAGACGTTAGTTAGAGGTTCCAAAAGTTCTATGGGGCCGTTACTACAAATGTCTCGTACCAGACCGTGGTTTGACCTCGATTTTTTCCCGTGACACTCAAAATCACGCTTTCGTACGCTTGCCTTGTTCGTTTTATCTCGTTGGGCTGCATAATTTGCATCCGTTTATTTACGCTATCGCATTGTGCTTATTCATACGTTTTGCGCTTTTCTTCTAATGGTTTTGAATAATTTTCTGAGGCTCAGACGGAACGGCCGTGGTTTTAAGAAGGGAGATTCAGTTTCACTCATTGCGAGTTACCTGCTTCCTCATGATTTTCATTTGTTTTTGATTTTCAATCTTCTCTTCAGCTTCTTTCGTCGAAATAAAAAACCTTTTAGTCAACACATTCCAGTTTACTTTGGATGAGTTCCTATAACATCAATATTGTTGAATTTGCGTACCTCGTATTTACTAGTTATATCAAGTAAAAACTGGTTCTGTCGGTTGTTCCAATATTCTGATAAATATAGATCATATCTCCCACAAAGAAGATTATTGCTATCTTTACCTGTTGTTTTTGCATTTTGGTAAAAGCAATCTGGTTTTAATTTTCATTTTCCTGTACATAAGTTCACTGCTGGCCATATATGCCTTTCTATGCACATCATTTAACTCGGTCTTCAGCGTCTCTCAATCAGCAGCTTCCTTTGTCTCTTATTCTTCTAAAAATAGATATGTGGGCTGACAAATTATGTCTATCGATTACTTCACAGACATGCGTGACATAAAGTATGAGCGTGCAGTCGTGTACTAGTTCTCAAAAAAAATATGTAAGAGCTAAGTAGTATCATTCATCATCATAGCCCATTGTTTACAAGGGAAGTTCCTCATTTCTCTTGGAGATATACGACTTGCGTAAAACTGTGCATTTAGAGTTGATGGATTTGATGTCATTGAAACTTGAATTTGTAACATTTGTTTTTTTCTTGATGTCTATCTGGTCTACTGAAATCCGAGGTTAATATAATTCATAACACGAATCATTATTGACTTAGAAAATATGATTCTGTTTTAAAAAATCTCTCAATCTGGTCCTACTATCTCTTCAGTCAAGATATAAATAACTCACAGCTATTACCTCCCCCAGTCACCTTCGTCATTAAACGCCGCATGCAATTTTTCTTAAGTGCAATCTTCCGTTAAACGACCGCTTTGCAACTAAACAGTTCTTATACCCTTGCAGCACAAACTCTTTGGTTATTCCCCTTCATTTTTGACACAAACGTCACGGTAAGCGACGCACCACAACGTTTATCTGTTTCATCATTTTCGATAAGCTGGATTAATTTTATCTGACTTTCACCGTGTACAAAACCAACTGTTACTGACCTATTAAATTCTTCTCTATTTGAAATACATAAGGTTGAAAATATGTAACTCTTTCGAAACTTATCCAGCTTAGTTCTCGTCACAGTAATACAATTTCGATTTAGATGTGTTTGTTCCGATAGATTTTGAAGAATAAAAGCATGAAACCATTGAAATTTCAAGAATATCATTTCACAGTACGTTGTTCTACATCTGGTATCTTTGACCGTCAAAAGACGATCGGTTTTGATCTGGATTTGCTATCACACTGTGCCCAGTGCTTTACTCTTCCATGAGCATCGTTGCCGTCCAACTGTGTCGAATTTAATGAAGTGATGTTATTTTTAATAGTAAGTTATTGCATTACATTAATTAGATCACTGAACATTTTCATACAAAATCCTTCAATCATACTAGTACCTATAGCTTCAACTTGAAAGTCAAACGTGAAAGCGAATGTTTACATTTCCGCAGATACAATTGAACATTTAGAATAAACATAATAATTAAAAAAAAACTCTTGTGTAATTTAGTTCCGTTGAACTAATCTCAAAAGTTACTCGACCGATTCGTATAATCCTTTCACCGTTGTAAAGCCTATTTCATGCCAGATCAGTGTCATCATTACTTCTGGACTTTTTCTTAATAAAACGGTTAACATTTGGAATCTTAAACCCAAAGTCAGCACTTAGGTTTTGTGATTCTTTTATGTCATGGACTCTGTCAACATTGCCTGTTATTCTAGTATTTGTTTAAAATCTCAGTATCAATTTATATTCTCTTATTATTCATAATTTCAGTCTGTCTTTGATATCTTTATCCTCAATTGCTCATTAATTTTCGTCAGAGGGACTTGAATCCAGGTTTTAAGGGATTTTTCTTTAAGATTCCGGGTTTCTATGTTTTTTAATCAAAAGTTTTCACAATATTATTAAAGCTACCAAGTACGTACCACCGTCGGGTTAGGTCATTATCTGTCGTTTCACTACTAAATATTGTGGCAGATGGAACAATTTTTTGCTTCCGGGCGTCATCCACCGGAACAGCCGCGCAACCATTGTTATATTTTTTTTACTATAAACCCAATTACGTAACACTGTATATATGAAAGTGTTACAGTATATACGCGTTGCTGGTCCGAAAGTGAGTTAATGATATTCTTAGTTTACGTTATGGTTTATGTTCAGGGAATTAAAGTTATTATGATGTTCAGCATCATGTTTAGTTATGTAATTGATGTTATCATGTCTGTTTAAATGATTCCTACTGCATGTTATAATTAGCGCGTTATGGGAGTGTACTCGTGTTATGAATGCACAAGTTGCAGATGCTCTGTCAATTATGAAGCGTTTAATTAATATTTTATAAGGGTTCTTTGTGTGATATGCCGAATAAGGATCTTTGACTGACGCGTACTTGTGTCACTTATGTGCTAAAATAATTTAATAAATATTATCTTCTCAATTAAGATGAGCCTAAGTCAGACGATAAGATTATGTTTAAGAATCTTGGTTCGTATAAGGAAAACTGCTTACTTTTCCTTTAGACTGCTGAATACTTGTAATAGAATTAAAACAGCTGTAATAGGTAAAAGTGTTAGATAATAAATATTTAATCTATTGTATTTAAGGCCTTCTGGGAAAACTCGTAACGGTATCACCGCCATATCGCGTGCGCCACTAGCCATTAATAGCAAATCTATACATATAATAATTATAAATAAAAGCAATAATAATAAGTATAAGGATAATTGTTAATATGTATTGTGCATTTCATCCCATCCTGAAATAATGTTTAGGTACCTATTTGTATTCTTTTGAAGTGATATACCCAGTGGTATTACAGGATTCCAGAAATTATAAATGACACCTAATCATAATAACACTGAAAAATGTCGTATTTTCTAACCTAAAACCAGTTTGTTACAGAAATATATTACTAACCAACCCTACATCGTAAAATTGGTGGGCATAGCTCATGAATCCTCCGTAAAAGCTTGTGCTATCGGCCCCCTACTATGACATGCCAATGGTCTCATGATTTCATTCCGTTTCCCCTCTTACACCGGAATCATAATGGTTTCAAGACGTCATAATATCCTCAACTTTGTAACCGAAAATCCACATGATGTATGGACCGCGATATAAAACCCAACATTCATCTCACTTTCTCTTTTCCAGTAAACAATGACGATGGATAAGCAACTGGTGTGGGTGCGAGACCCCAACGAGGGGTTCATCCTCGCCCGACTGCACGAGCTCATGGGGGAGGAGGCAGACGTCTTCCCCGTGGACAATAAGTACCCCAAGAGAGTCTGCAACTTCGAAGACATATTCCCCGCTGGAGACCCTGGGAAGGATGTTGACGATAACTGTGAGTGTTGCTTATCTGTTTCCTCTGTTTCTCAGACTTGTGTCTTTAGACACTCACAGACCTTGTACACTTTCGATAAAGGCTTAAGGCAGCATATATTTTGCAATAATAGTTTTTTTGGAACTGTGAGTAATGTAAACGAGACGACCCACAGAAGAAGACGGACAATGGTAAGAAAAAAGATAAACCTAGAGATACTTGATTCTACGCAATAGCTTATGAAAAATGTAGGGACAAAGAAGACTAAGACGATTTACGTAGTGAAGAAGACGACAGAACGAGAGTCTTGAGAGTACAAAGTCTTCTTTTCGAGGCGATGATTGGGGATGGTTGGTTGGTGATGGTTGTTTTGGTGGCGACTCCTTAGATTTTTGGGCCCAGTTAATTGCAGCGTCGGTGATATTCATTAAATCCTCCAAAGTAGAGGTGTGTGGGGCATTTGGGGCACTCCAATTGTGGTTCATGTTCTGATCAGGAGCACCGCACTGACATTCAGTATCCGGCGGGTCTATAAAACTGCATTTCGCCAGGTTGTGTTTGCAGCGGCCAACCTGGTTCGGAAACCGATTCAGTGCCTTCCTTATAGGCCACTGCAGATCACGTCCATGTGGCAGATGTTCCAGGGGTTGCAAGTAGTCGGGTGGTGGTGGATGATATTCTTCCCACAGTTATCGATAGAGACGAGGCAATATACAGAGTACGTAATAAAAGAGACTAAGAAACTGCTGCTCGGATTGCGCATAACACCAAAATCATGTATCTATGTGTGGGCAGACTGACAAATCGGTAACAAAGGCTAGGATGATAATGAGTTAATAACCAAATGACGTACTAAAATCGCTGAACAGTGACATGAATTAGATGACTCATGGTACAAAAGATAGCTGAAACTAAAACGTGATAACGAGTTGAATAGTCTGTGTTGTTTTAGTTTTAATCCTTTGATTTTTTTTGTCCGATAAGACAGAACTTTAGGACGAACATCAATAAATCTTCACTTGCATGCATGACGAACAAAATGACAATATTAGATTAAATTCAAGTGAGGATAATGATGATCACTGCAATAACCGTTTCTTAGCCATTAAATTAATACAAACATGCATTGAACCTGCTTATTCACTTAAGCGGAACATGTAAATGACTGTCATTTTCATTCTCTGCAGTGACGGATAAATAAAATGGTTGTGAAATTTAAACAACGCGCAAGACTCCTTCATAGGATGCAATAGGTTATAACGTAACATGCTTGTAGTGTAGGAACGTTATTGCAAAAATAAAATTGTTGTATACATGAAAGGAAAAAAGTAGACAAACAAACACAGAAGACACGAGCGATCTTATTGATCATAGTGCACTGTATTAAGTAAAAGCAGATAAGGTAGGCTGGATACGGAAAGTGTTCAATAAGAGCTCTTTGATAGAGTCCTGCACCATCTGCTCTTCTGTGAAGAAAACATCATGAGGAAACTGGCATGTTCTAAACCAACACTATGAAGTCATGGTGGATTTACACCTATCTCTCTTCTACAGAGAAGTGGAACTTTTGTTTCCACTGCTGGGACACAAGCGAATAAGGTTAAGGACTACTGCTCTCAACCTTTCTCGGGCTTTTTCAGCTTCATTGCTGAGAATAGAAACATAGATACTGAGAAATCTTTCTTTTAGTTCTCCATCACTTCAAGGAAATCAAGCAATTCTTCTTGTAATTTCGTGACCCATCCCAATACCGCTCACGACCCGATTTTGAGTCCCGATCCGAGGTTAAGAATCGCTGCTCCATGGACTGATTAATATGCTAATACTGAGCTTTCCAATGGGCTCCGATACATATGATTTAAAGCATATAATGCGTCATCCTTGCTACACATACCCCATACAGAGTCTGATCAATGCTTCTAAATGAATGCAACATCCGTCATCCACGACCACGTCTTACGTTTTTACTGACAAGAATTAATTGACGCAATCATCTTACGAGTTAAAGCGATTAACTCCAATGAGGCATAGATAGACATCGATCCCTTGCAATCTAATAGCTCCTGGAATAGAATCGAACCTGTTTCAAACTAGTTTAGATATATTTTTCTCATGGTCTTATAATAATCTTGTTCTTGCTTGGACTTAATATTCACTATACAGGAATATTATGCCTTTACGAGAATAGAAATGGAATGAATAGATTTGCTTTTTGAAATGCTAGAATGAATCTGAGGTCTTTATTGCTGAATCTACTGCATGCGCGGTTTTACTACTTAACTAGATTCTGCCCACGACTTTGTCCACGTGAAATCCATTGTTTTATCATAAATCTGACCAATATCATTTAACACTTGGCAATAGTTTAGCTTTCTATCAGTGAAACAATTTTTGTATAACCGGATCAGCAGTGCGATTCTGTAAACATGTCGAAGTGAACACTTAGGCGAAGTGAACGACAAGTGAGCTGTCAAACCATACAAACAAGATGGCAAGCAGCTCACTTGTCGTTCACTCCACCTAGTGATCACGGTGAGATGTCAACAGAATCGACCGGCAGTACCTGTCCTACTTTCAGAGATGATGTGTTTCGGTTAGCTTCGGCCCAAAAATCTAGTTTCGGCTAGTTTCAGTTTCGGCCAAATATTCTATGTATTTCATTGAATATCTTATTTAGGTCGGACACTACTATCTATAACTATATACAAACAAGATGGAATGACATTCACTTCATGCTTACTCCACCTAAGCTCACACGGTGACATGTTGATAGAATAGAACAACTGGTACAAACACACTTCTCCAACAATTTTCCCTAGCTGAATGGCGGTTCATCTGAACTGCCGTCATTTGTTTCTTAATTTACATTACCAATGGTTTTCAATTCATTGACTTCCAATATATCAACGGTCACGACATCCAGCCATCGACTGTTCGGGTCACGAGGTCGTGATCTATTTTTAAGTGAAACAAACAAAACTTGTAGGTGGACGCCCCGGTGTCTAACCAAATTAGCTGTTGTACTTGATTACTTGTCTTCCTTTTATTAATTAAATAAAAATAAGACAGACAACGTACTACCTTTACTCTAGGTCTAGAAGCAGGGATTTAATGCTGAAAGAGGATGATTAATCCCTCTTTTTCGCCAACATTTATATAAACTCATATTGTAAAGCTGAAGAGTTTGTTTGGTTGAACGCGCTAATAAATCAGGGACTCCTGAGGGCCAATCGCGCTAATTTTAAAAGTTTAGGTCCGCTTGCAATTCCTTTCCAATTCAGTTTTGGTTATGATCTAGTTTCGATTCACCTGTAAGGAATTTGGTATCGCGCTAAAGTTTAAACTTCAACCAAAGTTTCATTGTCAAAATTTTACAAATATTTTCGTATTTTCGTTCAAAATCCAAACAACACAACGCGAACGATTGAGAAAAAGTCAAGAAAAAGTAGCATTGGTTCAACTTTTTGTTTGACAGCGGTAACGTTACAGTTGTGATGCAGTTGCGTTCCAAGTTTCTGTCAAACATTTAGCGCGATACGGAATGTTTAAAAAAGTTGGAAATGGCTACAGTTCAGTTGCGTTCCAGCCGAATTTTATTAGCGCGATTGCCCTCCTGGTTCAAAATTGAAAAATCGTTTTACTTTTGTATAGCCCATTTATTGAGGAAGGCTACATAATATTATATCAAGCTACTACCAAAAGAAGCGGAGCATTCATGAAAACGCGGGTCAGCTGGACCTTGGAATTTTGTGGAAGTTCTTCTTTTTTGCCGATGGGAAATCCCTTTGAGCGTGCGGTTTGTATCAAATACAGTATTAATCCCTTGTCTGAAAAAACCCTTTACTTTCAGGTGAGCTGATGTTCCTCAACGAATCAACTCTATTAAACAACATCCTGACACGATACAAGAAAAATAAAATTTACGTAAGTAATAACGTTTTACCTACAATGACTCATTTCAAACGCCTGTAGTTTTCACCTTGAACATAATATTTTATACGTAGTTGCTTATATTTACCTACCGTAGAAAATTATGAACGGTGCGAGTATTGATTCCTTTGGTTTTCCTAGTCTCATGGCTTTTACTATCGCCCATACGACGTAGGTTATTTAGGTGGTTACTTATGGCGCATTTACATTAAGTCGGTCAACGAATGCGGCGACCGCATTCGTTAAAATTGTCGGTTTACCAGATTCAGAAAATGGTCTGTGGCCGAATATGGACTATCGGTCAAAACGATCTATGTAAATCAGCCATTACAATACTAGTAGTCCCTTACTACTGAGGTGGCTACTTACAGATATGAATGGAAGAAAATGCATGTTGCGCCGACGCCGAATGCATTAGAGAGAATGAAGACTACCTAATGATGAGTTACTGATTTTCCTTTTATATACTTGCTGCAATACATGGTAAGAAGCCTTGGTCCAGCAGTGGGGCGAGACTACAGACAGTTACTGGTAGTGGTAAATGTATCGAAGGACCAGACCGTTTCTCTTCCATTGAATAATTATGTACTTAAGATGCTGTAGATGGTAGAAAGGTTTCTAATAAGTAACTAAGGCGATAATATTGGCTGTGTATTATTCTTATTAGTAAAAACCTAACATTTTCAAACTATTGTTAACAAATGAGACATAAAATTACCCAGTAGTCTCTAGTGACATAACAAAATTACTCATCTTCATCATCGTAAATAAACAAATGTAAACTAATATTTTTACAGACATACGTAGCAAATATCCTGTTAGCCGTCAATCCTTATGAAGACATCAAGGACATGTACTCTTCCAACACCATCAAGAAGTACCAGGGCAAGTCCTTGGGAGAACTGCCGCCTCATGTTTTTGCTATTGGTAAGAGTTGGTTTGTTTTTCTATAGGTTTAGTCAGCAATGCAACCAGGATAGTAGAATGTGGATAAGGTTTGTGCAGGAGCGAGTGTATTGGCATTAGAAAAGAGAGGCCTATGTCCAGTAGCCAGGATTTGGATTATGTTGATGAAACCAGGACGAAGAATTTGCTTAGTCAACAGGCTCCTTTTCAGAATAAGGCAAAAGAGTACTAGAACATTAGAACTACATACAAATTAAATATTTTCACCCGACTGCGCGACATTAAAGACAGGATTATGCTTTAACTATTTTTGTATTCTTTTTATTGTTGATCATAATAGGCTAACTTCAAAGCCAAATGGAGTAAAACGGCTTTTTTATATTTACAGACTCAAGTAGACAGTTCATGTAATTCCATTGCAACGGTACCCCATAGATGGAAGTAGACTTTTATCCATTTGTAGGAAATGCCATACCATCCATTATTTTTTGCTCGTCTTGAAAACTGTGAGCCTACATCCAATCGCCATCAATTTACTTACTGCGTATTGAACACTCCGTTTAAACTCTAAATAAGACAGGGATCTTATGAATCACTCGTTACCTTAAGACAACTTTCAAAAGAAATTGTACTGTTTAATTTGAAGAAAGCAAGAAAGACCACTAATGTATTATTCACTCATTTCCCTTCGTGGCGAGCTAAACTCGAGGGCCCTATAACTTGAATTATATTGGGTTTAGATACGGCAGTTATTTGTTATTCACAAGTATCAACTAGTCACCTATTTTAATTCAAAGAACAAAACTGTATTTTAACGAGAAGCTCGTGGCTAAATAATAATAGACGCACAGGTCGATCTTCGAGGTTAAGCAACGCTTGGTCTGTGGATGGGTGACCATCTTAATTAACATACCGAGTTTCCTCCGTGCCTCGGAAAGCACGTTAAGCTGCTGTCATTTGGAGATCTTTGACAGTCGTTACGGATTTTCAGAAGCCAGAAAATCTGACACCAGTCTTGCTAAGGAGTACCGTGTTACCCAGTTACTGGGTTGTGGAGGTCTGGTAGGCAGCCACTCCGCGTAAAATATTGGTATTCGGCTGAATCCGGTTTGACTGGTAGCCGACCCCAACATAGTTGGGAAAAGGCTAGGAAGATGATGAAAACTGTATTTTTACGAGGGATTTAACCGCCTTATTACATTCTTTGATAACGTCACTTTAAGTGAGTATGAGTAAGGGCAGCTCTTTCGACATCTAATATGTCCAGAATTTATCTCTTTCTAATGTTGTTGCTATGCACTTGATATGACAAAATGCAACTGCTTTTTAACCGGTTCCAAATCCCATGATCACATATGGTATTCGCTGATTGTTTAACTATTGTGTCTGCTTTGCGGACAGTGAACTTGTTAATTATATGTAGAATTTATTTTGTAGTAGGGTATTATAAGACTACTTTAATAGCTGTCTCGTGAATATTTTTGTTTTGACTACCTCTTTGCAAGTACCCTAATTAGTGACTTTTTAGTAATCTCATAACAATTATTACTCCAAAGTAACTTCTTTGGGTAACCATAATATCGTTAATCTAATGAAATCCTTATTACTTTACAGCCGACAAAGCTTTCCGTGACATGAAGTCTCTCAAGCAGTCACAATCCATCATCGTCTCCGGTGAATCAGGTGCCGGAAAGACCGAGTCCACCAAGTATATCCTCAAGTACCTGTGCGACTTATGGGCTAAAGGAGCTGGACCAGTCGAACAGAAGATTTTGGATGGTAAGTTAATTTGATACATGACCAGACACCTATTACAATTTGACTGTGTTAGTTTCCCATTTCGGGCAAGTTTGGCTTTTTTTTATATTCTTGGTTGGCACGCATTTGACCACTATCTCACCTGATGGTAATTGATCATGTGTTCTTATTTTTAGAAAGCGAAATATTTAGACAATTTAAAATATATTTAGTACTTTATAATTCACTTTAAAATGATTGCAACTGCCTAGTTTTTATATAATGCATCGGCTGCACGAACTCAGTGCGACGCATTTTCTGATAGGCCTCTTTTTCCACACAACAAGTAGTTTGAATTTAACAACCATTAAACACCTGAATTTAAAAAGCATTTATTGCTAGTGTATTTGGTTGCATAATAAAGCTACTTATCAAACTAGAAAATTAATTTAGAAATTATGTTCTTGGTATCTGTAGCAGCTGTTATCATCCTCAAGACATTTTCAGCTTTCTGTATAGAATTAGTGACTTCAGATTTAGCTTTCTGTAGGGAGTTCTTTTCAGAAAACTTTAAATATAAAATTATGTTTATGATTTCGTCTTTATGTTTTTGTACTACAGAAAACAGCTTTGAGAAATGTTGTTCAACATTGGCAATTATTTTAGATAGCTCCTTCACGGATCCAGTATCATTTTCGTAGTTGTGGAGCAAATATCCAATGTCAACAGCTGTTTTTGTGAGTCTTCTAAATGTTTCATCGACTTTTGGAGATATGTCAGTCAACTCCTCCAAAAAGGTAACATTAACGTCCTGTAGAGCTACGTCATCATGGTTCTTACAGGATTTTTCACCACCAAGCATCATGCAGTCTGTACAATGTACATACAGGTTTCTTACAATCATTGCAGTAGTAATCAAGTGATTTGCCAATATGCACCTTGCAATTGGTGGGTTGAAATCTGGATTCTTGAGCAGCATCTTTTTTTAGCAAGGCTTTAAGATCAATAAAACTATCTTCCTCAGTTTTCTTCTGTGCTGTATCTGGTACCTTCTTCAGTTGCGTAGTCAATTCGCCAACCATCTGAACATTGACAGGAAATTTTTGATACAACTTAGGTTTATTTTGAATCAATTCATTTGGGTCAGTTATCTTGACTTCTGCTTCACGAAGGCAAACCCTGCACTCTATTGGTTCCAGACACTTCATAATATTGACAATACAATTTTCGCTCATGGTATGGCCACATGGTAGAAATAGTGGCAAGTTCTGTTTCACCTTGGATGATGTTAATTGAATAAAATAAAGTTGACTGCAACTTGGACAGCTCTTTTTCAAATCGTCGTCCATAGTTATAGTCTGAAGATGAAGAAGTTTGATATTTTGTATATTCCTCCACTAGAAACATTAACGTTTCATATTTTACAAAAAACTATTAAAATGGTAATGGTTTATTAATTATTGTACGCAGTTTACATTTATTTTGCCGGTTTCTGCAAAGATTTCAACTGTTCGACAGTTCAACAGAAAGAATAAAAAAAAATGATTACTTAATACAGTAGGCTGACCAGTACCAAGACTGTGATATTTTTGTTAGCCTTTCTTTTGTCTCATCGCTAGACTAAAGCAGGAGATTGTCGGAAATCTTTTATTTAGTAGCTTCATATTTTCCTTTTATTTCTGGCCGGCAGACATGGTAATAAATGACTCACCGAAAACGGATTCTACTTTTCTCTAGCAACATCCTCAATAGTTATAGAGGCGTTCGCATAGCAGTCATAACTGCCTACATCCAAACGCCATGTTGTAAGTTAAACAACATCAATAATGTGCAGAAATAAGCACTTGCAGCTTGCAAAACTAATCGCCTACGCTTCTCCGAATACATTACCAAGACTTGTTTCTAAGGTAATTGTCTCACCGCCGGCGATCCGCGAGTAGAGATTAAAGCTTGGAAACGAGTTGGTGAGCAGCGAGTAGCGAGTGAAAACTTGTCGCTCGGCTTTAAGCAAGTGCTTTTGTGCGGCGGGCGATTATTCGCAATACTCGCTCTGGCCCGCACTATACGTAGAAATTACAGTTGGTTGGTGAGTTCTGACCGCCAAGCAAGCATCGCCGAGCGAGTACAATCTATACTAATATTATAAAGCAGAAGAGTTTGTTTGTTTGTTTGTTTGTTTGTTTGGTTGAACGCGCTAATCTCAGGAACTGCTGGTCCGATTTGAAAAATTCTTTCAGTGTTAGATAGCCCAGTTATCGAGGAATGTTATAGGCTATATATCATCACGCTAAGCCAAATAGGAGCGGAGCATTAATGAAAAATGTGACACAGACGAAGTTGCGCGGTCTTTGATCTTTGAGTCTTTGATAGCGCTTGTCGCTGCGATCAACTAGTTGTAAGAGCCGGCTCGGCGGCAGTGCGAACAGCAAGCTATCGCCTATAAATGTGTGTGTCTCTTTTAGTCTCACTAGGTCTATATCTTGTGTCCCTTTCCTCAGCGCGCAAATAGTCGATAGCTAATCGCTTCCTCGCCGGCAGTGAGACAAATGACTTTAACTCGTCTCGACAACCAGCTGATGTGTTAATGGGAATATATTTCAACTCATAAATAAACATGGCATATTATAACATAATGCAACCATTCTGCAACATTTATGTCTTACTATAATACCTACCGAAACTCGTATAATTGACATAAATACATAATCAATTTTGTTATATCTTTATTGATTTGTTTTTGTGTGAAATTCTCCGAAACTGCTGTATGTTTTTTTTAATATTTTCCCTGTTTTTAAGCTTACATCATAACAAACGGTATGATCTTGCTATGATCTAAAGATAGTATTTTGGTACTACATACTTATGGTTTTCTATGTAAGAGCCTCTCCCCCTTCTCCCTCAAATACTTCCAACTTCTTCGATCCAGGGCTAATGCGGACCACTGGTCATTTATGGCTTAGTCCAGCTCACCCTGCCATCTTTTTGGGGTCTAACTACGTCTTGTGGCTTGGTCAGGGATACACATAGTGGTGTAGTGTAGTGCCCATGGCCCTGCAATCAATATTTAGTACTCTTGACCGTCAAATACTGTTGTCTTTAATTCAAGAGTGAATCGGTTCCTTCTAGACAAGCGGGCTCCATCGTCAACCATATTATCGCTTTACATCAGGTGAGATGGTCAAACGCGGCTATCACTACATATTATAAAAGTCCTCCGCCGCGTCTGTCTGTCTGTTCGCGGTAAACTCTAAAACTCCTGCACCGATTTTCATGCTGTTTTCACCAAGGGATAGAGTTGTTCTCGAGGATCGTTTTAGTATATAATTTGTCAAGCGGACGAAGCCGCAAGCATCAACTAGTCGAGAATTAAATTTAAAAAATCGGGATCCTGAATAGACAGAATTTAGCAGATAACATACTTTACTGCTGTTTTCGAGACTAGTTTATCTACTTTTCTTTTCAATAAACTCCGCGGAAGGTCGTTCGTTAAACGTTATGCAAATAAAATACTATTCGACCTTGTGAAACAGTTGCAGTGTTAATATCATGTTTACTTGATCATAGAGCATAGTCCATATCATTTTACTTTTTTTTTTATTGTTTTTAAACTACAGTTTATTACCCATTAATAATTGATGATGCACCAGTAATGACACTGCAATTATATTTTTGGTTTGCCTCTTAATTATATCCAGTTCTATTAATTGGCAGCTATCTTTTTAATTAAACGACTTGTAACGTATTCTATTTTTGTTTAAGTGAGCAATTAATATGTAAAGTTGGATAATGTTAATATGTACTCGTTTTATGAATCATAGAAGTTGATTGTGAACTCGGTTGAACAGTAACCAGTTTCTTCTCAATCCTATATCTTTATTTCAATCAGTTAGCAATAGAGAGACTTGGAAATAAGTTTAGTCATCACAAGTCACAACATCAGAGGAAAACGCCCGTTCTCGAGCCCCTATTTATTAAAGTGCTATTTCCACGAGCGAGTATATCGCTGCGAGTTGACGTTTTTACACTCGTCGAATCGCCGCGATAATATCGCCGTGTGAGACACGTTCATAGAGTTGTTATAGAAATTCGTGGCACGACGATAATATCGCCGCGATTCTTTCGCTCGTGGAGACGCCCCTTTTTTTTAGGGATGGGAAATCATTCAATGACTTCTCCCGCTCTGGGCGGAGCGCGAGGGAGTGTCAGACTTCTACTGACTAACCCATCCATGTTCCTTCATTGCCCTTTGTGTTCCGAAACCGCGGTATCTCTTTCGAATAGTCCCGTAACTCCGTCAGGCGTCGGCCCTTTCGGGCCCCTCTGTGTGCTGACTCTCTTTTAGGCGCGCGTGGAACATGAACGCGCCGTCGACACGGCCTGTCGTCAAAAGACGGACGGACGGCGAGCCACCCATAGCTCACCGTCCACAGGCCTGCGCCTACGGTGGCCGGAGGTCACCAGGTGGCCTCCGACGCCCGCGTCGTCTACCAAGGCGGCCGGGACGAGAGGTTCTCTCCCTCTCCCACTCCGCCACCTCCTTGGCTAGCATGACCGCTTCGCAGAAGGAGGTGACGGCGTCCCATACCGTCTCGCTCCGGACCATGGCTTGGACCAGGGCCGGACGCGAGAGGTCGCCGCCTGTCGCAGCTTCGAGGACACGGCGGTGCTCCGCCCAAGCGGGGCACACCTGCACAGTGTGCTCCACCGTGTGAAAAGACGCCCCTTACTTATTCTTTTTTGCACACAAAACATACAGACATAAATATAACAGGACAGCTTATATGAAAACGAGTTTATTATTTATCCCACAATTGGGTTTTTACTAGATATGACTTCACATTATTTTACTAGACAGATTATTTAGGCTGAGTTGTACCATAGAAGAAGTTATAGTTAAAGTTTGCGTCAAATTTAACACTAACAGTAGCGCTGACTTTAACGGTTATAGTGAAATGTGTTGCACCAGCGAATTCATTAGCTTTGTTAAAGTTAAAGGGAAGAGTCAAGTCAAGAGATTATATTCAACGCGTTTGATAGTTGACGGATAATTTAACACAAACAATAACACTAACCAGCGGAAAGTGAGCGGTTACAGTTACGGTTAAAGTTATGACGTCATTTAACTATTTGTCAAATGGTGCAACTAATTTTTGGCCTAATCGATACTTTAACTGAAGTTTCGATGTTTGTTATTGTTAAAGTAAGATGGTGCAACCCAGCCGAAATCTGTTTGTACAAATCATTGTATTTTCAACTAATTATGATATTTTATTTGGATAGACTGGACTCTTACGATATAGGCTCTTCCTATTTATTAGCCAATGATGTTCCCACTACTGGGACAAAGGATTGCTCTCTTAGAAATTATCTTTTATCCACCACGCGAGCCCAGTGCTGGTTGGTGATGTCACATGTCTTCGAAAATCTGATTTGCCTTGCATTTATTACTTTCCGCTTCTTCCACAGCCAACCCGATCCTGGAAGCCTTCGGTAACGCGAAGACAACGCGCAACAACAACAGTTCTCGATTCGGCAAGTTCATGGAGGTGCACTTCAACAACAAATACCAAGTGGTGGGAGGCCATATCTCCCACTACCTGCTGGAAAAGTCCAGGATATGCACGCAGAGCGCGGAGGAGAGGAACTACCACGTGTTCTATCTGCTGTGTGCTGGAGCGCCCCAGGAGTTACGAACGGCGCTGAAGATCACCAAGCCTGATGACTATTTGGTGAGTTTTGATAGTTTTTATTGGGTTAGCTAAGGTTGAAAAGCAACTACTAAGTGGTGGAGGGTCATATCTCCCACTACTAGCTTGAGAAGTCCAGGAAATGCGCTGAAAATCATCAAGCATGATGACTATTTGGTGAGTTTTTGTTAGGTTTGCTAGGCTTCAACGGCAAGTACTGGCTACTTCTGGGTAAGCTCACTCCATCGTAGACTTTGTCTCTGTAATTTCTGACCAAGAGCAAGCCCATACAAAGTAAAAAAAAAATTGCATTTCTTACGGCTACTTGTTTAAAGATGATTCTTTATGATGAGTGCAACAGACCGAATCAAAATCCTTCAAAGTCATTTTGGAGTCACCTTGCAAATTGAATAGCTTAATTTGTCAATAAAACTACTAATTAAGATGCAACAAAAATATGAAATAAAATAAAATGCTTTGTTCCGGTTCAGCATTAAGGGGTTACGGGAAATAACAGGCTTTAGAGACTTTTTTACTGATCTTTAAAACCATTTCTTCTTACTGATATTTGAAGAGGTCCGCTATTTATTAAACAAAGGGCTGGTTTTTGATTTCAATGTTTGGAGTTCAGAACGTGTCAAAACCTATTTTAATGCCATGTCTTGTCTGATTTTCAGGCGAAATTAGTGTTTGACATTATCTTAAAACTAGCACTCAATATTGAAAAACATTATCATTGTATTATCGATACAATGATACCATAACATATTTCTTATCTGAATGTATCAATATTAGATTGGTAACAAAAGGTCATGGAAGAAATGTGGCATAGTGTCCCCCCCTCCGATTTTGATTCTTTTTTTTTAAGTGGCGGCCCGCTATCTGACATGCATATATGGATAGAGGACACTTCTTCTGCCTAGCCTTTTCCCAACTATATTGGGGTCGGCTTCAAGTCAAACTGGATTCAGCTTAATACCAGTGTTTTACGTGGAGCGGCTGCCTACCAGACCTCCACAACCCATTAACTGGGTAGCACGGTACTTCCAAGACTGGAGTCAGATCACTGGCTTCTAACAATCCGTAATGACTGCCAAAGATATATAAATGACACCGGGACCGAAGGCTTAACGTGCTTTCCGAGGCACGGAGGAAACTCGATATGTTAAGATGTCACCCATCCACAGACCAACACCAACCTTAGCAAGCGTTGCTTAACCTTAAAGATCGATCCGTGCGGCTGTTATTTAGCCACAAGCTCCTCTAAATAGAAGACACTTCAACAAACAGAACATGGTGCCCAAAAGTGTCACGTTGCCGAGATATTTCGAGGTATAGGGTAGGTTTGACCTGGACTTGAGTCAAGTGAAAACACATCTCAAATTAAAAAAAAAAGGTTCGCCTTGGTCTGCTTGACTGCTGACTTGGTCTGCGTATGGGATTCATTCAGTGGTTCTTTTTGCTCATTTCTCATCTGATAACCTAAAATTAAGATTTTAACATGGCAATTCTGAACGGCTGATTTCTTTGTGTCTGATGAACTTTTGATATTCCCGATAGGTAGATGCTGCTCCACTTCCAATCCTTTTAGGACGTAACATGACGTAACGTACATTCACAAACTAAATCACTCGAATCTAAGACACAAATACCTTTGTCAACAGTATCTAAAGAACGGCTGCACCCAATACTTCACGACTGCCAATTCAGAGAAGAAGATCGCCGCCAACTGCAAGAGTAAGCAGCAGCAAGCTAAAGGCGGTCTGCGAGACCCAATCCTTGATGATGTGGAGGACTTTGGGAGACTGCATCAGGTAATATTATTCTTCTGTCTTGATTTAGCGTCACACAAATACTGAATCGTGGAATGACAACAAACGTCTGACAGTTGCCCACCATGCCACTTTCTGCAACGGAGGTTTGCAGGACCTTACACCCTGTATATGTATACTTATTTTACCGATGGAAGGTGCTTTAAAAACGTGGTTTATTTATATCTAAACATATCCTAAGGTTCAATCTATTTAATCTATTTTACAGGTGAATAATACTATGGTGTTGGTTACACCAACTTGCCATGATGGTTATTTATCCCAACATGAATGTCCTAATCTCATCTGCTAAATCTCGACCTTACCCCTTTGTTGTTAAGGACCAAATGTAGTTTTCTATTTGGTTCTTTTATAGGCTAGTTAATACTGAAAATCGAAACCACTGATTGACTTTGTGTAACTTTTAGCATAAGGTTTAAGTTACAATAACAGCAACTTAACCATCAAATGTCTCCTCAGGCTCTATCCCGCGTCGGTCTCACAGAAGAAGAGAAGAAAGCCGTATACTCCGTAGTAGGAGCAGTTTTACACCTCGGCAACATACAGTTCGAAGAAGACAGCGGCGCTCGGGGCGGCTGTAAGGTCGCTCCTAACTGTGAACAGGCGCTGGCCACGGCCGCGGGCCTGCTGGGGGTGGACCCCGGGGAGCTGAGGATGGCGCTCGTGTCCAGGCTCATGCAGAGCTCCAGAGGAGGGATCAAAGGAACTGCCATCATGTGAGTTTTTTTTTATACAAAACGCGGAATCTCTTGGCCCAAATCTCACCTGATGGAAAATGATGATTAGGCCGAAGATGGAAGCGTTTCACCCGGAATCCTCTTACACAGAGGAACTGGCTGTCATACCTCTAACTGCCGGAACACAACAATGCTGTTAACATAGTTGTTATGGCGACAGACTTAGACATGATGGTGGTAGCTTGCCAGGCGGACTTATAACAAGTCCTACCACCAACCAAACCGAACAAAAAATTTGCCCCCGCTGGGAATCGAACCCGGGACCTCTGGGTCTGAATCAGGTGGTATAACCACTAGACCACGGAGGCAGTTAGTGTCACCTGTTTAGAACCACCCGGGGACCACGTGTAGGGATTCGCTGAAGGGTATTCTTCTACGGACGCGGGTGACTCGGCCCCCAAATCTAACGTCACCTCAATAGTCGAAATCCGTTCAACCGTTTGGAAGGTCCGAGGTAATAAAGAAATATACAAAAAAACATACACAAGATACGCGCGAAAAACATAACCCTTGGCACTCGGGTAAAAAAGTTACTAACGAAAAAATAAATCAGTCATTCAAAACGCAGCAGCTTGTAAAAAACGATACGGAACGCTACAGAAAGATTTACTGATAAGTATATTTTCTCTTCAGGGTACCTCTAAAAACGTACGAAGCGAACAACGCCCGCGACGCTCTCGCTAAGGCGGTGTACAGTCGCCTGTTCGACTACATAGTACATCGCATCAACACCAGCATCCCCTTCCAAGCGTCCGCCTACTACATCGGAGTGCTCGATATCGCTGGCTTTGGTAAGTATAAGCTGGTACTCAAAATAGTGTTACTAAGGGCCCTTTTCCTGTCATGATCCGCGCGCGGATCTGGTCCGAATGTGGGCCGCCCGCATCTTATCATTTCATACATGTTTAGGCGCACAACCTGCGTGCGAGTTATCCAGATGCAGAAGAAAGGAGTGTTGCATAATTCGAAACTTTAACGTTAGGAATACTTGACATTGACGCTTCTGTGCAGCCACCTATAGTAACTGTACGTTTCCTATATTCCCTAATGTTTTCCACAGAATACTTCCAAATGAACAGCTTTGAGCAGTTCTGCATCAACTACTGCAACGAAAAGCTGCAGCAGTTCTTCAACGAGCGCATCCTCAAGAACGAGCAGGAACTGTACAAACGTGAGGGGCTGAATGTTCCTGAGATCAGATTCGTTGACAACCAGGATTGTATTGGTAAGCCAGTATTATTTATTTTTATTGAATTGAACTCTAGTTTATTAAGTGCCCTTAGGCTTCGTACTTATTGAAAAGATCGTACCAGTTAAGGATTTCGTCGCACGACGAGATTAAAGTATAAAGGTCGCTGCACACAGCCGGCGTGGCGTGGCGGGGCGGTATCGGTCACACTGCGGGCGCGATCACGTCCCGTCCCGCCGCGCCCATTCAAGCCGACCGTATCGCGACGCTATTCATGACGCCCCGCCGGCAGTGTGACTACTACATACGTAAACCAAACAACACAAAGTGTCGGCGTCCTGACGGCGCGCGGCGCTGCGCTCACGTCCCGCCCCGCCGCGCCCATTCAAGCCGACCGTATCGCGACGCTATTCATGACGCCCCGCCGGCAGTGTGACTACTACATACGTAAACCAAACAACACAAAGTGTCGGCGTCCTGACGGCGCGCGGCGCTGCGCTCACGTCCCGCCCCGCCGCGCCCATTCAAGCCGACCGTATCGCGACGCTATTCATGACGCCCCGCCGGCAGTGTGACTACTACATACGTAAACCAAACAACACAAAGTGTCGGCGTCCTGACGGCGCGCGGCGCTGCGCTCACGTCCCGCCCCGCCGCGCCCATTCAAGCCGACCGTATCGCGACGCTATTCATGACGCCCCGCCGGCAGTGTGACTACTACATACGTAAACCAAACAACACAAAGTGTCGGCGTCCTGACGGCGCGCGGCGCTGCGCTCACGTCCCGCCCCGCCGCGCCCATTCAAGCCGACCGTATCGCGACGCTATTCATGACGCCCCGCCGGCAGTGTGACTACTACATACGTAAACCAAACAACACAAAGTGTCGGCGTCCTGACGGCGCGCGGCGCTGCGCTCACGTCCCGCCCCGCCGCGCCCATTCAAGCCGACCGTATCGCGACGCTATTCATGACGCCCCGCCGGCAGTGTGACTACTACATACGTAAACCAAACAACACAAAGTGTCGGCGTCCTGACGGCGCGCGGCGCTGCGCTCACGTCCCGCCCCGCCGCGCCCATTCAAGCCGACCGTATCGCGACGCTATTCATGACGCCCCGCCGGCAGTGTGACTACTACATACGTAAACCAAACAACACAAAGTGTCGGCGTCCTGACGGCGCGCGGCGCTGCGCTCACGTCCCGCCCCGCCGCGCCCATTCAAGCCGACCGTATCGCGACGCTATTCATGACGCCCCGCCGGCAGTGTGACTACTACATACGTAAACCAAACAACACAAAGTGTCGGCGTCCTGACGGCGCGCGGCGCTGCGCTCACGTCCCGCCCCGCCGCGCCCATTCAAGCCGACCGTATCGCGACGCTATTCATGACGCCCCGCCGGCAGTGTGACTACTACATACGTAAACCAAACAACACAAAGTGTCGGCGTCCTGACGGCGCGCGGCGCTGCGCTCACGTCCCGCCCCGCCGCGCCCATTCAAGCCGACCGTATCGCGACGCTATTCATGACGCCCCGCCGGCAGTGTGACTACTACATACGTAAACCAAACAACACAAAGTGTCGGCGTCCTGACGGCGCGCGGCGCTGCGCTCACGTCCCGCCCCGCCGCGCCCATTCAAGCCGACCGTATCGCGACGCTATTCATGACGCCCCGCCGGCAGTGTGACTACTACATACGTAAACCAAACAACACAAAGTGTCGGCGTCCTGACGGCGCGCGGCGCTGCGCTCACGTCCCGCCCCGCCGCACTATGGAACGAATGGGTCATTTGCTGATTAAAAATCTGTAACTTTTTTGTTTCTAAAGATATTGACTTGAAATTTTGCATTAGCATAGAATATAGTATATACAATATAAACAATTATGCATTTATCAAAAACTATGTTTCCTCGCGGCTTCACTCGCGTTTGAAATTTTGATTTCGTCCAAAAGCTCTTTATAATTTAAGTATATCTATTTAAATATTTCATAAATAATAGTAATAATGTAGAAAACGTTAAAACAAACTTTTACAAGGCAAAAACATTTATTAAAATTTTTGCAGACTTATTTTGCATAAATAAAAAAAAATAAAGTTGTATGCATTTTATCTCATAATGGCAATTAAAAAAATACAAATTACATTTATGTCTTCTATCACTTAATTTAAATGTACATGATTCAATACAATTGGTTACGGATATTGGTCATATTGGTATGAGTGCCTTCTTCGAATTTATTCGGACTCAGGATCTGATATGAGTTCGTTAGAACAGTTGAAAGAACTCATTGTTAATATTATTATTATTATTTTTTGCCCAGAAATACTGTTAAATAACAAATAATTGTGATGTAACGACTCTTGTGAGCAACCTTTATATATGAAAATAAATGAGGGTTGTGTGCAGAAAATCAATGTAGGTACTTACCTTCATTACCGCATGAGTGCAAAACATTATCAGTATCTACCTAAAATGCACGCAAAATTGATTATACTATCAGAAAACCGCAAAAAAACAGTTATCTATTAAGGTCCCATGATAATGAATTTTGGACGCCTCACCACATGATAACTCATAACTTCAAAAACCGCAAATATCCGCAGCTAATTCTTACATTACGATAAAGACAGATAGTGTGCGCATAGTATAAAATACAATTTACGACGGAGGCAAACGGAGCTAAGTGTTAAAAGTCTCGTCAAAGTTAAAAAATACGTTTTATTTATGATTTTTTTTATAAAAATTAAGGCAGCAGTAAATAATATCCAAATAAAATTTATAAAACAGTTTTTAAATCAGCAAAACATACACTTTATAAATAAAAAACATAAAACATAACTTTTCTAGGAAGTAATGTTCGAAATCTGACCCTAAAAGTTCGGTACCGCCAGAAAAATTTCAACGTATTTTCATAAGTTCGAAATCTAACGTCATTTTCTCTATATTACGTGTAGGTAAAAAATTAAAAAGGAAGTGATTATATAAGTACAAGTTCCTAACAATAAAACAAGACCAAAAACATACGCAATATTCAACACTTCTGAAATGTATTTTTAATCAGGCCTTGTACTACCACGTTCCATAGTGCGCCGCGCCCATTCAAGCCGACCGTATTGCGACGCTATTCATGACGCCCCGCCGGCAGTGTGACTACTACATACGTAAACCAAACAACACAAAGTGTCGGCGTCCTGACGGCGCGCGGCGCTGCGCTCACGTCCCGCCCCGCCGCGCCCATTCAAGCCGACCGTATCGCGACGCTATTCATGACGCCCCGCCGGCAGTGTGACTACTACATACGTAAACCAAACAACACAAAGTGTCGGCGTCCTGACGGCGCGCGGCGCTGCGCTCACGTCCCGCCCCGCCGCGCCCATTCAAGCCGACCGTATCGCGACGCTATTCATGACGCCCCGCCGGCAGTGTGACTACTACATACGTAAACCAAACAACACAAAGTGTCGGCGTCCTGACGGCGCGCGGCGCTGCGCTCACGTCCCGCCCCGCCGCGCCCATTCAAGCCGACCGTATCGCGACGCTATTCATGACGCCCCGCCGGCAGTGTGACTACTACATACGTAAACCAAACAACACAAAGTGTCGGCGTCCTGACGGCGCGCGGCGCTGCGCTCACGTCCCGCCCCGCCGCGCCCATTCAAGCCGACCGTATCGCGACGCTATTCATGACGCCCCGCCGGCAGTGTGACTACTACATACGTAAACCAAACAACACAAAGTGTCGGCGTCCTGACGGCGCGCGGCGCTGCGCTCACGTCCCGCCCCGCCGCGCCCATTCAAGCCGACCGTATCGCGACGCTATTCATGACGCCCCGCCGGCAGTGTGACTACTACATACGTAAACCAAACAACACAAAGTGTCGGCGTCCTGACGGCGCGCGGCGCTGCGCTCACGTCCCGCCCCGCCGCGCCCATTCAAGCCGACCGTATCGCGACGCTATTCATGACGCCCCGCCGGCAGTGTGACTACTACATACGTAAACCAAACAACACAAAGTGTCGGCGTCCTGACGGCGCGCGGCGCTGCGCTCACGTCCCGCCCGCTCGGCGCGGCGGCGGCTTTGTGTGGCGTCCTCCATAATAACTAGTACATTACAACTGCTCAGCGTCGCGTCGCCGTCCCGTCCCGCTACTCCCTTAACTTCCTTTAGTCTCCTAATAGGGAAATATGCATGAATTAAAAAAAATATATACAGTTTATCTAAAAATATACGAAATTATGATACTAACAGTGAAAAAGAATGAAAATTGGTCGAAAAACAAACGATATATTATTATTTTAAACAATTATATCAGTCTCCCTCGCGAAAACACTGTTTTCTATGGCAGCTGTACAGGCGTCAATCGTCATGTAATTTGACGTCATCGTTCGTATAAGACTTCTTTTTGTAATTGTAATTTTTGAAGCTTTATAACTTCAACGCTGATAAAGGTATTTAAAAAATTATTTCATGATCTTTTACAAAAGCTAATAAGAATAAAAAATCACATGCATATTCCCTATTGAAGCTTGCAAATCATCGCTCGAGCACAGGAATTATTTTCATCGCATTACTTTTTTCACCTTTTTAGCATTATGTGCGACTGTTCAGTTTTTATTGCATACTAGCTATCCCCCGCGGCTTCGCTCCCGTCGACTGCAACTTTTTACTTTTTTCTTTTATAAGATCCGTCTCCTGACAGTAAAAAACTCAACAAAAAAAGAATTAGCGAAATCAGTCCAGCCGCTCACGCGTGATGCGATGACCAAGGAAAATAGGGATTCATTTTTATAATATGTGTAGGCTTACATATACTCCATCCGAGTAGGTAGTTAACTAAAGGTAAACAAAAAAAAACACGACTCAGGGGTGCTAAATCTTTTATTACTAAAAGTGTTTCTTGTGTTGTAATTAAACTCAATTCATTTTTAACATTAGATTTAGGCGCCTGTGCTTGTATTCCACAAGCACAGGCGCCTAAATCTTACCAGAGCCTATTCAAATGTCATCATATTAACATAAAAACGTCAAAAGTTTCACATGATATGTAACAACTATGTTGTGAAAGATACATTCGAGAATGCTTATGTGAAAATAGATCTATTTATACATTAATAAAAGAGAAAACTATACTAAAATCTTAAATATATTTAATTTTGTTATTACGTACTTTGAGTCATGGAAGTTTCAACTATAAAGAACCTTTTTTATGATTTGTTTACCTTTAGTTAACTACCTACTCGGATGAAGTATAGACACAGCCTGTGACATAATGTAGTGTAACTTAATTTTCGTTGTTTTTTTTTTCAGATTTAATCGAGAGCAGAAACCACGGCATCTTCCATTTACTGGATGAGGAGTCAAAGCTCCCGAAACCTGAGTTCGGCCACTTCACACATTCCGTACACAAACAATTAGGTGTCAATAATAACAGGTAATTATCCTCAGTACCCAATGGCTAGGCTCTTACAAGAAGATGAACTTCCCTAATTAGCTCGTTGTTGAAAATAAAAGTAATAAGTACAGACGGCAGTACTCCTCGATACGGCTCGTATTGTGAGGTTCCTTTCTCTGGAGCCCTAACCACCGGTAGCTTGGACCCTGCTGCCGACACCGGCGGACTACTAATTTTTATATTTTGAAATGTATTTTTTAATGTTTTTTTTTTTAAGATATATATAATGTAAACTTTATGTATATAAAAATTAATAAACGAAGTAATAATTCATTATTTCTTCTCACAATGATAAGCTATATGTCTTATAAACAATGTGAGAATTCTGCTATCTGAGTTAGACATGAAATGCCGGTATTACAAATCACCGGTTTATAAAAATATGTTAAACAATCTGATGTTATAGGATGATAAGGATATTAGAGAAAAAAAACTTAATTGATTATAATTTTGAGGGTAGAAGTAAAAAAGTGTAATGTTTAACATAGGCGAAGTTTTGTTGCTGTGTTTTGTAACAATCAAATTGAAATTCGAAACTGTCGAGAGTCGTGGTCGAATCCGTAGAATGTAGTGGTTATCGGGCCTGGCCTCTCGCAGTCAATGACGCGTTGTTCACATTTTAGGGTTCCGTACCCAAAAAAACGGGACCCTATTACTAAGATTCTGCTGACCATCCGTCTGTCCGTGTGTCACCAGGCTCTATCTCATAAACCGTGATAAGTTAGAAAATAATAAATTTTAAAGGGCCTCCCATACAACCAACGGAGTTTTTTTCCCGTTTTTATAGATAATGGTACGGAAAACCATCGTGCGCGAGTCCGACTCGCACTTGGCTGGTTTTATGTGTTGTATTCTCCCCAAAATAAATATAAATATAATTTTCAGATTACAAGTACCGCGCACGTCTCGCCTAAAGGCTCACCGCACACTGCGCGATGATGAAGGATTCTTATTGAGACATTTTGCCGGCGCTGTCTGCTATAATACGGTAATTACTGTAAACTTTAACCTTTTAGTTTAAGTAAACTTGTTGCTCTTGGGAGGTTTTGAGTAGTTACATAACACAGTATCTATTAAGGACCTATCTAAGGACTGAACTAAAAAGAAATGGACTGTAATTTGAAAAAAATAATCCAAAATAGGTACAATCACTGACCTCCAGTATATGTCAGTACGTTGGACTAAATATACTTTATGAAATGCCACATGACGTATGGCGACGCGCCACCGGTACATGGTGGACATCCCACCTATACGCACAAAACGTTTTGGGAATACATTCATTGTGCGTACAGTTAAGGAGTGGAATTCCCTGCCTGAGTCTGTGTTCCCTGATAGCAAGAGTGAATAGGTTACTTCTGGGCAAGCGCATTATTATCGCTTAACGTCAGATGATATAGTGGTCAAACGTATGCCTGTCAATAGTAAAAAATAAAAATATGACACTTGTTTTTTGTGCTGATTCAAAGCGCCTCGTTCGAGCGTTACAGGAACTAAATTTGACACACGTCTTTGATGAATAGGGGTGTGAATGTCCCATACCGTGATAATGTGACGTAAAATGGCGAAAATCAAATGTCTTCGACATTAATAGTATGAAGTCCAGCGTACTTGTTTAATAGAGGTAAGTGGGTAAAATAGTATTCGAAGTTCGTAAACGTATGGCGTGCCGTCTTTGAAAATCGGTAGCGAAGTGGTTCGATGGCATAGAGTACTACTATAATACTGGTATTCGATGGGCCGCGTGCCGCTCCGCACGCCCCGCACCCCTCGCCGCCGCCCGCCGCGCCCGCCGTGCACGATGTCTCACGACAGCAGCCGAAGATTGCCGAGTGCTCGGAGACGCCCGAACACAACGACAATCCATTTCATTTTGATAGTTCAATTAAATAAATTGCTTTTTTTTTTAAATATATTCATGAAGCAGATTAGAACTTTCATAAACGCTGCTTGCTTCAAGATATTTTTGTTGGTAATTGATTGATTGAAGGTGCTTGGTAATTGTGGATTACTAACTATTTAGTAAACCACAATTACAGGTCGCGCGGCGAATTAAGATCGCTCGATGAAAGTAGTGGGGGCAATCGGCGCATGTGTACAATCGCGTACAGAAATTCTTAGGGCCTGTTTCACCACTTCCTGATAAACTCTCTGATAGCCTATCCACAGGTTATCTGACAGATAGTGCTCCTTATAGACTTTGTGTGTTTTTAAGGGATTTTTTTATTTTGTATGTACCTTAGTAACTTATACATATAGGTACTTAATAACACTAGGTTTTGCTTGTAATTTATCTTGATAGTAGGTAAATTCAGAAAAATTAAAAACAAAAGTAAATTTTTCAACCATTTTTCGCAGTTTTCGTAATTCATGTTGTCGTGGTAATCATTATTCAATATTATTGATTTCATTAGCTTCTTTCTTAACGTAACAATTCACGTCGTAAACAATTTTTCTTGCTTGCCGTTTTAAAACTTTATTTTTAACCATTATTTTTTTACCACTACGTATTACTAATACGATAACACAAGCTGTACGCAACAGTACCCAAGCGCGTGAACGCGACGCGGGAATTGAATCTACCAATGACGTGTCGCCGTCGGCGCATACCCGCCCCCCTCACCCCTCACGTCACTAAATAGACCTTAGAATTGAATACTGCGCATACCCCTTCCACTTTTGCCGAGCGATCTTAATTCGCCGCGCGACCTGTACCAAGCACCTTCGCGCAAAATTGTTTGCGTTCAGTTACAGACATTTTTGAATGTTTAAGAAATTCCACGTAAAGATTTACTGAATAATAGGTCAATTCCGATCACCTTTTGGCGACTGAAACTAAACTACCACCTTTACGCCCACAGAACCAATTCATAGAGAAGAACAACGACGCCCTGCACGCGTCGCTAGAGTTCCTCGTGCAGGAGTCGAACAGCAAGCTGGTGCAGCAACTGTTCCAGAACACCGACAACAACAACGCTAAGGGCAAGCTCAACTTCATCTCTGTGGGCGCCAAGTTCCAAGCGCAACTGTCGCAGCTGATGGATAAGTTGAAGGAGAATGTGAGTATTTTAATTATTTATTTACTTGCTTGAGTCACCGGTTTTGCTTACGTGGAATTTGGAAATTATCGAGAGTCCAAGACATGGTCAACCTGTGACCCACATTTCTTTCAAAGGAAAGGTCAAAAATGGCATAATATTTCAAAGATTTTTAAACACTTATATGATACCTTATTTATTATTAGAAAGCTCATTCAGTGAAATATGATTTTTTTAGGAACCTGTTTTTGTAAAAAGTGAAAAATGTTTTAGTACCTATAAACAAAACGTACATAGCCTTTATTTAAATGTACAGTTAGCGGACATTCAGCGAGCCAGATTACTATCAGATGTCCGACCGCTCAAGGACAGCCCACGGTTGCGTCCGCGGATGATGTACGGTAGTGTGACAGACAGACACTTCTAAGTCGCGTCCGATAATATTAAGTTTCCACCAAGTGACGGCACACGCGGCGCTCGTGCAGTACCGACTGGCCGCAACACCGCGCACATTGTCGCTCTTTGACCCTACACTAAGCGTGTCGCACATACATTTAGTTTAGACTAAACCTGTCCCTGTCCCCAGGGCACGAACTTCGTGCGCTGCATCAAGCCCAACTCGCGCATGGTGGGGCGCGAGGTGGAGGGCTCGCTGGTGCTGACGCAGCTGGAGTGCTCGGGTACCATCGCCGTGCTGGAGCTCATGGAGCACGGCTACCCGTCGCGCGCGCCCTTCGCCGACCTGCACCACATGTACCAGCAGTTCCTGCCGCACAAGCTGCACAAGCTGTCCGCCAAGCTCTTCTGTGAGGTAACCGCACATACAGCTGCAGTGCTCGGGTACCATCGCCGTGCTGGAGCTCATGGAGCACGGCTACCCGTCGCGCGCGCCCTTCGCCGACCTGCACCACATGTACCAGCAGTTCCTGCCGCACAAGCTGCACAAGCTGTCCGCCAAGCTCTTCTGTGAGGTAACCGCACATACAGCTGCAGTGCTCGGGTACCATCGCCGTGCTGGAGCTCATGGAGCACGGCTACCCGTCGCGCGCGCCCTTCGCCGACCTGCACCACATGTACCAGCAGTTCCTGCCGCACAAGCTGCACAAGCTGTCCGCCAAGCTCTTCTGTGAGGTAACCGCACATACAGCTGCAGTGCTCGGGTACCATCGCCGTGCTGGAGCTCATGGAGCACGGCTACCCGTCGCGCGCGCCCTTCGCCGACCTGCACCACATGTACCAGCAGTTCCTGCCGCACAAGCTGCACAAGCTGTCCGCCAAGCTCTTCTGTGAGGTAACCGCACATACAGCTGCAGTGCTCGGGTACCATCGCCGTGCTGGAGCTCATGGAGCACGGCTACCCGTCGCGCGCGCCCTTCGCCGACCTGCACCACATGTACCAGCAGTTCCTGCCGCACAAGCTGCACAAGCTGTCCGCCAAGCTCTTCTGTGAGGTAACCGCACATACAGCTGCAGTGCTCGGGTACCATCGCCGTGCTGGAGCTCATGGAGCACGGCTACCCGTCGCGCGCGCCCTTCGCCGACCTGCACCACATGTACCAGCAGTTCCTGCCGCACAAGCTGCACAAGCTGTCCGCCAAGCTCTTCTGTGAGGTAACCGCACATACAGCTGTCACATTGCTGGGGAAAGAACTTTCCCAAAAGCTTCCAGGTATTCATTTCCTTACCACCTCGAGCACCCAAGGCGTCTGGCCATTCTTCGTATCCATACCCTCCGTAACCAACGCTCTCTGTACATGCGGCTATCGTAACCCGCCTAATCCCATATTACCCTCTACTAAGCTAAAATGAGATTGGGCGTTTCTCATCACGACCTTTTTCCTACGTCTATGATCCCCGTTTTAGGCTAAAAATAAGATTACATATTTACTCTCGTAATGCTAAGACAAACTGTTCTTGCGGTTTTAAAAATTGCTTTTGAAATGTGCACTACAATTCTCAATCTAAACTAGAGAAATAGGTTTCAACTGAGCCCTTACAAATATATAGGTGCTTACTTAAATATTCCATTTTCCAGGCCATAGTTCACAGTTTGGGTCTCTCAGACAAAGACTACAAGTTCGGCGTGACGCGCGTGTTCTTCCGGCCCGGCAAGTACTCGGAGTTCGACACCATGATGAAGTCGGACCCCGAAAACTTGAAGTCGATCGTGGACAAGGTGCTTTCTTGGCTCGTCAAGTCACGCTGGAGGAAGTCGATCTTTGCTGTACTGTCTATTATTAAATGTAAGTAGTGTACATGCATATTATAAATCGATTAATCAGTATAGTTTGGAAAAAAAAAGCAGGCAGAAAATTTTGGTGTCAAAAAACTTTGATCCTATAAACGACTCATCCAAACCTCTCACTCTACAGTAAAGAACAAAATCGTGTACCGGCGAGAATGCCTGATCCTCCTACAAAAGACCATCCGCGGGCACCTGGTGCGGCGCCAGCACCGGCCGCGCTACCGGGCCATCGCCAAGATCAGCGCGCTGCACCACAACCTGCGGGACATGGAGACCGTCACCTCACAGCTCAACAAGGAGAAGGATGGCGCGCAGAGGAATATTGAAAACTTGAGGAATTCTATTAGGAATGCTTGTGCTGCTATCAAGGTATGGGTGTTGTTTTTTGTTTGTTCTCTTGTGTTCAACTGACTATACAATGAGTAAAAGAATAATGCAGTACTTCTTGAAGGGTCATTATACTCATCATTATAATGAACTTTTACAATCACATAAAAACTACTACTTCTTACATCTTTTTTTGTGATTGTTATTTCATTAATCTTTTTATTTTTTCATTTAAAATAATACCCTTGCTTGATACCCTTGATTCAATTGAGAAACGAACCAAGAGGATCATCGGCAATGATAAGCTCGTCGAGTCGAAGCTCCAAAGTCTTGAGCATCCACGCCGAGTTACTGGCCTGTCGGTTTTCTATCGGTTACATTTTGGGAAGTGTGCGACGGAATCACATAATTTAATTCCGCCAAGCTCGTTCCATCATCGGACCACAAGACGAACGGCGATGCGCATGGTGGACATCCCAACCACACGCACAAAACGTTTTGGGAACACATTCATAGTGCGTACAGCTAAGGAGTGGAATTCCCTGCCTGAGTCTGTTTCCTGATAGCTACAACCTGGGAGTCTTTAAGTCAAGAGTGAATAGCTTACTTCTAGGCAAGCGTGCTCCATCTTAGACCGTATCATCGCTTACCAGCAGGTGTAATAATGGTCAAACGCGTGCCTAGCAAAAGTAAAAAGAAATAAAGCCTACATAAACAAACATTAAAAGAACCAATTTCTGAGAAACATTTAAGTTATCTTTAGGTAAAATAAATTAAAACGATCAGCTATTCAGTACATTTAGTCGAGTTATGCGCACATAAATGTATGGGGCAGTTGTTTTTTTTTTTCACGATTTCGGGCTTGGTCCAATTGTAAAAGTTGTTCATAACGATGAGTCCAATGACCCCTTAAGGGGCACTATTTTTATTCTGCTACACGTTGTATAGGTAACGACGGCTCATGCCGTGAAGGGGAATAATTGCATACCTGGATTGAATTGTGTTTGTGTGCATTACTCTGTGGAAATAGGGGTTAATATGCTATGTACATTTTTGGCGTTTAGTTCCGACTATGTGCCAACCCTTAGAAACCCCTACTAATATTATAAATGTGAAAGAAAGTTTGTTTGTTACGCTTTCACGCGAAAACTACTTAACAACCGATCATCATGAAACTTGTACATATATTCTTGGTACTTACACTGATACTTTTTGAATAAAAAAAATAGTTTTTACACGCGAACGAAGTCGCGGGTAACAGCTAGTAAGACATAAACAAACGCAACGCTTGGCACTCAAAAGCATTGTTTATTCCAATTTTTCCTTCAGCATTTGCAACTTTGTCTCTCTCACTTAGACTAGAATCAAAACAAACCCATGTCAAATAATAATATGCTTGCACAATACTCGCCGTTCTACTTAATCCTACATTCGTGTATATTAAACTGAATTGTTTACTTTCCAGTCCAACGAAAAAATTACCCGCGCGGAAATCGACAAGCTATACACAAAGTTGACCAAAGACGTCGAAACACAAATGTCTACACTACAAAAGGCTATGGCTGACCAAAAGAATAGGTAAGTTTTATTGAAACACTTACGCTTGCCGAGGTTGGTCTTTGGATGGGTGGCTATCTCAACATACTGAGACTCCACCGTGCCTCGGAAAGCATGTTAAGCCGTTGGTTCCGGCTGTCATTTGTTGATATTTGGCAGTCGTTATAGTCAGAAGCCAGAAAATCGGACCCTAGTCTTGCCAATAGAAGTACCGTGTTACCCAGTTAATGGGTATTGGAGGTCTGTTAGGTAGCCACTCCACGTAAAATACTGATATTCCGCTGAATCTGGTATAACTGAAGCCGACCGAATATATGTAGTTGTGTAAAGGCTAGGCAAAAGGTGATTGAAAAACAAACACAAACTTTTATTTATTTGTTGTTTAATTTACAGAACTTCAGAATGAACACGGAGAACTTTATTAACAAAAACATTTTATTTATTTATTTTACACTACAGTTTCCTGTGATAGTTTTGCGTGTACCATTAGTACAGACTGATGTTGTACAGAAGTCAGTAGATCAAGCTACAACATTCTGTCAAATTTCTTCAATAGATTTTCAACTTTATCATTAAAGTGGTAAGCTACAAGGTTGATTGCGAAAATTTGACAGTTTCGAGTAACGTGATTTGCTGGCGACTTTACTTAAAAACTATACCTATCCTTGGCTTAGTTGCACCAAAAACTCGGAGTTAAAGCGATAACTGTGTAAGCGAGCCTTATTAGATAAAAATTAGTAATTTTCAATCCAGTAATTTAATTTTGAACTTTATTTCGACTGCCCTTAAGTTCACCACCACCATTTTGAGTTGATATTTCATAAAATATACATTTCTCTGCCTTGAAGTTTGTCAATAATTTAACAACCTTCGTAGTCATATCATCATCTTCCTGCCCTTATCCCATATTACTTGGGGTCGGCGCAACACGTTTTTTTCATTCATACTGTCCCATCATCTGTCATGCTATTACTAACCCATCTTTTCTTTCATATCGGTCCTTCCATCCATCCATCCATATTTATATTCATAAAATCATAACTCGTTTAGTTACATGCGACGATTCATCCCTCCTCTTCACATGACCATACCAGGACAAGAAATTCGTAGTAATTTAAATAAAATAACTTACAGAGACGAACAAGAAAGGCTACGTAAGATGGAGGCTGAGATGCGCGCTGCTGAAGAGGCTAAGAAACGGGAACAGGACAGGATAAAGCAAGAAGAGGAACACCGTAGACTGTGAGTACAACACGCTTAAAATGGTGAGCCGTGCCTGAAGTTTTAATTGGTCGTTTAGCCGTTCGTTAACGCTTTTTGTCATGCTCATAACACCATTGGTTGGTTAGTGGTTGATGACAGATAAAGTACGTCAGAAACCGGAAATACGTCCAACTATGTACAATCACCACATCAAGCTACAATCTGTCAAATTTCTTTGTTAGATTTTCAACTTTATTGCCAAGTAGATTGGGTTCAAATTTGATTGGGATTTTTTTTACAGTTTCGTATAGCCTGATGTGCTGGCGACAGTACTAATAATTTACATAAACTTTAAAAAAATTAGAACCATTTTAAATTTCGTACTTCGACTCAGGCGGAAAAAAACAAAAAATTATACATACTCTCGTCTTTGTCGATAAAAATATGCATCGAATATTTATAACATCTTGAAGGTCACTACTATGGTTAATTTGTTCCTGTTAGATTTGTTGTTTTTCAAGCAAACTTGACACACAGAATATCGTACTAAATAAATGCTATAACAATTTTTTAATGCTAAATAACTAATTATTTATCGATAAAATGATTTTTTTAAACCAGTCCTTGTAGGAAAATGTATAAAAAAGCACAAAAAGATTCCGCGACCCTGCCAGGATTCGAACCTGGAATCTTCTGATCCGTAGTCAGACGCGTTATCCATTGCGCCACAGGGCCAGTTGGTAAATGTTTAAAATAGAACATGGGCTGTTGCTAACCTATTTATAACGCATCTTGATCCAGTTACGTTAAATTTTAGCTTATTTTTTTTTTGTTTTCAATTCCTGTACTAAAATCTATAAACATCTCAAGAATCTTCTTAGTAGTAGAAGTCTTTAATAAAATATATAAAAAGTGTTTTTGTTTTAATAATTACTTACGATGCTCAATCCTTCACGCCTGTTATAACTAAAATGTTAGACAGAGTGGTCTTTTGTTGTAATTAGTTTTGTGTCATGATATTGAACCTTACTTGCTAAAAATAATGTTTAATCACAACGCAGTAAAGCAGAGATGGAAGCTCGTCGCAAAGCCGAAGAGGTAGAAAGACTGAGGTTAGAAGAACAGGACCGTATCGCCGCGCTCAAGCTGCAGAAACAAATGGAAGAGGCCGCTAAAGCTGACCAGGAGAACAGAGAAAGGTAACCACTTCAATATTACATATAATTAACGTATATCAGAATAAACGCAATTCCTGACAAGGGGTGAGGGGAACAACTTTTACTATAGTACCAATATTAAAATCGTGAAAGAAATTGACTTCCATGTTATTATACATTTATTTATTTATTTTTTTTACAATTTATGTACACACAGAGAAACGGTACAGATATAACATTATAATTATTGGTACAAAGGTACTGCTTATTTCTTAAGAAATTTATGTTCATGTATGTAATTTTTTTTCGCGATTTCGGGTTTGGTCCCACTGTAAAAGTGGTTCTTATAGATGAGAACAATGAAAAACTCCGCAATATAAATAAAATCCTGGAGTTGGATATGGGCTACTTTAACACGAGCAAATCCGCGGTTTAAAGCTAGTGAAGTCGTGCGTTAGATTGTTGGTACTTGGTAGTCTAAATAATGTGTATGTGCAGAGGATTAACCTATTCTTATAAATAAGTACATCCCTTTTAGTATTACAAGAGTAAGGGCCAGTTTCACCGGTTACGGATAAAGTGTCGGTTAGTTATCTGATGGATAACTAACCGACACTTATAATACTATAATACTCAAATACTTAATAAATCTGCCAGATATCGCTATCCGACACCTGTGAAACCAAAAGTTTTAGTTCATCTGCCAGATAAGTTCCTAATAGGCTAACCGACACTTTATCCGTAACCGGTGAAACTGGCCCTAAGACTTGCTAATTTGTGTAATTATTTAGTAATAACTCGTGCGCATACTTTTATTTCGATTAAATAACCTGTGGATAACGTTGTTAGTTGCGCACTGATATACCTAGATTATAAGCTTATGTTAACCGTGTATAGTGAAGTAAAATAACATCTTTAACCGGTTGATATTACCAATCCACAGTTATTTTATTCTCCTTACTACACAATAAATTTTCGTCTTATTATGTTCTATAGAATGAATTCAAAACTCACATACTTTATTCCTCACTAAGTCACTACACAATTAATTTTCATCTATTATTTTCTATATAATGAATTGAACATTGACAGCATTCTGATGGATTCACATCCAAAGAGAGATCAAACAGAGAGATGACAAAAAGACAATCAAAGATGATGATGATGATGATGGTGTCAATGATGATGTCATTCATTCAGAGAGATGATCAATAAGAATGTTGGCAATGCTCAATTCATTATTACACGCTAATTAACTAGAAAAATAATAACAATAATGTTTCGTGTGTATTATGAACAGGTTAGAACAAGAGCGACGCGACCATGAGATGGCGGTGCGGCTCGCTAAGGAGACCAACGGTCATGTGGAAGGTTCTCCGCCTCAGTTACGCAGGTACGGTCCCATGACCATAGTTCTATGTTTTTAAACGCGATCTAAGAATAAATAAATATTACTCTTGTCTTACTCTGGACGGTATTGCTACTTATGGGCCATCTCCACAAGCGAGAGAATTGCCGCAAGTTGACGTTTTTTCGCTCGTCGAATCGCCGCGATAATATCGCCGTGTGAGACACGTTCATAGATTTGTTGTAAAATTACGTGTCACGACGATAATATCGCCGCGATTCCCTCCCTCGTGGTGACGACTCCTTAGGCCTATGCCTTAGGCTCATTAAATGATACTCGATGACTACGGTACACACGGTTTCTGAATTCTTTTTTTTTTTATTTAGAACCTGTCAAACTCTATGACAAAAGTTGTCAAGTTTTCAGGATAGAGTAGAGCTTGACAAATACTCAACTTTAAATATCTATGTAATACAGAGATCGGGTAAGACTGAGCTCTACTCTAATCTTTGGGAACTATTGCGTACATATTTAAATGAGCCTTGAGGTCTAATGAAATCTGCTAGGTCTCATGATTATCAGGCAGATTTGATCTCTGCATCGCAAGAGAAAATTGCATTTTTTAGAGTAATAAATGCATAGTACAGACAGCCAGCAGAGCATGCTACAACAATCTGTCAAATTTCTTTAACGGATTTTCAACTTTACCGCAAAGCGATAAGGTTCAAGGTTGATTGGGAAAATTTGACAGTTTCGGGTAGCTTTATATTATTATGCTAACTGATGTCTGTACGTTGTTAGATCATTGTAGGTCAATACACTATCATTGTATTGGTCTATGACATGAACTGTAAAGAAAATGAAATGGAAATACTTAAGTAGGAATGTTATTTTAAATACTTGTTGTCTGAAATTATTTTATCATACTTCTAAATCATTATGTTCCTTCAGGCAGTTTCGATGTGTACTTTATAAAAATGTTTCTGATCTTATAGCATTATACCTATACAGTATTCTCACTGTACTATATGATATGGAGAGCACAGGTCTGCGAAGTTTCTTCTTGTATATAGCTTTACACTTCGATTTAAAACGGTGGACATGTTTTAGTAATATTATTTTATATTTTACTGAAATTCTGAGTTTGTTGTTTTTAAACCCGAATACAACAATTAGATCGCCCATGCTAAAATGTGCCATCCACACACTGTACTGAGTCATTTTTCAACAAAAAATTTCAATATATTTTTTTTTTTTTTTTTTCGAAATAAATAATACTAAAACATGACACTCCCGGATGTCCGACGTTCAACTAGCGTATAAGTAATATTGTGATATGTTCGCACAGTTTCCCTACCATGGAGTCAATGAATGGAGAGAATAAATTGAACAGGTACTGAGTGAGACAGAACTAACGAATTTCTCTTTCGCACGCTCCGAATTTGGTCCTCTTTCAATTATTGATATTTGGATGATAAATAGATAAAAAAAGCCTTGTATTTCCTGCATTATATTATTATTTAACACTAATGATTAACCCTTTACACAGGTGAAGGCCTTTTCCAAGTCTTTCCAATTGGTTTTGTTTTGGGGTACTTGTAGCCATTTTGAGCTAGCTATAGTTTTCATATCGTCCTCCTGTCTTGATATTAGGCCTTTTATCTTTTTCCTTGTGACCCTTCCCATGAAGTTACTCTTGCAGTAGGTAGTACTTCTCTGGTCCTGAAGTCAAGCTACATGTCTTACATCGGTAAGACATGTAGCTTGACTGCAGGACTTACACTTTCATTCAGTAAAAAAAATATACACGGCAAATGGAAATCGTCCCATTTTAGATTTGTATCCAACTAAAATGACGTCACTTCCGGGTCATTTGCCGTGTATATTTTACTGAAAGTCAGTGTAAGTCTCTGTTTACTTGTTTGAAAACTAAACTGCGGACAACCATGCCACGGCTATTGTGATCGGATCAGTAGTTCGAGAGATCACCATTTACAAGCAGTTCATTTTGCCTCTTGTAATTTCTTATCGTGTGCGAAGTAAGGTCTAACGACCCCACACACCCTAGTATCCAGAGTTTCAAAACCGCCTCAAGAGCCTCTGACATGGTTTAACGCCCGCCATTTGACGGCCGGGACCACCGGCTTATACGTGCCTTCCGAAGCACGGAATCATCTTTTTATCAGACAATCAGGTGATTCAAGCCTGCAATATCCTAGCCAAACTGGAAACGACTTTATAAAATGTGATTCCCGTGGGAATCGAACCCGTCGTGGGTTCGATTCCCACCGGGTCACAAGGCAAGCGCATAAACCGCTCTTTAGAATGAGTATAAATAGGAGTCTTTATACTTTAGGTTCGTGCTGTATTTCCCGAGGCGGAAAGTATAGCTACATATATTCAAAATCTATGATTTGTCAGTTATAATCTAGTCCTTTGTGAGAGGAGGTGAATCTATTGCTTACAGCTGTACCTACACATATCGAGAAATTTAGGCTGTGGTTTGTCCAACACGGACCACAGCCAGTCACAAAGGTATGAAAAAAAAAACATAAAATATCGCAATTTACTAGTGACCACGTTTCATGCCCTGTTTTGTGTCGGCTGTAAACACTCCACTCCACAATACAGATGAGTAGGGATGTACTTGAATTTATAGTCTATCGAAAGATCGCTATCAACTTAATTATCGACTTTAGCATTGTGTATTTAAAGTTCATTTAAGTGACTATCTGTATTTAAAAGGCTATTTAAAAAAGGAAGACTTGCAATGGAATTTAAACTTAATATTTTAAAACATAGAGTTTATTGTTCCAAAAATATTAAAATCTAGTATGTACTTAAAAGCACTTCAAATTGAAAGAGGACCACTTCTGATAACGAAACTAACTACTAACAACGGCTATCTGCTTTACTTGAACTATCTGCACGCAGTCTTAGTGTTGTTAACTGTATCTTAGTGATTTGTGATATTAATTCCAACTACTATTTACTGTGATATTAATTCCAACTACTATTTAGTTCTTAGTTCTAAAATTGAGCTGTGTTTCATAAACTCTGTGTATTTGAGAAAAATGGGGAACAAAATATGGATTGAAATCAACGATGATGCACGTGTTTTAAATAACTTATATAAAAGAATTGATAGACAATTATACGAGTTAGTATGATTGGTTTTTACGGTTATGGAATGAAGCTTGATTTGTTATATTTGATGTAGTGTTTTTAACAATTCAGTTGTGACTCTTTTACAATCATACTGTTGAAGTGACAAATTTGCTTTGAGTTTTATAAAATCTCTGTGGCTTCTGAATCTAAAGCGTCGTCTTAATACAAAGCGATAGTTGCGCGAATACGCGATCGTTGCGGTAATTTGTCCTGCCACGACGCGGTCAGGAATGCCATACATACAAATGAACGCGATGATCGCGGATTCGCGTAATGATCGCTTAATGCTTGAATATACGACCAAAGTTGAAGTCTTAAAGCTCAAAATGACTGTATCAATGGTTTCTACTACTCATATTTGTACTAAACATACTTTCCTAAACAGCATGGTTTTAAAAGAGTCAAAATAATTGCATGCCTAGTCTCAACTGTTATATAAACACCAATAATAATTTATATACCACTATAATAATTAACACCGCACGTAGCATGATAAAAATAAGACTCAGTTTCAGGAACGAAAGTTATTCAAAAAAAAAATGTGAACATTTTTCAAATGCGCTTTGGCTGCTGTGATTAGTTGAATTTATTTTTATAGCCAATCGCGTTACGTGATTGGTTGAACAAATTTTACAACAGCCAATTGCAGAACGTGATTAGTTGCATTAGACTACAACAGCCAATCATATCACGTTATTAGTTGAATGAATTTTACATCAACCAATTGCATCACAATCATGTGATTGATTGATTGATTGATTGAGTGATCATTCAGCCAACATACACATTGAACATTCAACATTGATATGTTGAATGACAGTTAAACTGCCAATTACATCACGTGATTGGTTGATTGAATTCTCAACCACTTGTAACACGTGATTGGTTGAATAAATATTTAACAGCTAATCGCAATACCAGATTGGTACATTACTTTTTCAACAGTCAATCGCATCACTTGTGACCTATTTTTAATTTGTCTTTCTTCGACAATTTCATTCCTGAAACAGAGTTATGTAGCATGTATGTAGTTTAACAATATAACCTGAAATCCTTACATCTTCGCTATCCATTGACGTTTTGTTTCGCCAATGGCAGGTCAGAACGGGTGCGAATGCAGCAAGCTATGCAGGGCAAACAAAAGTACGACCTCTCTAAATGGAAGTACTCGGAACTACGTGATACTATCAATACTTCTTGTGATATTGAACTTTTGGAGGTAAGTGATTAAAATTGTTCTGTAACTTATAGAAGGTGTCATTAAAATAACTGTAAACCTTTAAAAGGGTCTCCGAGGTTCAAAGAACCCGAAAAATAATTACGTCGATTTATGCAAACATAAATTATCTACATATTTTATCTATATACATATCAATACTCCAGTAATTCCTCATCTCATTTTTCTAATTCATATGCAAGCTTATGGATATGCTTACTTAAGAGCGCCTTGGATAAGGCTAATATCAATTTAGAAAAAGATTTTCAAATATCTTAAGGCGGGGTTGCAGTACTTTTTAAGATTTTTGAACGTCTGAAAATCGAATTACTTATGAGTTTTTTAATAAATAAAAATTATTACATAAAAATTGAACATACCCTCAAGTTAATCGTAAAGATAGAAACGTGATTTAGAATGATTGGCTCGATACTTTTTTTTATCAAACATGACAGTAAATTACAATTTTAAACGTGTACTGCTAAGAGATTTCGTGATCAATAGATAGAGCTTTTTATTTTGAAGTAAATGTTGAAACCATATTGTATTATTCCTTTATCAGTTTTCGCCAAGAAGAAAAAACAATCAAAATTTAGGCATGATTTCCCCCACCAAGACTGAACTAGTTCTCTTCACCAAAAAGAGGAAGTTGCTACCACTAGCATTACCACACTTCTTCGGAACCACCCTAAGCCTCTCAACTGAAACCAAATACCTGGGAGTCTATTTGGACAAGCAGTTGAACTGGGCAAAGCACACTGAATTCACCACCACAAAAGCCAATATTTGCATGTGGCAATGCAAACGCATGCTAGGTAGGAACTGGGGGATTAGCCCCAGTATCACCTACTGGCTATACACCACGGTTATTAGACCAATAATCACATATGGCTCTCTAGTCTGGTGGCCCAGGACCGACCTGAGCACGGCACAAAAAGACCTTGAAAAACTGCAACGTCTTGCCTGTGTGGCAATCACTAGTAGCATGAAAACAGCACCCACTGCGGCCCTGCAGGCCATGCTGGGACTACCACCACTGCACCTTATAGTGCGAGAGGTGGCGGCTCTAGCGGTCTTCAGGCTCAGCGCATCTGGAACCTTAGGTACAGACTCTAGAATAAAGCACACGCGCATCATGGAAGATGCTGTTAAACGACAACCCATGATGACATCACCCAACGATAGAGTTCAAAAAACGCACCACTTTAAGAAACATTACAACATAGTCCTAGCAGAGGAATTGGACGACCACTCAGGTCCCAACGAGCTAAGAATCTATACTGACGGATCAAAGACAAGTACTGGTACGGGAGTTGGAATTTACTCCAATGACCTCAACATTAAAATATCCAGATCGCTAGGTAAGCTCAACACCGTCTACCAGGCGGAATGCGTGGGCATTATCCTGGCAGTTCATGCCATAGAAGCCAGGGAAGTCACGGACACCCACATCCGGATACTTTCCGACAGTGCCTCAGTCCTCCAATCACTAAAGAAAAGCTACACTACCTCGAAACTCATACAAGAATGCCACAATGCACTCGAACACGTCACGGTGGCCAACCGCAACACCGTGACGCTGCAGTGGATAAAAGGACACAGCGGATCACTGGGAAATGACGCGGCCGATGAACTGGCCAGGAGGGGATCTGGTGCCGTGGCTGTTGGACCCGAACCCATAGTACCGCTCCCCTTCGTCCAACTGCGCACATGGCTGCGTGAACACACCCACAAACAAGCGGAATGCTGGTGGGCCTTGGCACCAGGCTGCAGGCAGTCCAAGGAAGCCATGCCAAACCTGGACCGAAAACTAACCAGGCGCCTTCTGCGACTGGATAGGCGGAGCCTGCGAATGGTGACGGGGACCATCACCGGTCACTGCTCATTAAATAAACACTTGTACACGATAGGCATAACGGACAGCCCTCTATGCAGAGCATGCATGGAGGGGGAGGAAACGGTATCGCACGTACTCCTTGATTGTGAGGGCGTCGCCGAAATACGGCAGCAAACTATAGGGTCACCAAACTTGCTCACAGATATCCTGAACACGCCGAGAAAACTTATCTGTTTCTGGAGGGAGGTTGGATGGTTGGAGTGACGGCCGCCATGGCTCACGTACAATGGTCCAACGTCAGGACTAAGTGCGGAAACCAAAACCCCCTAATAGAATAGAATAGAATAGGCATTATTTCGCTCGCCGGACAGTCGCTGTTGTTCGTCAAAACACACAGTACTGCAACCTCGCCTTAAATGTCAATTGCCAAATCGAACCTTCCGGATTGTAAATTTCCCTTGTTTAACTATAAATTTCAAGAACTATTCATAAAAGTAGTGGTCCGACTACACGATACAGACTTCCATTAACTTCAATAGAATGTTGTCTGCAACGAAGCACAACAAATGTCCTTGTGATAGACTTTTGTACTTAGAGTTCAAAGTCTGTACAGGCAAAAGTCAAAAGTAATCATGTCATATCATGTACTATTGGTTGCCAAGCAACGTCTGCGCAATAGTCGCCAATTTTTATCACTTAGGTATGTTTTTATTTATTCGTTAATTGTTTATTTATTTAATTACTATTACTTTTTATGTGAGACATATGTATTGTATTTATTTCATTATTTTTACTTTCTATACTGCTCCGATCGACGTCAACGCCGGCTGTCACTGAAAACCAGCGCTGTGGCTCTGTCTCGCACACGAGTCCCAGCATTATGCTGAGTGATGGCCGTTTTGCGCAGATTTGACGCATATCTTCCTAATCTTTCATAGATATAATTGTAATTTTTGTGTACTTTTGATATGCGTCATATTGACCGCAAATAAACTCTTTTTCTTTCTTCTTTCTCATCGCCGCCAGGTTGCGTGTTTGTCGGTCTTCTATAGATTATAGCCAAGTGTGCCCAAGAACTCCACGAACTCATACCACCGACCCCCTTCTACCATCGGACATCATACCTTACCTTGTTGCAGTTGTTGCTATTCCAACAATTCGCACTAAGCGTTGCCAAGCGTCTTTCATAATGCGCACAGGAAAGGAGTGGAAATTTCTACCTGCATCTGTTTTTCCGAACGCTTACAACCCTAATCTTTTCAAAGTTAGAGTGAACAGGCTATTTCTGGGTAAGCTCGCTCCATCGTAGACTTTGTTTCTGTCATCTCTGACTTGGACTAGAGTCAAGAGCAAACCCATCTCAAATAAAAACAAAGATCAGCCGAAAGACCATATTATGCCCAGCAGTTCGACGTCTTTCGGCTGATATGATGACAGACAAAAGTCTGTATGGAGAACGAATTCCTAAAATTGTACACATAAAATCAACTAATCTCGCTACCCAGGCTTGCCGCCACGAGTTCCACCGCCGCCTGAAGGTATACCACGCGTGGAAGGCAAAGAACGCGCGCAAGACTACCATGGCCGACCAGGAGAGGGCGCCACAGTCCATCATGGATGCTGGTACGTTTAATTTAACAATTTATGTTCACACATTTAACTAATAAATGTAAAACTAGAAAAAAAGTTACAATATTCATGCTATTTCTAAAGAAATAAAAAAAAGTCCATATGTCTCTTCCAGCATAGTTTATTATTATTGGTTCAGTGTAAACGTGTAACTATCGGTTTTTTAACAAATCCTACTTAATAATTATTATAAACTACGTACCCATTTTTTTTTTTGCTTTTAAACCTTCCCTGTATTCTGGTGAACTAAACGAACTAAGAATTATTAAACTGGGTCCAGCCGTTCTCGAGTTTTTGCGCGACTAACGAACAGCAATTAATTTTCATATATGAAGATGGGAAAGTAGTTATTTTTATTTGTAACGCTTTCATGCCTTAATTGCCGAACCGATATTGATGGTTCTTGGTACTGAGACAGATAGGACTTTAGACACGGTTATAGACTACTTTAATACGAGTAGAGCCACGGGTAAAAGGAAGTGAGTTAGGAAATTGAAGAAAATTAAAAAGATTACGCATCTTTTCGATTCATTTTTAATAACCAAGCTCCAATGGATTTCGGCTTTGACCTTATGGTGAGGTTAAATGCTTATTATACCTAACCAATCGGTACATCGTTTATTATAATCCAGTTTAGTACTTTGATTCCGAAACGGGTGTGAAATCTGTCACCATGTGTTTAGGTGAAGTGAACTAAGCCATACAAACAAGATGGAATGACGTTTCAGTTTGTGGTCACTGTTCCTTTTTGTTTCCACATGGATGTCCGGAGGGGTCTGTCAGACTCTTACTGACTAAAACCACCCCGCGCGGTGTTCCATCTCCCACCTATGCTGGGGATCACGGGAACTTACGCGACTTCCGTAATCCCCGGCTGATGGTCACTGCTTCTAACTTAAACTGCTTCCAGACTATGCTATAATATCTATACATATAATAAAATCGTAGAGTTGCCGTGTCTGTACATTGAATATTTTCTCATAAAAAATACATAGAAATGTCAGAAAAATGACATAGAACACAAAAAAGCAGTTTTTGAATTTCTTTTCTGTTTGTCTGTGCGTCTGTTTGTCTGTGCGTTTGGAGGAGCATCACGCATAAACCACTGATTGGATTCAACATTTAGGTACTTCGAAGTATTAAGTGATAATCGGAGCAACATTTAGTGTTTATTTCATCAAAATCGACCCACAAAATCAAAAGATATCGAATTTTAAAGTTTACGAAGAAACTTCATCGAGCGCTAAAATAGGTTGTTAACATTGAGACTTCAGATACTTGCAATGCCATCTATTGAGAATTTTTTAATAAGAAATGTGTGAAAAGACCCCTAAACAATGTATTTTTGAGTCATTTTTTAATTAAACTGAAAATGTAGCAATAAAAGTGAACATTTTATTAAATTATCATTATTTATCGTAACGTGTAAGCATCTAAGTTTGAACTTATGAGTAGTTATGAGTATAAAGACAGTTCAGTTACGTTGTAGATCGATAGATGGCGTTGTACTTATGACGCGTTTTTCTGAATCGCGGTGTTAAGATTCTCCGCAGTAGCATGAGGTCAGCCCCATGTTTTATGTTACTTGAAGTCGTATTATAAAATATTGAAATTGAAATTGAAATTGAAAAATATGAAATCATATTGAAATTATTAAATGAATAGCTACGGATACGGAAGTAAGTATTTGATTGAATGACTAGATTGTTTTTCGATTTACTGGGAGGAGACTGAGGGAGGAGAGGAGAGTCTCCTCCGGAGAGTTACCTGTATCCATAAGTAAACTGTTTTACTAACAGAAGAGGTGAATATTTGGTATTATGTTTCAATGTGGCTAAACTATATCAGCCGAACACGTCGATCTTCAAGGTTAAGCAACGCTTGCCGAGGTCGGTCTTTGAATGGGTGACCATTATAACAACCTAGCCTTTTCCTTACTATATTGGCTCGGCTTCCAAACAAACCGGATTCAGCTGAATACCGGTATTTTGGGTGGCGCGGCTGCCTACCAGACCTCCACAACTCATTCAATGCAAGATTTCAGTCAGATTTTACTGGCTTCTGACTATCCGTAACGACTGCCAAAGATCTACAAATGACAGCCGGGACCAAAGGCTTAACGTGCTTTCTGAGGCACGAAGGAAACTCGGTATGTCAAAATGGTCACCCATCCACAGACCAACCTTCGCAAGCGTTGCTTAACCTTGAAGATCGATGCGTTCGTCTGTTATAGTTTAGCCTTGAAGATCGGCCCCTGCGGCTATTTCAATTAAGCCACGAGCTCCTCTAAATAGATTCTATGAACCCAGTAAAACTTTTTTGATAATATAAAATGTTAAAACAAATTAAATTAATCAGTGGTCTACAATCAGCAATATTGTCAGTAAAAATCGGCGAAAATGTGTTTCTTTTTGGACTGTTCTGGACGAAATTTAGAATCCACTTGATTCAGCACCATTCGTTCCATAGTTGGTTTTGTTGATTTTGATTCAAGATTAGTTTGTACCGGGAGATTAGGTACCGGGGCTGGTCGGCACTTCAACCGATAGAGATGATACAGTGCCCTGCATTAGGTACCCTCTTCATAATTATATTCTTAATTCGAGAGAGAGATACGTAACTGAACGTAGATTTTGTAAATGCAATCTATACTTAATATTATAAAGCAGAAGAGTTTGTTTGTTTGGTTGAACGCGCTAATCTCAGGAACTACTGGTCCGATTTGAAAAAATCTTTCAGTGTTTATAGTATTTACAGTTTATATATATCATCACGCTAAGACAAATAGGAGCAGAGCAGTAATGAAAAATGTGACGCAAACGAAGTTGCGCGGGTCAACTAGTAATAGCATATAGTATATAGCTCATAGCACAACAATATCGCGCGCCATACATTGTTATGGACACTTTCACACTGTACTGTACTATATATTACTAGCTGACCCGTGCAACTTCGTCTGCGTCACATGATCCATGAATGCTCCGCTCCTAAATAATGTGACTATAAATTGAGATGTAAGCTACCCTATCTTTCAAGTTGGATCAAACTGCACACGGTATGCAAAGGAGAAGGGGACTTCTGGGCCCAGCAGTTAACTAGTTGAAATATATATATATTAAAAAAACCGTTATATTTTTCTAAACGAAATCACAAAATATGGTACCTTGTTTCTATCTAGGAAGCGAGAAAACTTAAATTATATTCTGAAACTAAATATCAGAATATGTATGAAGGTCGAGTGACATGTTTTTTTTTCGTGGAATCGATACATAGCGAATCGAATACTTTTAATTTTTCTTCCGGCCTAACACTTCTGCCTGACATCAGTCAATCACCGACTGACAGATGTCACTCGTTCGTTTTCTTTCGTTCTGAGCACAGAGTACTTATGTTCCATATTTTGTTGTTAGGTTTGGTTGTAATATAGCCTCACTTTTACTATAGGTAGGTACTTTATATAACTTGATTCCTGGATAGCCAAATTTCACCAAATTTTCAGTGAGACCTTGTTATTATATCCTCTTACAAATAAGGCTAGTTTGATTCAGTTAAAACCTGGGCCCAGGAATGTATGGAGTCATTCCCATCTCCTTTGGTTAATATCGGTTAAGTAGTTTAGGAGTCCATCGCGGACAAACAACGTGACACGTGATTTATATATATTAAGAAGATAAGATTGACAATGTATGGTGCGCGATATTGTTGTGCTATGAGCTATACTCTATGCTATATATTATAGCGTAGTCTGAAAGCAGCTTCAACTCGGTGACAGAATAGACAAGCAGGTTTTCAATCTATACAATTTCGGGCATCTCTTTAAAAAAAATGTGTTCCCCCCAGCCAAGACCCCCCGGCTCCCCCAAAAGGGCGAGATCCTGGGCGCGCGGCACCGCTACTTCCGCATCCCATTCGTGCGCGCCGGCGCGCCGGGCGGCGAGCAGGAGCGGCGCGGCTGGTGGTACGCGCACTTCGACGGACAGTACGTGGCGCGGCAGATGGAGCTGCACCCCGACAAGACGCCCGTGCTGCTGCAGGCTGGTACGTACTACACTTCAGGAGCGGCGCGGCTGGTGGTACGCGCACTTCGACGGACAGTACGTGGCGCGGCAGATGGAGCTGCACCCCGACAAGACGCCCGTGCTGCTGCAGGCTGGTACGTACTACACTTCAGGAGCGGCGCGGCTGGTGGTACGCGCACTTCGACGGACAGTACGTGGCGCGGCAGATGGAGCTGCACCCCGACAAGACGCCCGTGCTGCTGCAGGCTGGTACGTACTACACTTCAGGAGCGGCGCGGCTGGTGGTACGCGCACTTCGACGGACAGTACGTGGCGCGGCAGATGGAGCTGCACCCCGACAAGACGCCCGTGCTGCTGCAGGCTGGTACGTACTACACTTCAGGAGCGGCGCGGCTGGTGGTACGCGCACTTCGACGGACAGTACGTGGCGCGGCAGATGGAGCTGCACCCCGACAAGACGCCCGTGCTGCTGCAGGCTGGTACGTACTACACTTCAGGAGCGGCGCGGCTGGTGGTACGCGCACTTCGACGGACAGTACGTGGCGCGGCAGATGGAGCTGCACCCCGACAAGACGCCCGTGCTGCTGCAGGCTGGTACGTACTACACTTCAGGAGCGGCGCGGCTGGTGGTACGCGCACTTCGACGGACAGTACGTGGCGCGGCAGATGGAGCTGCACCCCGACAAGACGCCCGTGCTGCTGCAGGCTGGTACGTACTACACTTCAGGAGCGGCGCGGCTGGTGGTACGCGCACTTCGACGGACAGTACGTGGCGCGGCAGATGGAGCTGCACCCCGACAAGACGCCCGTGCTGCTGCAGGCTGGTACGTACTACACTTCAGGAGCGGCGCGGCTGGTGGTACGCGCACTTCGACGGACAGTACGTGGCGCGGCAGATGGAGCTGCACCCCGACAAGACGCCCGTGCTGCTGCAGGCTGGTACGTACTACACTTCAGGAGCGGCGCGGCTGGTGGTACGCGCACTTCGACGGACAGTACGTGGCGCGGCAGATGGAGCTGCACCCCGACAAGACGCCCGTGCTGCTGCAGGCTGGTACGTACTACACTTCAGGAGCGGCGCGGCTGGTGGTACGCGCACTTCGACGGACAGTACGTGGCGCGGCAGATGGAGCTGCACCCCGACAAGACGCCCGTGCTGCTGCAGGCTGGTACGTACTACACTTCAGGAGCGGCGCGGCTGGTGGTACGCGCACTTCGACGGACAGTACGTGGCGCGGCAGATGGAGCTGCACCCCGACAAGACGCCCGTGCTGCTGCAGGCTGGTACGTAGCGCACTTCAGCATCCCGGCTACTCTCTAAACCCGAACTCCGTAGTTTCGGGTTTAGTTGCGGACGGATTCTACTCCGCACCGCTTACGGAGTTACGTTATTAGTCCCGAACCCGAACTAAGATTGAATGACCGTGCTGTCATTGATTCTTAGTGGTTAAGTGAGACGTAGGAGTACGCTCGAAACTACGGACTTTGGGCTTAGATAGCAGCCCCTGTTTCTTAACTTATGTACTTAGGTGCCTTTAAATTAGTCTTATTTATTTGGTATCAGCGCAGCATGTCTTCTAATATACCTATGTGTTTGACCTCATCCTTTTCCTAGTATCAATTTCATACAGTTCACACAAAATTACAGAAATATAGTGTTAAAGAACTAAAATAAAATTGGTTTGAACCTTTGCACTCGATTTAGCCAGTTTTTGTTTCCTAACATACACTTCATATTAGGAAAGAAAAACTGGCATAATATATACCTACTGTGTCACCCCTGGGCAAAGGTCCCTCCACTTTCACTAAACCACGCAATGAACACTTAACACTTATTAACCCGTACTGCTAGGCAAAGACTTCCCTTCCTCATTTCCATACTCGTTTATTCTGTCATAATATCTAGATATTTTTATAATCCGCAGGAGTAGACGACATGCAGATGTGTGAGCTGAGCCTTGAAGAGACCGGGCTTACTCGCAAGCGCGGCGCCGAGATACTGGAGCACGAGTTCGAGCGCGAGTGGGCGCGCCACGGCGGACCTGCCTACGTCGCGCACGACGCGCGCAAGCGTTAGGGACGTGAGTACACATACTGTATGCTGGAACTGACTCGCAAGCGCGGCGCCGAGATACTGGAGCACGAGTTCGAGCGCGAGTGGGCGCGCCACGGCGGACCTGCCTACGTCGCGCACGACGCGCGCAAGCGTTAGGGACGTGAGTACACATACTGTATGCTGGAACTGACTCGCAAGCGCGGCGCCGAGATACTGGAGCACGAGTTCGAGCGCGAGTGGGCGCGCCACGGCGGACCTGCCTACGTCGCGCACGACGCGCGCAAGCGTTAGGGACGTGAGTACACATACTGTATGCTGGAACTGACTCGCAAGCGCGGCGCCGAGATACTGGAGCACGAGTTCGAGCGCGAGTGGGCGCGCCACGGCGGACCTGCCTACGTCGCGCACGACGCGCGCAAGCGTTAGGGACGTGAGTACACATACTGTATGCTGGAACTGACTCGCAAGCGCGGCGCCGAGATACTGGAGCACGAGTTCGAGCGCGAGTGGGCGCGCCACGGCGGACCTGCCTACGTCGCGCACGACGCGCGCAAGCGTTAGGGACGTGAGTACACATACTGTATGCTGGAACTGACTCGCAAGCGCGGCGCCGAGATACTGGAGCACGAGTTCGAGCGCGAGTGGGCGCGCCACGGCGGACCTGCCTACGTCGCGCACGACGCGCGCAAGCGTTAGGGACGTGAGTACACATACTGTATGCTGGAACTGACTCGCAAGCGCGGCGCCGAGATACTGGAGCACGAGTTCGAGCGCGAGTGGGCGCGCCACGGCGGACCTGCCTACGTCGCGCACGACGCGCGCAAGCGTTAGGGACGTGAGTACACATACTGTATGCTGGAACTGACTCGCAAGCGCGGCGCCGAGATACTGGAGCACGAGTTCGAGCGCGAGTGGGCGCGCCACGGCGGACCTGCCTACGTCGCGCACGACGCGCGCAAGCGTTAGGGACGTGAGTACACATACTGTATGCTGGAACTGACTCGCAAGCGCGGCGCCGAGATACTGGAGCACGAGTTCGAGCGCGAGTGGGCGCGCCACGGCGGACCTGCCTACGTCGCGCACGACGCGCGCAAGCGTTAGGGACGTGAGTACACATACTGTATGCTGGAACTGGTTCAAAATACTACGTTATGCACCGGGCGTCATATTGAATCTCGAACGCAATGACGGAGGAATTTAAGCTAGTCCCTATGCAAAGACAACTTTGTACCATACTGTTATTTTCACCTATTGCTAGAAAATTCAAGGTTCGAATTTATTGTTTCCTATGGAGAAGGCCCGGGAAAAAAACACTACGACAAAAATGTTAAAAACAATTTTTGTTAATTTCAGATCACATTCCAACGAGGACATAGAAAATTTAGAAACTTCGTCGTCGTCGCAAAATCGCAAAGTATTCCACAAACATAGGAATTTTAAAATTACACACGTAAGATAGATTATTGGATAGAGGAATCACTTAGTGCTTTCAACGTGCCTTCACAGGTTCCAATATAATTGAATAGTGCAATATAATTGAAAAGTTACTAAGATAATTATTTTATGTATGGGTAAATTGACCATAGCAAAGTCAGATTATTATTATTACTTCAACTTTTACCATTTACAATATTAGAAATGAATTCACTATTTATAAAACTAAGTGTAATATAATAATGAAATATTAACACTGTGCCTTAAAAATATGTCTTGAAATAGGTTTAAATTTTTATCTGACTTTGCTGTTTCTTAAACATAATGTTTTACTATAAAATTTTGTCACACTATGCAGCATAGACTCTTTTTTTAAATAGACCAGTTGACATACAATAATTTAATTAATTAACATTATCAAATTGCATCCTTTACCAAAAAACTGCATAGTGTTCACCAGATAGAATGGCAGATACTAAATTAAATAAATAGTAATATCAGTTAAAATGTTATTGTAATCAGTCACTTTCAATCAGCGTACTTTTCTTCCATAGTAACTCGATTATACGCCGTCGTTAGTCGATTGAATAAACTATTCCATTTTAGTCGATTTATACTACTATGAATTTGACGATTTTCGTTCATTAAACATTGTAAAACAATACTAATCTCTAAACATCCCGAAATAAGTGAATAAGAAAAGTGACATAATATATTTTTGATGTAACATAGAAAACGATAATTATTCTGTAGCATAAAATGTATTAAATAACACTGTAAACTATTGTAATGGACTCCACATCGAAATCAGTCTTTAATATATATAAACATCAAATATTAATTTATACTTTATTTTTGTGAGTAAGCTGTGATTCGTAATTCAGTAAAAAAATTAGGTCAGTATTTTAAAATGGAGTAAATATATTTATTTGAACATTCCAGTCATAGGACTGGTGAATGGTAGCTTTTGTATTATTTGAATAGCATTATGTTTATTTTAATTAAGTGTTTGTTTTCTGAACAGTATTTAAGCAACATTCCTGTATTTTTACTTTGATCGCAGTAAATGTTCAGGTTATTTTTATATGTACAAGTGTTTTTTAAAGTACAAGGTTTTAAGAACGTGCAAGTGCCTTAATGTGTTTTTCTGATAATACATGACCACTCCATTATTGTATATGCTTTACCAAATAAAAACATGATGAGAGTTATTCGATGTTACATTTATTTCGACCTCTTAAAAGGCAATCACCGGCAGCGATACAACTACATATCTAGACAGCATGCCGATTTTGACGAAAGCATATTGTAGCGTTTATAGGACGCGGCGAACTCGTGTCTCAATAAAAACTAGTGTGCCATCAGGTGATGCCTCCGTTCTGCAACGTTCTTATTGCTTGGTAACACAATGCGAGCTGCTTACAAGGGGTGGGTTGGAACGTTGGAACAGATAAAATTAGAAACCTGTTTCACCTGTTTCAGTTCCAAGAAGAAAACAGTTCGAAAATCCTGTGTCAAAAAACAGCCTGTTCCACTGGAACTAAAGACTCATTGATTGCAACAGATTCAGAAACAGTACCTGCTACTAAAAAGGTCAGAAACAGTGACAGGCAGGGAACAAGTTCATCTCTTTCTATTACAATGAACCAGAGGAGCAAAGAGCTTGTTCCAAAGAATAGATGTTTTCTCTTTCTATCATAATAAGTCAGAAGAGAATGAAATGCTGGGGAGTTTGTTGGCCACTTCTTCTCCACAGCTAAAACACTAGAAAGTGGTGACGGGCGGGCGTTTTTGGGGGTCTGTCTTCTTGTAAACGTTGACGTTCAAAAAGTGCTGGCACTCAGCCTAATTTGAATAAAAAAAAATGACTTTTGATTTTGAATGGAGCATTTCCATTTGAAACTGTTTCACATAGCTGTTCCAGGTCGTTTCGTTTTGTATGTCGAGTTACGGCTACTACGGTTGTTTGAGGAACAGGCGAAATAGGTAGGAGCTGTTATTTCGGTTCTGAGATACCTGTTTCATGTTGTTACTTTGAAATACCTGTTTTTTTTACTGTTTCGATAAATACGCCTCACTCCTACTGCTTACTAGACAGTAGACAGCTGCTCGCATTGTCAACGTCTATGTCAGTAGCTCGGCTTGCCTTGCCTATTTTCATGAACAGATTTAAACAAAAACAACGTGTAACAGTTTTCACATCAACAATCGTATTGCATTGAGTAAGCCGAGTAAGCGGGACACAAGTACGCATAGACCGTATACGAGCGACTGAGACGCCATGCGCTGTTCTATATTTCTTGTCAAATTGAGATCCTGCGCAACCAATTGCGACGTAGGTACTTCGCATAGGCGAAATTCCCTGTTACAGCTTTTCTATGGATAGTATTAATATTTTTCGTATGTGTTTTTCTAAAAGAAATTTCTTAAAAAAACGTAGTTTTTTGTTTTTTTTTTTATAAACAACGAGAATCTAATTTTGAACACATATCCTGGAATTGTGGAAGTGTCTTTGCCAATGTAAACAGAGCTGTGTTAAATGGATTAAGCTAGATTCCATCATCCACAAATTGCAAAACTATTTTTTGTCCGTGAGTTAGAGTATTTAAAAATAATGGACACGTATTTTTTGTTTTTGTAAATCAATGAATATTGACAAAGATAAAACGCATCAAAACTCGGGAGTGGGGGCTCGTGACGTCACGACTCACTAAAAATTATGCGAAGGTGTGACGTATTGAGAATTTTAAAAGCGTCGTAACTTCGTCAATTTTGGTTCCCTTAGCAAAAGAAAAAACACGGGTCAAATATTTTTTTATAATCTAACTGACGGACTAATTAGATTTTTTCAGGACACAAGCCCATTATGACTACGAGTATTTTTATGGTATTTTTATAAAATAAAGTCTTCAAAAATTAAGATTATGACTTCCCCTTGCACCGATTACGGCGTGTTATCGTCTTGGCATGCTTCCCGCCAGACTTTTGATGGTGTCCTATGGAATGTGTTCCCACCACGGAGTACGTTATAATATACTGTTCCCACTCAGTCTAGATTGATGTTTTGTGGAGGTGGTTGGAAAGACCCTACTCGCCTTTATAGGAGGTCCCAGACTTGTTCAATGTGTTTAACGTCGGGGCTTCGCGCTGGCCAATCCAAACGACGAATACCGACCTCTTGCATATAAGAATCTACGTCGCCAGGACGTGGGCCCGAGCATTTTCGTCTATGTAAATGGCATCTTCACCAATTACAGTCCGTGCGGGGTTGTGCATGTTGACAAAGGAATTCTCCTTTGCGCATTTAATGAGCCATTTTCAATTAATACTGTTACGCGCCAGAATTAATGCCGGGTACACAACGTACTACTAACGCCATCTAGTATCGAGTAGTGGAACTAATTGGGTTACGATCTTTCTAGACTTTTCGATGCTAGACCATTCTCGATGTTTCGACACCTAGTCAGTCGGGACCGGTATGTTCCCGAACTTTCTAGATATTTCCATTCTCGAAGGTTCTGGAAATTACTGTGGGACTATATAAGGTGCGAATCGCTCGCGACTGAGTCAGTATTGAATTGGCGATACAAGCGAACATCGGAAGCGATCTTCAACTGCGAATTAAGTGAAGTAGTGCGATTTTGTGTTATAATTAGTGCGTTTAAAGTGATAATTAGTGTTGATTATTAAAGTGTAATTTTTGGTTAAATAATCGGCTGTTTTTATTGTCACGAACCCCAAGCTCGTAACAATTGGTGTCAGAAGTGGGATAATTATGCCGATTCTGCCAAAGGACGACACGGAGGGTGTCCGTACCCGTCGTCAACGCCAGCAGGAGACGGATCAGAGGCGTTTTGGTGGTGCAACGCCACAGACGTCGGAAAGTCAGCTACTGACCATGGAGGCCGGCCCGTCCACAGCAGCTCCGGCATCATCAGCACCAGACTTTGCTGCTCTGATGATGATGCTGCAGGAGCAGGCTCGCCGACAGGAGGAACAGGCTCGTCGCTTGGAAGAACAGCTCAAGCTTGACAAGGAGGACCAGGCTCGCCGACAAGAGGAACAGGCTCGTCGGTTGGAAGAACAGCTGCAGCACAACAAGGAGGAGCAGGTGCGCCGCCAGGAAGAACGAATGCTCATCATGAAAGAACTTCACGCGTCTTTCGGGAAAGACATGAAGGAAGTGACGGATAAGGTTGCTCAGTGTGACAACCGCCTGTCAGATGCTGAAACACAGATCAGCAAATTTTATGACGTTATTGCTGATGAGAAGAAGGAGTTGGGCAACCTCAAACTTGGAGATGGGATTGCAACTCCCGTAACTACTACACCTTCGCTACGTGGATTTAAAGCGCCGCCGTTCGATGGGACGCCTTCTTGGTTGGCCTACAAAATTCCAAACTGAATTCCGTCATGAAGGCGAACGGTTGGAATAATAATCAGGCCATGACTGCCCTCACCTTAGGCCTGCGCGACCAGGCCTTAACTGTCTTGGAAGCTCTCGGTAAAGAAGTAACTTACGAGCAGCTCCTTGAAGCACTGGAATCCCGGTATGGTGACGCTCATCTGGAACATGTGTTTCGTGCGCAACTTAGTGATCGCATACAGCGTAGTGGTGAAAACCTGCAGCAGTGGTCCCTAGAAGTGGAGAAGCTGGTGCGGAAGGCATACCAGTCTGTACCTGCGCTTATTGAAGGGAACCTGGTACAGGCATTCATTGATGGCATCCGCGACCTTGAAGTTAGGGCTGCAGTGAGGCTCGGGCACCATGGGACACTTAAGGGTGCTTTAGCACATGCACTGGAAGTGGAAGCTGCGCGGCAGGATTATCGTCCCTATAGCGTTAGGGAGGTTGTTGCAGTACCGGTTCACGACCGTTTTAAAGGATATATATAGCCCTAGGTGCTACGGCTGTGGTGAAAGAAGTCACCTTCGACCTAGTTGCCCTAAGCGAACTACAGAAAAGGAAGCTTTGCGGCAGGATTATCGATCTCATCGAACCAAGAAGATTGCAGCAGTTGCAATTAGTGACCGTTTTAGAGGATACAGCCCTAGATGCTACGGCTGTGGTGAAAGGGGCCACCTTAGATCCAGTTGCCCTAAGCGAAATGCAGGAAGGGAAAATAACCGATCTCGTAAAGGTAGGGCGGCTAACGACAGCGCCCAGCGGCTGCAGGAGAACGACTTGTTGGTGGCACATTGCAGCGAGAGATCTCATGGCAACGCAGATACATTGTCAAGAAGACCTTGCCCTGAAGACTGCAAGCATTGTACTAGGCTAGAAGGTAAAGAAGCTGTACCTGTGAGGATGGTCAAGACAGACCTCAGCAACGACTGCAAGGAAAGCTTACAACGTGCACAACAGGAAGATTCGGACATCAAGCCGATTTTGAACTGGATAAAGGCCAGCGCTTCTAAGCCTACATGGAGTGACGTCTCAGCGATGAGTTCGATTACAAAAAGCTATTGGGCTCAATGGGACAGCTTAGTGATTCAGGATGGAGTCCTGTGCCGTAAATGGGAGAATACTCGGGGTGACAGCTGTCATTTGCAAATGGTTGTCCCTAAAGCAAAAGTACCGGATGTTCTACAGCTGTACCATGATGGATGTTCAGGAGGCCATATGGGAGTTAAACGGACTCTACTGAAGATACGGGAACGTTTTTATTGGGTTCACTGTCGTGACGATGTCGAGGATTGGTGTCGCAAATGTACAAGTTGTGCGGCTGTAAAAGGACCTCAGACTCGTAGCAGAGGTGCATTGAAATTGTACAATGTTGGTGCACCTTGGGAAAGGATAGCCCTGGATGTTGCGGGACCGTTTCCGGAAAGTGACAGTGGTAACAAGTATTTCATGGTTGTAATGGATTACTTCACCAAGTGGCCGGAAGTCTTTGCCATTCCGAATAAAGAAGCTTCGACAGTTGCAGATAAACTCGTTCATGAAGTCTTCTGTCGTTTTGGAGTACCTTTGGAGATTCACAGCGATCAAGGACGGAATTTTGAGTTACAAATATTCCAGGAAACTTGTCGAGTTATGGGTACTCATAAAACGAGAACAATTTCTTACCACCCACAATCGGATGGAATGGTGGAGCGATTTAATCAGACATTGGAGAGATACCTGGCTAAAGTTGTGGAAAACCGGCAACGCGATTGGGACAAGCATATACAACCGTTTTTGCTATCATACCGAAGTGCTGTTCACGAAAGCACATCGGTAACACCAGCTTTCGCAAACTTTGGTAGGGAATTACGGTTGCCCGCAGACCTGATCACCGGAATACCACCTGATGCCCCACGCAGTATAACCGATTATGCGAATGACTTGCGGAACAAAATGAACGACATTTATGAGCACATCAGACAATCGGGCCAGCAAATGTCTGAAAAGATGAAAACTCGTTATGACCGCAAAATGAACAAAAAAGGTTTCGTCGAAAGTTCACTAGTGTGGTTGCACAATCCAGTTCGCAGTAAAGGGAAATCTCCTAAGCTTCAAGCTAAATGGGACGGACCGTACCGGATTGTCACAAAAATCAATGACGTGACCTACCGTATCCAGAAAGGTACGAGAAGTGCACCTAAGATCGTCCATGTGGATCGACTGGCGCGTTATTATGGGACCGATGCTCGGGACGAGCATGTCTTAGGAGGGGGCAGTGTTACGCGCCAGAATTAATGCCGGGTACACAACGTACTACTAACGCCATCTAGTATCGAGTAGTGGAACTAATTGGGTCACGATCTTTCTAGACTTTTCGATGCTAGAACATTCTCGATGTTTCGACACCTAGTCAGTCGGGACCGGTATGTTCCCGAACTTTCTAGATATTTCCATTCTCGAAGGTTCTGGAAATTACTGTGGGACTATTTAAGGTGCGAATCGCTCGCGACTGAGTCAGTATTGAATTGGCGATACAAGCGAACATCGGAAGCGATCTTTAACTGCGAATTACGTGAAGTGTTTAATAGTGCGATTGTGTGTTATTATTAGTGCGTTTAAAGTGATAATTAGTGTTGATTATTAAAGTGTCATTTTTGGTTAATTAATCGGCTGTTTTTATTGTCACTGGAGAGAATACTTATTTACAATATTGACAGTTGACTCGCCAACGCACCACCGCACAGGCCGACAGTTCGACAACGACTGCCCGCCCCACCACTCGTACCGGTATTTATAACCGAGCGACGTGTGCGCCCGAGGCAACGTCACAATACTGTTATCAGTTTGTAGGTAGTTCGAAATATTGATATCTACATACACTACATTCCCTTCCTTGTTTTAAGTAGTTGTATGTAACAAGATTTTTTTAGTAAAAACATTTAGCATATTTTATTATTTTGATTAATAATTTATTGACATACAGTCTGGCATACAAAATCACGGCAGAATAATATTTAAAAATAATTTTATGGTTTAATTCAATGTTTCCTTTTACCCTTCCTCTTCTTCTTCTATTTCATTTTCTGATTCGCTTATATCTTTTTTTGTGTTGATTTCTTTATTTTTTATCACTTATGTCTGTGTGTATGTGTGTGTGTTATAATCATAATTAATCAATCTCATTAATGAAGTAGACGTATGATAAGATTTAATGCCTTGGTTTCTTTATCATTAAAAACCGTCTACCGACGCTTGTTTACTCTCAGAGTTATTAAAAACTTTAGCTTAACTCACTAGTCGTTCAGTCAATTAGCCGTTTGACAGTTCAAAACTGGCTGTTATAAATCCTTTAGGTTTGACTCGTGATTCACTAGTATTCGTGATTACCAAGTCCAAGCACCACAGAAAGTCACTAAACTCATAATTATTTGAACAAAGAAATTAAATAATCTTATTCACAGTCAACAGCTAACTCATAGCTCAGCACAACACACTTCCTATACTGGCACTTCCCCATGGGAAGAATACCGAGAAAACACTTATTTGTACCACCAATAGCTACGACAACGACACCCTGATACAGACTCCCTCGTCTATATCACTCTGGGATGCTGCTATGATACCCTGGTACGCTCGCCAACCCACAGAAACAAGAACCTGGTCCCTCAAACTAATTTGATGCTACCTCTTAATCTACTTCATAACATCACGTGATAATTGACCTTGGCCATCTTCCCGACAAAGAGATTTTAAAACTCACCAACCGGTAAGCTATGCACATTAGGGCCCACAAAGAGAAGAGAAACTAGGCCTGACATGTTTGTGTCTAACGTTCATGTGAAGTAGCTACTACGTTCACGAATTACTACGGCAATCTACAAGCATTACGGTCATGACTGCACCGCATACTTCGAATCAATTGATTTTATTTCGATCTAACTCATAGTAGCTAAAATGTGTAACTAACAAGCAACCCGAAGGGAAACATCTATTTAGAAATTGTAATAGTTCAGAATTCTACACACTCTTATAGCTTTATTCAATGTCATTAATATCAAGTTGCTATTTTAAATCGTTTACAATCGAATTTACTAACTGAATTTAGTAACTATTGTTATGTATGGAAAACTGTGACCCACACGTTTATATAAAAAACCTAGGTTCAATTTTTTCACTAAACACGTCGCATGCGGTCAGTTTGCTTGTGTGGCCATCTTGCCATCCAATATCTCATTATTTAAGTTATTTTATTATGCCAATGGGAAATTCTTAAATTACTCGCTTATTTTTTTTTAATATTATTTTTGTTGTATTTATCGGCACGCGATTGACCACCATCTCACCCACGGGCAAGCGATGACGCGGTCGAAGACGGAGCACGCCTGTTCAGACCACCCAATAATCACTCCTGATCAAAGACTCCAAGGATGCAACCATCGGGAAACACAGACTCCGACAGTGAATTCCACTCCAAGTAACTCACGTTTGCACGAGCACTCACTTTGCTCCCCCTATGAAGCCTGTATCTAAAAGATATCAAAGGGAACCGACGATGATGGTTTCGTGATGGTACAAAGGAGAGAATGCCGCCAGCGAACCAACTGGAACCGCTGCGGCACGACACCTACCGAACCCAAAGTAACTATACGTACCGCGAAGCCGTAAACACTCCAGTATATATCTCGCGGCAACACTACACCACTAAGGCAGAGGGAATTGTGGAGTATGTGCGCCAAAAGACAAGCTACACGCCGAGAGTGCAGTTGCTGGAATCGCGCCCTAATGTCAACGTCAACGCGTTTGTGGTGCGGGTACCAATATGTCATGGAGGAGGACTTTTGGCCGCAGGTGTCACCGTCACTCCCGCGGACATATCCCACCAGAGCGCACAATGACGTAATGCTTAGTGAAGTTTTTTACTTAATTTTGTTAGGTACATAATATCTATGTGCCACAATAGCCTGAAGATAAAGAGATTTGCTATTTTTATAAGTATACCACGGCAGTTTCTTTCCCAAGACATGACGTTTAAAGTTGCATTTTCTAAAAGTGTTTACTATTTTTATATTTGCGTCAAATGATCCTGTTAGGTTCAAAGGTTTCTTAGTTTAATTACAATAATAGTGTTATTGCACTGGATGTTTGGTTACGAGCCTGTACTTTATTTTGTTTCATATTTTCCCAGGTTTTGGGTGTGACCAACATTATTGCATTTACCTACATCTAGGATCTACTAACATCAATCGAAAAGATTGACGTTCTCAGATCTTACTTTGTTTAGATGTATAGTTTGGTAATATCCACACCAAAGACATCCACTCCATCAGCTGGTGACATTTGCATTTGCTGTATTATTAAACTAACCGATCCACGCAACCTCGTCCGCGTCCGATCCCCAATCAATGCCTCGCTCCTATTGTTCGCACCGTGATGTTAGATCCTAAAATCTTCCTCGATAAATAGGCTACCCAACACTAGAACAGTTTCTCAATTCAAACCAGTAGCTACCGAGATCAGTGCCACACACAAACAAACCCTTCAGCTTTAAAACATTATTATAGACATTTTAGTCCACAAAATTTAGCAATTCTAGTCCACAAAATATAGCAGTGAAGCACGTTTCTTCTTACTACTCTCGATGTCAGCAGCCATTCCAGATATATCAAGAGTACCAGCTTCCAACGTTCCCCTCTCTTTCTTCTGTAGTTCAATGACGACTTCTCAATTAAATGACCAGTAGGTATATTCTACTGCAATTATTGTCATTCTATGATGACTTGACAATTTAATGTCCGGCAGGTATATTATACTGCAATGATTGTCATTCAATGATGAGTTGTGAATTTAATGATCAGTAGGAATCATACCACAATTACTGTAATTCAATGACGACTTCTCAATTAAATGACCAGTAGATATTCTACTGCAATTATTGTCATTCTATGACGACTTGACAATTTAATGTCCGGCAGGTATATTATACTGCAATGATTGTCATTCAATGATGACTTGTCAATTTAATGACCAGTAGGTAATTATTCTACTGCATAACCGTCATTCAATGATGACTTGTCAATTTAATGTCCAGTAGGTCATTATTCTACTGCATAACCGTCATTCAATGATGACTTGTCAATTTAATGACCAGTAGGTCATTATTCTACTGCATAACCGTCATTCAATGATGACTTGTCAATTTAATGACCCAGTAGGTAATTATTCTACTGCATAACCGTCATTCAATGATGACTTGTCAATTTAATGACCCGCAGCAATGCTGCTTAATATACGTATGCGGTTGCTTGTTGGCACAAACAAGCAACACTTCACGTTGGTCGCAACGTGCTGCTCCAATGCCAAAGACCAAGCCCAGGTCCGCCAGTACGGCTGTGCAGGCAGGTTTGATGAGGAGCGCCAAGCCACGTCCGAAGCACAGGCAGAGCCGATCGTACGCAGACGGGAAAAGTGATGGCCGGATGAGAAGAAAGGACGTGAGCTGTATCGCTTCTTCCCGGACGTGGCCTCAGCTCCATGTGATTTAGGAAAAGATTGCATGACATTCAATGGCATTCAATTTAATGATCAGCTATGCTGCGTTACACCATATCAATTGAATTATCAGCAATGCTGCGTTACACCATATCAATTGAATTATCAGCAATGCTGCTTAGTATGGTATCAATTTAATGATCAGCGTTGCTGCTTAACATCGTATCAATTTAATGATCAGCAATGCTGCTTAGTATGGTATCAATTTAATGGTCAGCAATGCTGCATAATAATTAATCCATTTAACTATCAACCATGTTGACTTAGGTCACGTGTGAAATCAGCGTTGCTGCTAATGATTAAGTCAATGTAATGATCAGGTATAGTAAATAAATTTCAAATTAAGTTATTCGGAAAAAAAACATTTTTCCACCAACCCATGTTTAGGCAAGCGGCACTTCATGGCAAGACTGGAGTCAGATTTTACTGGCCTCCGATCATCCGCAACGACCTAAGTTCCACATATGACAGCCGGGGCCTACGGCCCAATTACGTGCCTTGAGGCACTTTGGTCTTAACACTTACTTATGACGAAAGTGTAGAAACATATAGCCGAAATGCTTCTATCCATTAATGAAAGCAGCACTTCGTTCCTATTCTTTCCCCTTTTTTTTCTAGGAATTACTTTAACTCACAGTTTAATCCTCGTCGCCAATGTAGAGAATACTTATTTACAATATTGTCAGTTGACTCGCCAACGCACCACCGCACAGGCCGACAGTTCGACAACGACTGCCCCAAAGAGTAAAGTAACTATATAGGGAACTGCCCGCCCCACCACTCGTACCGGTATTTATAACCGAGCGACGTGTGCGCCCGAGGCAACGTCACAATACTGTTATCAGTTTGTAGGTAGTTCGAAATATTGATATCTACATACACTACAGTCACGAACCCCAAGCTCGTAACAATACTATCTCGATACGATAGCTGGAAGGTACGCCCGCCCAAAACATAGCGGACCCTCCACCTTATGGTAGATTTCTTGAAAACAAACGTCGACATAGAGTTTCCTTGGTCTTCGTAACACTCACCGACGTCGATCCTCACTCTGCAGACAAATCAAATTTGAGCCTCAGAGAAGAAGAGTACCTACGCAGCCCCTTTTTGCTCAATTGAGGTTCGCTAGAAATAGGCAATTTCTAGCGACCCTCAATTGAGCTGCTAAAAGTCTCCTCTTCACAGTCCATAGGATAACTTGTGCTTCTCGTACCTCTTCAAGTTTTCTTTGAGGTCTATCCTTGCCTTCTCTGAACGGAACCTGTCTCTTGGTATCGAGTATAGGTTCTTCGGCATAAATTATTCTACCAAAAATAACGAGAAGTTAGTTTTAGTTGCCTGATAACCTTTTAACCGCAAACCGCAATCTTTCATTTATTAGATATGAAAGAAAAATATAAGATTTTCTCCTGACAGCAAATGAAATTTATAAAATAATTAGCGAAATCGGCTCAGCTCTTCACGCTTGGGAGCACCATACCAATCTACAATGCTATCCAAATATTGAATGAGTAGGATGGCCATGGTAGGCCAAATAGGTATTGCCTGTTTTTGTGTATCACTAGCTTTTGTCAAGCTTTGCTCGCATGATGTTTGAAATTTATTATCCCAAAGGAACGTAGAAACGTACTACTGAGATGAAAAGTATCCTATGTTTAATTCGAAACCTCGAAACTTACAGACTTTCACGTTTATAATATTAGGACGATTATACACCGGGGTAAATCGAGACAAGAAAAATCGAACAAAAAATCGACTAATAGCGTAAATGATACAATTTATATATTTGATACAATGTGATAGCTGTCCTCAACGGACAAAAATTCTGTCATTGTCAAATTTGTCAAACAAAACGTCAGTGCAAATCGTTGAAAGTTGTGGACTATTATTAGATTATTTCACCAAACTCGCGATTTTTCGTCGATAAACGCGGAATACCCTGTGCTAAAAATAAGAGGATGCTAAGTTCTAGACCAGAGCCCAAGCTCTGTAATCACGCATTAGTGGTTTTATGAGATGCACAAGTAAAACTTATAGCAAACATGGGCGACTACGGACGCTACTTGTTGTTATTGTTTATCGTTGTGTTAATTACTCGAACACATTCTTTACCGTATGATGGTAAGAAGTAACTTATTTTCTGAAGTATTTAAGTTCCGAACTATGTCATTATTGGCTTTTTAAATGAACTGCTATTGCTGCATGTTGTGTAACATCGAAAAAATGTTTGTTTGCTTACTTGCTGAGTTTACAGAGGCTTGTGTCTACTAATGAGGACATGAATGAAACACTTCAAGAGTAAACATCCTGTCTTCGATATCGTTGCATTTGTGAATGTCTGTTATCTGTACATAATTTATTAGGTCCAAAATGGAATCATGGACCTGTTAAAAAAATTATAAAATCAAGTTCATGTAACCCTAACCTCATGGGAATCTGTGAAAAAAAAGTTCCTTTAAAAAAGTTCTAGAATGAATCAAATTCATTGGAATTTCACAACATACTCAAATATTATAATTTCAAGGCCAAAGATATTCAAAAGAAACTCACAAAAAAAAGTTAAAGCATCTGTCTTTTTTTTTAGTTCACTGGCTAGGGGGGCCCACAACAATAGAGAGAGATGTGCCCTCCTCTACTAAAAGCACAGACATCTATTGCTATACTGGAACTCCCAAGAACTTGTTTGCTTTATGGCAAACAGTGAAAGTAAGTATTGTTAAATAATAATGAATTCCTACCACATCAGATTTTTAACTTAATTGTTTTCCATCAGCTTTCAATACATGGTTCAAAACATGGTGGACTGAAACCACAAATCCCAACCTGTTACCATGAATACAGATCATTGATTCGGGCACTCCCAGCATTAACATTTTTCTTTTGCTGCTTTTAAGACCCCTCACAAAGCCCAGCTTTAGAAAAACTAAATGAAAATTCCATCCTTGGGGGGTATAGAACCAGGTGCTGCCCTGGATTTATGGCTATGCCTAAATATACCTTCCATACTGTATTGAAGTCAATGTTTCACTGTACCTGAAGAAAATATTTTGAAATTCCAGTTCAACTTAAAGATTAAGAATGACCAGTTCCGTCAGTACTTCGGGGACACTCCTGATCAGGTGTACAGCGAATACACAGAGGACAGCTATGGCTGGTCCTCTGTGGTCAACCCATTCCAGAAGAAAGCACAGAGATCTGTGTCCATCAGTCTTTTCACTCCTACTTGCATGGCAGTTAACACAAAAGAGCGGCACACTATTGAGTTGCAGGTTTTGAGTAAGTATTTTTATTTCTTATTTAATTCTGCACAAAACACTAAGAAATACAATAATCATATTTTGATGTCTTCCCTTTCTGTAGCTTGTATTTCTGAAGAGTTAAGTAAAAGTAACTTTGTACACACAGCAAAACTGTGTAGTGAGCAGGCTAACACAGTGTTTCTATGTAAACAAGTTTAGAATGAAAACTTGTTGAGCAGAGATAACAGTATCAAAATTCTTTTAATTTTTTATGATAAAAATAACCTGGAAGGTATTTTTAAAGTACTTACAAAGCTGTACTTGCTACATGATTCCTGACTGCTTCATGGCACTTTCCTTTTCTTTAAGGATGGGAACTCATCAAAAGATTCCTTCCACTCTGGGTAGACCAGAAGGGAGTGGCAGACTCTTACTGACTAAAACCTATCTGTGTTCCTCCTAAAGCCCTACATTCCAGGGCCGCAGTGACTATTTTGCACAACTTCGGTAACTCATGTCAATTTTCTACTTGAAAGGATTGAGCTTTTCAAAGTTTATAGATTTACAAAGTTACAAATGATTTATTTACTGAGTTGTGAATGATTTTGTAAAATCATTATTTTATTATTATCTTCTTTATTCATCTTTTCACTTATTTTATATATTTTTTAATATTTCTTAAAAAATACAGATAAGAAAAAAAAAACATTTAAAAATATAAAAAAACAGTAACCCACCGGTATCGGGAACAGGGTCCAAGCTACCAGCGGTTAGGGCTCCAGAGAGAGGAACCTCCTAACAATGCGAGCCGTGTCAAGAAGTGCCGCTTTCTGAATCAAGCCCTTGACCCAGCTACCCAACGAGAGCCTCCTGAGGTGTTGGTCGAGGCTCTTGGCTATTAAGCCGTTGGCTGTAACAACTATCGGTACAATGATTGCAGAGTCCACTTCCCACATGTCAACAACCTCGCGAGCCAACTCAATATACTTGATCTGTTTATCTTTCTCGGCTTTCACGAGGTTCTCGTCATGCGGGACGGTAATGTCTACAATCATTGCACGCCTCACTATTCGGTCCACCACCACTATATCAGTCTTATTGGCAACAATAGTCCTGTCAGTGATGATGGACCGATCCCAGTACAATGTGATGTCGCCATTATCGAGAACTGGGTCGGGCGCATATCTGTAGTATGTACCTCCGACTGCACAAGAGAGTATTTCAGAGCAAGTTGCTGATGGATAATCCTGGCTACAAGGTTGTGCCTATGCAAGTATTCTCCGTTAGCTAGACGAGAACAACCAGAGATAATGTAGCGAATTGATTCTTCCGGACGGTGACATGCCCGACATATTTCGACCGTATTATTATTATTTATAGGTTCGCATTTGACCACTATGTGTGGTGTGGTGGAGCACGCTTCCCCAAAAGGAACCTATTCACTCCTGACTTAAAGACCCCCAGGTTTCTGCTAAGAAGCAACACAGATTTTCCACTCTTTAGCTGTAATTATTTATTTTTCTTGACTTCCTCAGGGGTGGACTTATGGCGCGTCATGTTGATGTTCGTGGGTATAATCCTGATATTCTCGTCGCGCGCACTGTGCGCCAACCCGCTGTTTTTCTACCTTTGTGGCATATTCGTCGGTGTGTTCGCGTCCTTCATGGTGTTCGTGTTTTATGTTAGCAAGTTACTACCCAGGGTGAGTAACTAAAAAAATACTTTTTAAAGGCTATCCGAAATTCATATTTATTTAACATTAAGTAATTATTACTCTACTGTTTACAAAATACCTAAAAAGTATGCTGACTGCCAGTTAGTTTTTATGGTGGACCCTTTTGACAAGATATACATGTGTTCTAGCCAAATAATCAAGACCTACTTGCCTTTTTTTCTGCTTCGCTTCCCCAATTTGTTGTAAAGGATTAAAAGTAAGTTATGGCCCTCAGTGGTACATTGGTCCATAACACACACTAAATTTGTATGTTATGTTACTTTTAGGATACGTTTTAATATAGGTTTAAATTAAGATTATATTACAGAATGCTGGGACATATAATAAAAATTAATTTCTACGAAAATTTCAGAAAACGCTAACATACGGCATCCTCATCGGCGGCTGGACAGTCGGAGTGTACCTATTCCAGCAAATATGGGAGAACATCCGTACTCTGATACTTACGTACCAGACATACATGTTCTGGTACACGATGCTAGTCAGCTTCGCCAGTTTCGTCGTCTGCTACAGAATAGGGCCGCCGAAGAACCAGAGAAGCAAGAATTTGGTCATGTGGACTTTGCAGGTAAGATGTTTTACAAATATGAATATTTTTCGAAACACGCAAGCAAATAACATTAATAATGCAGTTTCATGATTTCTTTTGTGGGATAAAAAAATTGACGAGACAAGAACTGAGAAAAAAAGACTAGAAAAATAATTGACGAGTGAAGACATAATTTTCCTTGATTGGTGCTATCACAGAATATACTGCCGTCATAAAGTTTTAAACTGGTCACCCATCCAAGGACCGACCTCGGTAAGCGTTGCTTGTAGAGCGACCCACATTTATTATTTAGTCAGTAATTTAGATGCAAGAAGCCAAAATAAAAGTAGGCGTTCGTTTTATGAAATAACGTTAATTATTTTATAAAATCATTCTGATTGATTTTATTTCAGGTTGTAGGTGTGCTAATGATATTCTTCAGCAGCGAGTACCAGGAGGCGTCTGCCGCTGTCATCATCGCGTCACTGGTAGCTAAGTACTTCCCACAGTCGCTGCTCAACAGGATTCGAGGATATTGGTACGTCATTTATTTATCTAATCATTATGTACAGTAGTGGTACAAGGGCTGAATTATTTCAACGAATCATTATCTACCAGTCAGCCCTTGGGTTATGTATTTATACAATTCACAAAATTTATGAATATGCCTATCCCAAATTTGTTAGGGTCGGCAGCCATTCCAACCAGAGAACTGCCATTGCAGCAGAGTACCAGTATTTTATTAAGATATAATTTTTTTTTTCGCTGGCAAAAAATGCATAACGCATACTCTCCCATTCGGGGGAATTTGGGGGGCTATGAGGGACTCCCAGGGCTGAGTATTGAGTATTGACCCGATATACCCACTAACACGACCCAGCGACATTCCCGCATCGTCTGATTGGAGGGGGACTGGGAGATCGGCGCAGCCTTTGCGTCCAGTCCAAGAGTTAACCCCCTACAACCTCACAAACTTTACCTCTAATATTAGTATAGATATATCAAGAATCGTGAACTTATACACATAGACACGTGTTTTAAATTTGGTGTACAATAAAGTATATATAAATAAATAAATAGACACATCACTACATAATTATTATAAAACAAAGTCCTCCGCCGCGTCTGTTTGTCTGTTCGCGATAAACTCAAAAACTACTGCACCGATTTTCATGCCGTTTTCACTAGTGGCTAGAGTGGTCGTCGAGGAAGGTTTTAGTATAAAGCGGGCATCAGCTAGTACATAATATGGTCGAAATACTTTTAGCTGATAAATGATATTACAATCGTTATCAAAAACGTATCGCACAGTGATCTTGCGCCACAGATGTCACTACTTACCTGCTTACTGAACAATTTTACCAACTGTACCAATCTTAATACATTTTTCATTTATTTCACAGGCGTCGCAAATTCCCGCCAAAACAAAGACTACTAACAAGCGAAGAGTATTACGAACAAGGCGCTCGGGAAACCAAGATGGCGTTAGACAACCTTAGACAGTACTGCTCAAGCCCAGACTGCGCGCAGTGGAAGATTATGCTAAAGTTGAACGACTCTAAGCGGTGAGGATCATGTCTGGTTACTGTTGTGTCATCATCATCATCTTCATGTCCTTTTCCACTGTCACAGCTCCTTCACACAGATGTAATAGGGCTGCTTTAAGCGAATTCTTTGTAGGTTTCCGTACCGAAAGGGTAGGCAGTTGAAATTTTCAGAATGTGTATTTCTGTTGCCGCTATAACAACAAATACCAAAAACTAAATTTAATTAAATAATAGAGGGTTTCCCATACAAGAAACGTGTTTATTCGGTTTATGGTATGGAACCCTTCGTATGAGAGTTCGACTCGCAATTGTTCAGTTTTTTTTTTCATGGATTTTATCTTTTACTAAAGCCTGAGTACTTGTGCTTGCAAACTCGCTTATAACGGGTGGTTAAATTTCAAGGGCCGATGTTGATTTTGAATAAAACACAAACTATTTAGGAAATTATTGTAATTTTATTTTATTATGATATATTGGTATTACTCAATTATGTATGGAACAAAATATCGGCCAAATGGGCGCCGCGACCACGGCGGCACACCTCCATCCGATGGTCCAAATTTTCGATGACCCTGAGGCATAATGGAGGTTCTATGCCGTTAATGTGCCGAATTATCTCATCCTTTAGCTCTTGAATTGTTGCTGGCTTATCGAGGTACACCTTTTCTTTCAAATAACCCCAAAGAAAAAAGTCCAACGGTGTCAAATCACATGACGAATCCACTGAGGTGAAAATGTGCCTCATCACTGAAGATGATTTTCTTCGAAAATTGATCATGCACTGTTGCCATTTCTTGCCACCATTCTGCCCATTCACGACGTTTGGACAATGGCACATTTGGACGATCAAATTGACCAAAAAAATCACGAAGTGCACGATATGCATTTTGATTTGAACGCCCATTTTCATAAGTCTGGATAACTTTAACACGTTGTTGGATTGTGTATCTCTCCATGGTTCAAATTGAGTAAGTCTGAAACAGAGAAATGTCAAATAAAATTCGGAAAAAAACTTGGCGTTTAGGTGTGGTTCACATTCAACATCGGCCCTTACAATTTAACCACCCGTTACTACGAGATAATGTCTTAACCAAAATATATGGGAGAGTCGGAGGTATTGTACCGCAGGATGAATCGTACCACCTCCAAATAGCAGTATTTTTTTACACTGGCAATGTAGACCTATATTTTAGACTAGCTGACCCGCGCGATGGATATAGCCTATGATATTTATAGGCTATATAATCATCACGCTAAGACAAACTTTGAGGTGGAAACTTGGTATCGAAATTTGGAGGTGGTACGATTCATCCTGCGGTACAATACCTCCGACTCTCCCCTATAACGGATTCGCTAAAACGGTCCTATGAACGAGGAGTCATTTGGGGAGTAATTTTAAAATTCCAACCTTTTTTCTCTCATCCAGCGAGTTCCTGCTACGTCCATTGATAAGTAAAATTTTCGAAAAAAGTTATCTACTGAGTTGTTTGTTGGAATTATGCACCATTCTCATATTCACATCTTTATTTGGCTTTTAAAACTGCGGCTCTAAAAATGCCATTTTAGTAGAATTATATAATATCACGTATAAGTCGGTGGTCCCGGCCGCCAAATGGCGGTCCTTAAACTATGACAGAGGCACTTGAGGCGGTTTAGAAACTCTGACACTAGGTAGGCACGTTATGAAGAAGATAATATTAATCTTATTACAACAGTCTTTCAAATTTCATTTTCACCTTTATCGCTGAAGCATTAGGTTCAAGATTGATTGGGAAAATTTGACAGTACGGTAGCGTGATGTGCTTTCTGATTCTGCTAAAGTAGCCTTTTTAGATCCGCTGTATACATAAATGTTACTTTTCACCACAATATCATATAGCTTATAGTTTTAACCGATATTGGTGGACGACATTGCTTCCATCGCGAGTAGAACTTGGGTAAGGATGGCATAGACAAGTGGGGATTTGCAATAGACAAGAGAGGCCCATGCTCAGCAGTGGGCGAAGTCAGTCCGTGGTTAATGAGTTCTTAACTAGAAAAGCTATTTATAAAAACCAGTCAAAGAATATTTTTAGGTTTGTTGTTGATAATTCGCCGTTATTTTCCCCAAGGCCAATTACTGGTTTTATTTCAGCTCAAAATTGATCCGACATTCGGCAATCCTGTCCAATCCCACTTCAACTTTCTGCCCATATAGTGTTTAGCCCGACCGCTGTAAGCGAGGCCCTTGCTTTCTACTCGAGGGCCTCGCTTACGGCGGTCGGTCTATTAGAACCTGCGTTATTTTCCAGATTCGCAAGTTTCGTTGAAGGCAACTCTCACCTGAGCGATGACGAGGTGTTAGACTACGAGTCTTACGCGTTCTCTCTAGAGAGGACTCGGAAGCCGACGCCCATGGCTAACTCCACCAGGCACATGGAGATATCGAGCGATGATGATGACGACACAGATTATGACGATGACTGAGCTGGGACTTGTGGTTCTGACTAGTTTTAATGGTGTTTGTGTTGTAATAAGAAGAGGTGGGTAAGGAGCTTTAGGTTTTGTAAAAAGAATAATCAATTATTGTCAAATTATCAATATTGTTTTGTTTCCTGACTGGAAGCGTTTTCGATATTTTCTTACCTTTTATTTGAATAAAATATTGACATAATATCCTCAATTTTGTAATTACTATTTTTGTGCCCATAACCTATGTACCTCTTCTTATTACAAGTCATGTCTGGTATGACATTTTATTATATTTTTAAACTTATCGTTTTTTTTTTCTAATATCAATTTCAGTAATAGTGTTTGAATTTAATAAATTTTGTAAGCTGTTTGCTTTATTTAATTGAATTAATATTTAGATTATAGTTATCCACTGAGCTATTGATATTGCCATAATTATGATATATTTCAGACATGTGGACCTTTAAAAAACTAAAATCTTATTATTATTATTGAGTAAACTCCTGCGTACAATAATAGCTATATTTTATATAGTATTTACGTGGTGAGTTTTAATATTGTTAGTCGGATTCAGTAATTACAAAATTATTATTACAATTTTTTTGCCCATAACCTGTACACCTAAAGCGTCGTCCACACACATCCGGGTTCTCGTCCCTGACTGACGAGACAGAGACCGGGACGGATGGAAATCGGTCACATACGATTTGTACGAACTTGCTTTATCTCCGTCCCATTCTCTGTTCCGTCAGGGATGGGAACCCGGATGTGTGTGGCCGGCGCTTAATAGTTTTGCCGTGTGTACTTTACTGTCATTCTATAAAGTACAAAAAATTTAATTTGTGATTAAATCTATACTAAATTAGAGGCGTTGATATCATAATATTTTCTGAGCTATCTCTTTGTGTGTTTGCTTTTAGTTTTTGAATAAGGGGCTAGTGTTTAATTTTTGATAATTGATCTCTATTTCGTATGAATTATGCGTGGTTTCTGAGGTTTTCTTAATTTGAGCATCTCAGAGAATTTTGTGGGTTTGATACCTCGACACATGAACTTGCATGAACACTTCAGAAACTGGACAAATATTTTGGTTATTATTTAAAAAACATCTAACAATACGATTTGTTTAAATACCGATTCAATAGAGTATTTAAATTAATCTTATGGTTGGATTTTTTATAAATAAGGCTGTTTTTGTGTATCTTTTTTATTTTTGTAAATGGTAAGATGGAAGACATATTACTTTGTTTAGATTAAATATTAGTTTTTAATAATATTGTAACTATTGTGTTTAATGATTTCTTGTAGCTTTTTTTCTAGTTTAATCTAGTCCTAAAAATACGAATAGCTGAGCAGCTGAATTTTCTGAATGTAATGAAATAACAGAAAACTTATTATTATTCGATTACGTAACCATTATGCATTAATACGAAATTAAGAAGAACGTGTTATTTCAAACTGCGCGCCCCTCCCCTGGGCGGGCAGTCTCGACATACTTACCGATCGCCTAGCGACTGAAATCGTCCCGTCTATTTTAATATTAATTTGAGGTTGGTTGCTCTTGACTTTGATCTTGGTCAGAGATGACAGACAAAGTCTACGATGGAGCGAGCTTACCCAGAAGGAGCCTGTTTACTCTAACTTTGAAGAAATTAGGGTTGTAAGCGTTCGGAAACATAGACGCAGGCAGAGAGTTCCACTCCTTTGATGTCCGCATTATAAAAGACGTTTGGAATCGCTTAGTGCGAATTCGTGGAATAGCAACAAGGAAGGGATGGTAAGTTGCAGTGCGTCTGGATGTCCGATGGTAGAAGGGGGCTGGTGGAGTGAGGTCGTGGTCGTTAATTTTCTATGTGTGACTATTGTAGGTATGCCCTATGGGCGGGACATAGCTGATCGCAATTAAATTATATATGACCTGTATTATGTACCTACCTATGATCCACAATAAAGACATTGATTGATTGAAGACCACTTTAGCAGAATCAGTTAGTTATAACACGCTAGCCGTCACTATCAAACCAATTAACCTTGAACCTAATGCGTTAGCGATAAAGATGAAAATTAAATTTGACTGGTTGTTGTTTGGGTAATATGATTCTAATGTGGCCTTTTTAGACCTGCAGATCATTGATTTTGATAAGGAATCGCGGTTGAAATGGACTGTGTACGGGTGGACTTACCGAATTTCTGTCGCTAGGCGATCGGTAAATATGTCCAGATATGTATTAATAGATATTAAGGGCTGATTTTTCATTCGTCAAATAATTTTTAACTGAACCATAAATATGGCTGTTTGACATATTTTCTATGCAAAAGCTGTCGAACCGGCATTTTTATTCCTCTGATAAAATTTATCTGACTATTGAAAAATCGACCCTTAGCCACTCCTCGTGTTCCTATACACCATTAAGTTTGAATTGTACTGTCCCAATATTCTACAGCACTTCTATTCCATCCAATATCACATTAAGATTATTGATTTTGAATTGTTATAACATTTAATATTATAAATAAAAAAAATTGAGAAATTATACGAAGTTTTATATTATTTTAGTTACATACATAAAACATATCATCATGCTTGTATTTCCTGAGGAGTTATGCAGAGATGTTGGTACTAACGGATGTGATCATGAGGCGACTTGCGCAAAAATAAGCAAATCATCAAGTTAGGCAAGATTACATAACAAGTAGTTTATTTTGGGCTAAGTAATAAATGTCAATGGATAGTTGCAAATTCAGTAAGATTGTAATAAATCTTTTTCAGATTATACTTTCTCGATTTATTGTGAGCATTATAATTTTGATTACATTATTTATCCCATCCCAATCTTCTTTATATAAAAATGAATTGCTGTTCGTTAGTCTCGCTAAAACTTGAGAACGGCTGGGCCGATTTCGGTAATTCTTTTTTTGTTTAATACAGGGAAGCAAAAAAAAATGGGTTGGTAAGGTAGACAGTTGACGGGAGCAAAGCCGCGAGGTACTTAGCATATTTTCCCTCAATAAGGCTGCGTTTCCACCAGAGATGTGCGAAGATGCGTAGCGAGGGATGTGTTTGTTAAGGACCAATAGAATCGCGTCATTTACCTAGCCTCGCTCAGCGTAAGCGATTCTATTGGTTCTTAACATACACATCCCTCGCTACGCATTCTCGCACATCTCTGGTGGATACGCAGCCTAACAGCGCAAGAGATACAATAGCGAATACGCTCAGAATGTACAAAATCAAAATAATCGTTAGTTTTCGAGAAGATGCATGGTTTCAATAATTATTTCTCATTTCTGTAGAATCGTGAGGAGATTACTAACATTATACCTACTAATAAAAATCTACCATTTTGCCAAGATTGTGTAGAAATTGAATGTATTTTTTATAACTTGATATTTCTTTTGAATAAAGAATATGTAGCTCCAAAAAACTTCACAAAAAACGGCTAGCGCTGCGTTTTGCACGGGGACGCGCCTTAATTAAAGGCTTGTTTTTCACAGCACAATTTCGTTAGCACTTTCCGTATATTTCTGCCGACATTTAAAGTTAGCCCAGGGCCACAGACTACATAGAGATACTACGTATCCCAGGGCTAAGCCAAGCAGCGCAAGAGGCGTCCTAATACAAAGCGATAATTGCACGTTTACGCGATCGTCGCCTTCGGTTGTTCGGCAAAGCGCCCTCTTCTTCTCAGACAGCCTTTAATGGATTTGATAGAGCCGGACAGATACACAGGAGTAGAGCCGGGTCGAGAGATACAATCAGTTAAGACTAATAATAGTAGAAGAGATTTTTTTTGTTATTAATTTCTTGAATTTCTCACCTACTGTCCAGAGAGCCAATTATTCTACTAATTTTCACATTCGCATCTCAATCGCAAACTGTCAAAAATGTATGAAAATTAGGGCTTTTTGACAGTTCGCGATTGACATGCGAATGTGAAAATTAGTAGAATTGGCCCTCAGGCTAATTACGCTGAAAATTAGGCTAACATAACAATAACTCTTAAGCTGTGATTTTATGCCGTATGTTTAAATGTATCCCGCAAAAAGCCCCCCGGAAGTTCGTTTTTTTTAATTAAACATCTAATTTGAATTGTAACTTGATAGGAAATAATTATTAGAAGAATTAAGAACATCAAATAATTGTACGATTCAATCATAAAATCAGAGTTGGGAATTTTTGCAAGGTTCAAAGCTAATTTGACTGGCCTATTACAATAGCTTCTATCAAGTAGGTTTTTGTTGACGTGAAGGATATTCTTTAGAGTATTTTTGCTTGGTGTTTCCTAGTAAATAGGGTAAAATAAGTCGCAGTCAGAAGTAAATAAAAAACGGAAATAGTTAGTAAATAATTTTAATACGAAGAGTGTATTACTCATCACTTATAAATTAATACAATCACAACATACAAGTTAATAAATTAGCACCATACAATTAGTGTAGAAAAATATTAATATTTAACTTTTTCTTAGTAAGTGCACTTATTGAATAAGATTTAAGATTTTTTTTGTATTTTGTACAACAGTAATTGTCACTGTAAAATGATTTGTTTACACAACTCGATGGCAGTTTCAATTCAGCCTGTCTGAGGGTGCAAACATGTACTTATGGGCTCGGTTTCTCTTTTTTTTTTTGCAAAAAAACGTCTACAAGCGATTGTTACTGACTTGATAACGAGTTAAAAAATATTTTTTATTCAAATATACGAAGTGACGAAAGATTGTTTGACAAAACAGACCAGCCGGCGCGTGGCTATTATGAAGTTTATACTGCTAAGGGGAGCGCGAACTCCCCTTAGCATAAACAAAGGTCGGTATGTTCCCCCCTCCCCCACCTTGGCGTATATGACGCCAATGCTTTGGATGTCCGCTCTACAATAACTTTTAGTTATCATTTCCGTATCGTCTAGAGTTACTAAGAACGGGCTCAAGTGTTTGAGTTGATCAACACCTTTGATTACTACGTCTCCGTTATAGTATTCGTATTCGATACAAGCTATCCTTCAAAGCGTCACAACATTCTTTCAAGCGTTAATAATATTATTATTAATAAAATATGGCACGTTAATATACAGTGGTGTCACGTTAGGCGGCTCTGCTAGCCTTCTTGCTCTTATCTAGCGTCTGCGGCGGCGGCGGGGGCTTCGCTGACATGTGGCGGCTGTACAGGCTGTGGGTGGGATACAACATTATTGTATAACACCTATAAAAATGGTACTGTTTGATCATTATTAAGTTCTGATAACATAACTCAAGCTGGCCCAAGAAAATAAAAATAAAGCATAGAATTTGCCTTCGCTCAGCTATGAGACAGTGTGATGGGATCTATACTTAATATTATAAAGCTGAAGCGTTTGTTTGTTTGATTGAACGCGTTAATCTCAGGAACTACTGGTCCGAATTGGAAAACTCTTTTAGTGTTGGATAGCCCATTTATCAAAGAAGGCTATAGGTTAAGTATACAAAAATACGGAGATAGATCTAGGAGAAAATTCTACAGACCCAAAAAATAACTTGTGTGCCGATCTTAAGCAGTGTTGGCAGATACCTACTGTCGCTATGTTATAGTCTTATCGATGTTTGATCTGGTTTGTGTTGCGAAATACTCGAGTGGCGTAGTGTTTTACACATAATCTGGTAGATGGCGTAAGGCGTCGTGTTATAAGTATTTATAAAATTACATTCGTAACGCAGGGGTAGCCACAGTCGAAAGAGATACCGTGGCTCCGGAACACAAAGGGCAATAAAGGAACATGGATGGGTTTTAGTCAGTAGAAGTGTGAAAAAAAGGGGTTAGCCACAGGGCTTATTCCAGCTTTGTGACCACTATCTTACCTGATGGTAAGCAATGATGTGGTCGATGATGGAGCACGCTTGCCTAAAAGTAACGTAGTAAACTTACACTTTATAAGTCTCGGAGCGCAGATAGTCCAGCACGTGTGAGGGCCCCAACTTTAGCTGGTCTTCTATGGGCGGCACCCAGAAGTTACCCTCCATCCTCAGCACCGACTTGTTGCTAGCCAGGTCCAGGGAGCCTGTGGATTTAAAGTAATGTTTAGTCCTGTGAAATATACCCAGTAGAAGACTGGGCGAGGCCTTAATAGAGCCCTTTAAGAGCGTATTCCTCCTGGTCCTAGAGATGAATGAGAGTGTCCATGGAGTTTCTTGCACGTTCTTCTCCATACAGATCTACGCTTTGGAACGTGCAAATAGTTTCATCTTTTTGGACCGACCGACCTTGACAATTCAAATGTGGTGATTGAAATAAATGTTTGAGTTTGAGTTTGAATGAAACGGTTGTGTCAAAACTCCATACGCATAAGTAAGGTAGCTCCGCATTTCCAAAATGAGTTTAAGAGAGACCCGTGAAGCCGAAAACTTCTGTAGTGGCGACCGCGTACCACGAGGTGGACTGATGAGCTGCCTCGGGTCGCAGGTAGCCGATGGATGCGGGACGCACAGGATCAGTTGTTGTGGCGACACTTAGGGGATTCCTATTTCCAGCAGAGGATGTCCTTCGGCTGATATGATGATGAGGATGATTGAAGACAATTTTAAATTTTCTATAGAAAGCTTGGAAACTATCAAAATATGCATCCATGTTCAGACTCCTCACAATGTTTATTACCTCATAACTCCGACAATTATGAACCGATTAGAAAAATTCTTGTTTTATCTGAAAGGATATACTTGCAGATTGGTCCCATTTAAATTTTATCAAAATCGGTTACGAACTTTGGATTATAAATCGAAATAGCTGGAATTCGTCTACTTGAATGACAGTTTTATGACATCCAAGTAATTGAAATTCCGTATTTTGCTTTTCTGCGATTTTGCAGTGGTGTTGTTAGGTGTGAGGTACCACTAAAAAGTGAAAAATAAAAAGTTTTTTTTTATTTAAAGAAAGTCAATCAATGCATGTGGATCAATGGCCTTTATTGTTTAACAAATAATAATCAACTTACCGATCTCAGGCGGCAGTACGACGAGCCTGTTGCCTTGCAGATGCAGCTCCCTCAGGCGAGCCAACTGGCCCAGCTCACGTGGCACCTCGATCAAATCGTTCTCGCGCATTGATAGCTAAGAGAAATTATATCATTAGTATCAGAAAACGGTTACGTGTGCATTACTGCGACCCGCAAAGGTGATCATCGGTGCGGTGCTATCACCGCCACTTTCATAAAAACCTCATATATTATTATTAATCTAAAAATGGTTTTATTTTATTTTCCTCATCCCAAGCCCAACACATAAGCTGCTTATGTTCACAAAATTACAGGACAAAAATAACAAAGTATTAAATATTAATATTACTTACAATTTGCAAGTTCTTCAGGTTTCCAATTTCACCAGGTAGGGTTTCGAAGTCATTGTCACCCAGATACAAAGCACGAAGACTGTCTGAAATTTTATTGGACTGAATTGAATTTGTTGTGTCCCTATTTCAACTTTGAATAGAGATTTTCAATATAATGAGTAACTGAAGCTAATGACTTTTTGGGAGCCTTTATTTTGTGAAGTTTGCTAAGCCATCCCTTGCTGCCCTCCCGCAGTGAAGCCCTAAGCCGAGATTCGTACTCTTAAGCCTTAGTTTGTAGTTGCTTGAGTCCAACAGGGCATTCATGAAAAAAATCTTTATTTTGTTTAAATCTGTTTTAGAATAACATGCAGGAACTATATAATGCCAGATCTTTTCTTAAGAACAAAATATTTTATTTAAATTCTTACCCATGATAAAGAAATTCCCCGGTAGATTCTTCTCATTCAGGTTATTGTAAGTCAAGTCCAAGATTTCCAAAACAGGGAAGGAACCGAACCCTCTCGGAAGCCCATACAGTCTGTTGAGAGAGACATTGAGGATACGGAGCTTTGGTAACGAGGATAGACTGACGGGCAACTCTGTGATGTGGTTATTGGCAAGGTTGAGGATCTCCAAGTTAGCAAGATTTGCAAGTGCAGCCGGAACTACTTGTATCTTGTTGTGGCTTACAGAGAGACGCGTGATGTTTGTGAGAGTGACTGGAAGAGAACAAGGTTATGATCAAAAATGTGTTCTGGTGGGCTTTGACAGTTTATTAATTAAACTAGCTGACCCGCGCAACTTTGTCTGCGTCGCATTTTCCTTTAATGCTCCGCTCCTATTTGTCTTAGCGTGATGATATATAGCCTATAACCTTCCTCGATAAATGGGCTGAGATTACAGCGTTCAACCAAACAATCAAACTCTTCTGCTTTATGATATTAATATAGATTTGTTATTTTGACTACAAATCCTCATGCAACTTAATTCATGAGTAATTAGATTTTTGTGCAGGCAGTAAAATCAACTGCGCTATAAGTTGTTTGGACTACTCAACAAAGTGTTCTGAACAATTGATATTTCTTTTGTTGTAATTGTAGTGGTTCCACGCATCAGATGAGTACAATGAGTCAATGACCCATTTTCAGGTAATGTCTTGAGTATCCTACACTACTAATATTATAAATACAAAAATATGTGAGGATGGATGGATAGATGTTTGTTACTCTTTTAAGTCAGAATGCCTGAAAGGATCTTCATGAAATTTTGCACAAAGCTACCTCTGTGCCAAATTTCTTATTTCTCTTCTTTCTATAATCCTCTCTTCTGGAATCTTTCTTCAATCTCTAATAATACATAGTCTTCTTATAATCTATAGGCTATATCCCAGGAGTATGTTCCCTAGGGATAGCATGGGCGAAGCCACTGGCAGAAGTTAGTTTATTCATAAAATTGATATATTGGACACGCCTCTAGATTATATTATTTACCTCAGTGTAAACCATACTGATCAAGTGTACTGTATGGAGTAACGTTGGTCAGTGGGTCGTCTTAGCGTTTCTTCCAAGATTATCACTAGGCTGCCTAATAGATTAGTCAGGATTATTGAATAAATGCTCTTAAAACAGTCTACAGGGAAGGAAACTACAAAATATTATACCTATGTTGTTAAATTGAATGATGTCATTGGTTAAAATTAGCTGATCTTAAATAATGGGTGTATAACTCAATAAATGATTTAAGTATGATGGTAGACCAAATTAGAACAATAATGTTCTAATAGTCTGTAGGCGGTTTGTCGTGCAATGTTTTTGTAATCAATAAGACAATGCTGGCACCTAATGTTCTGTTTAAAACATGCAACCTTGATATCATTTTTTGAGCCGAAAACAACGGAATATTTCTACTTCGAGTGTGATTTGTCTCAGCAATAGGAGAAAGCCAGACGTTTATCAACATACGGTGTATAAATAACAAGTACCGAGTGCAATACCTCAAAACGAGTTCCAAACAAACAGGTTAAACTACGCCCTTAAAAGGGTAAACGGGTTTAAAGTAATTAACTTACACAATCCAGGTATTTCATCGAGGCTGGAGAGTCCTTTGTCCACCAAATCTATTTCAGGATTATTATTCTCCTTCGCTTCTTCAACAACTTTTTTAGCTTTCGACATTTTGGCTGTGTTTGGAATACAGGAAACTGGAGGTTGATGACTCATAATATCAACAGCTGTTCTCTCCGTCTAATGGAATTACGGTTCAGATCTCGATTTGGTCATATGTTAAGCATGAGGTTTTATTCTTTTTTTTTATCATGACCCAAAAAGATCATTAAAATTAGATAGTAAAAATATTTATTAGTATTTACCTTGTTGATCCTGTGAAATAAAAATGAAGTAGTTGCTTAATTCATTTTCAGAATTGTAGAAACTGGCAATTTATATTTTTTTTTTTTTTTTTTTTTTTTTTTTTATATTTATGGCAACTGAGCCGGTTCCGACTATTCTGCCAGTGTCACGTGGTGACGGTAGCACAGAGAGGCAGTCCGTCAAACTTTTTCCATTTTACTTCGTGGTAGGTGTTAGTATAGCTGAAACGAACACATGGGTTAGTAAAACATATAGTCTAATTTACAAGCACACTACAACACTACTAGTTTATACTATATACAGACTATTTACACACACGTTACGCACTAATTAAAATTTTAAGTCATTCTCGTTTATGAAAGTGGCCAAAATGTTGATTATTTTAGGGGAGAAGTGGGAAAGGAGGGTATGAAATTTGGTTGGGAGGGGAATGTTAAGTTTGGAAATTTTATTATATAGGTCAAAGGATTTATTATTTAGGGAGCAACAGAAGAAAATATGGTCTAAAGTACCATCCGCAAGGCCGCACTCGCACAGGGAATTATCCCGGACATGGATTTTGTTCAGGAACACAGGGCTACAACAATGTCCGAGTCGGAGTCTACAGAGGGACGAAACAGTTCTCTTCGACAATTTAGGATATTTAAAAAACCAAGGCCTACGCTGGATTTCAGGCTGTATGGCAGCGTAGTAGAGGCCCTTGGTTTTAGAAGTCGTCTTCCATGTTTCAGTCCACGAGTTAAATAACTTGGGTTTGGCACCATTCCGCAAATCGTAGTTATGCGCTACGTAGTGCTTTTGATCAACCGGATTCGATGTGGCATACTTTGCTAACGAATCAGCGCACTCATTGCCAACAATACCCGAGTGACCGGGGATCCAGGTTATCTCGATGTCCAAGCCGTTTTGGGAGCAATCAAATAACAAGTTCTTTATATCTATAATGATTTGACTATTAATTTTACTGTGAAGTTGATTTTGTTTAAGGGCCTGAATGCTACTACGGGAATCTGAGAAAATGACTGACCTTGTTATCTGATGATATTTAATATAGTGTATGGCTTCTAAAATACCAATACACTCTCCTGTAAAGACTGATGCTTCTGGTGGGCATTGAAAAAGTAAAGCTATTTTGGAATTTTGAAAATAAACTGCCACACCAGTACATTCGGTTTCAGAGAATTTTGAAGCATCCGTGAAAAAGAAATTCCATCCTTCCCAATAACGCTTGACAGCTGACTCAAAGTCATGTCCAGCGTCTTGAGAATTCCTAGATAAACCTAATCCCAAAACGACTTTTGGTTCGAAATGAATCGCCTCGTATGCGGCGGAGAAGACCGGAAGAGTAGGGTATTGGCAAATAGGCGCAGAGAGCTGTTTAAGCTCTCTGTACCTATTTAACAATAGGGGAACCACTTTATGGTTCCAATAGGAAGAATTATTAAAAGAGAGGTCAATTAGTTCTAAAATTGGAAGCAAGGGATGGGATGAGAGGGAAAATACCTTAGTTAGGAAGCGGTCTGCCAAGTACTGTCTCCTAAGGTGTAGGGGTGGGTCTGCACATTCCACTTGCAGCGCATTTATGGGAGATGATTTCATAGCCCCAACTACAATTCTTAGGCATTTAGACTGGATGCTGTCTAATTGTTTAAGCGCTTCTTTGTTACAGGGCTCAAGAAGATAGCTGCAGTAATCCATAGCACTTCTGGTCAGCGCATTATAGACCAGTTTAAGGGTGTAGGGGTGAGCTCCCCACCATACCCCAGCCAAAGCCTTAAGGATCGACACAGAACGTTCACATTTTTTGACCGTGTTGTTGATGTGGTCGACCCCAGACAATCTTGAGTCTAATGTTACTCCCAGAAACCTAGCCTTATCTTCGACCGGAATGCTTTGACCATTGATGTTAATATCTATTGGAGGCACAGAACGCTTGCGTGTAAAAATGACAGCTTTACTCTTTGGAGCACTTAAGGACAAACCATTGTCAAGCAGCCATTGGTTTAATGAGGCCAGAGAGACATTCATCGAAAGAGCGGCATCCTGAATGGAACTGCCACATACCATTAGTGCAATATCGTCAGCATACTGAAGGATTTTACAGTCAAAATTAAGGGAAGAGGGCAAGTTGGCTGTATAAATGTTATATAATGGGGGACTGAGAACTGATCCTTGGGGTAATCCTCTCCAGGCCGATCTTTGTTCAGAGTCACCCCCTGGTATTCTCAATTGAATTGTGCGATTGGTAAAAATGCTACCAATAATACGACAAATCCTAGCCGGGACTCTCAGCTCATGCAGCTTTTGCCTGAGATTAGGGAGGAGAACCGAATCATAGGCAGCTGATATATCCAGAAAGACAGCAACCACAGACTCATTCCTACTAAGGGCCAGCCGGACCTCTGACGTGAGGATACCCACACTATCAGCTGTGCCCAGACCTTTCCTAAAGCCGAATTGAGTCGTTGGGAGCAGTTTCCTGTTTTCCACCAACCACACTAATCGATTTTTAATTAAGTGTTCCAAGGCAATTTATATAAAAATAAATAAACAAAGTGCAAAGAACTGAAACGCGACTCTGCTGACATTTGACTGACCTACAGTCAGTGTCAATATTTTTTTAGTGAGGTGAGTTGCATTATTTGTGATTCTTTAGTCGATTTCAACTGTTAAATCATCATCATCATCATCATAACAGCCGAAAGACATCCACTGCTGTACTAAGGCCTCCCCCAAGTGTCGCTACAACAACTAGCTCACAACTACAATAGCTCATGAAATTGATTGGTTTATTGTTTGGATTGGGCTAATTGGTAAATCAAAAGAATAAATGACACTTTTTCTAGCTATAAGCTCTTCGCTTGTTTGAGTGGGATGTTTATTTATTTAAAAATGCTTTATTGTACACCAACATTTTAGAAATAAAGAAAACATTACGTTGTGATCTTTTAATAAAAAAAAACATAGTAAAAGTGAAAATACTAGACTCGCACAAAAACACGTCTCTCTATGCAGACAAAAATGAAAATTAGTAATTGAATTAGTTGATTTATAAAACGATTTATATGATTCCCGCCAGAACAACACTAGGTAAACCATTAGAGGTGTACCGTGTGTGATGTTGTATGGGTGTGGTTAGAGATGGGTCATCGACGTATTTACCGTTAACGAAACTAGACCGTTCATTGCCGTTCATGAACGAGTCGATCAACTAGTTTTTGTCGTGTGCGTTCGCCCAGCGGAATGTTGTTGAATTAAAAGATTTTAATTATGCAGATATTTAGTGTATGACGTCGTATAATTGTGTATGGTATAAAAAAATTTGTGCACGCAGCCATTGTGGAGAAATTCACCAAAAACTGATTCCGCTGGGCGAACGTTGTCCTGGCGGAACTTTTTTTAATCCATAGATTTTAGAAGAAAAGAGATGTGTCCAAAAATTAGTGTGTATTTGTGTGTAATTGTGTATGTATGAATAAAATTAGTGCATGCATAAACTTCGGAGAAATTCAAGTTTCCGCTACGCGAACGTTTGGCCATTACCTAGTTTTCATATAAAGCGCTTACATAGAGAGCTGTAGATTTTTACATAAGTTGTTTTGAATTTGTTTATATTTGTTTAAAAAACAGGTTTAGAAAAAATCGTAGGGCTTAAAAGATAAAAATATAAACGTAAAATACGCTTATTAGGTCTTAGTTCTTAAAGTATGCACTTTGGGGTCTAGATTTTCACGTTTATACAAACCTTGTAAGTGTCTGCAACATGTTGCCAAGTATCAATGATGTTCCGTTAGTAATTAAAGAGTTATAGGACAATTTACCATGAATTGATCACTGTTTACAAAGCAGTCAAATATCACGCCGTTCTAAACGAATTGCATGGTAAAATGTATGCCAATAATTAGTGTATTCATTCAACTATTCACATGCAAAATTTCATGTCATTAAATTCAGTAATTAAAGAAAAACAATTATAATACTGACGAAGCATCGAAAACCTACATAACCCGACCAAGTTCGGATGGCTACAAAAAAGCGGCCGTGCCATATATCTTAGAAACGTTCTTAACCTTGCAATATAGTATTTATTAATATGGTACAGTTACGTACACAAGCGTTAGGAAAAAATAAAACAATTGCATTTCTTGAATGAAAAAATAAAACAATTGCATTTCTTGAATGAAAATTATTTTTTTAATAATAACGCCACTATCTACGATAAAAATAAATCTTCAATTAACAAGTACTTCTCTATTTAAATATTCGAGTACAAAAATATTTTTAATAAGTACCTAATTATGATAACGTTAACAAACGCTTGCAACGACAGCAATAGACTTAAATGTGTTTTAACTAAAATAGGTTTAATAAACGATTATGAATATAAGGGTAAGTGTAATATTTCGAGCTTCAATAAAAATTAAATCACATCACATAACTAGACTATTCAGTTGTTTAGATTAGATCAACATTAAAAAAGTGCTTATAAACTAAAAGATTGGTATAAAAAAGGTATTTTCAAGAAAATATTCTTAAATGAGTAGCAAATACAGTAAATAACCTCAACATACATAAGTCACTACCAGTACAACGGTATACATCAATTAAAAAATCGATTCAAGAAGTAGTTTTTTTTAACTTATTAGATTGTTTGATCCACTAAAGTTGCAAAGGGGAACGCTCGTGCATGCCTAGTCCATTGGTTAAATAGTGTAATAAGCTACAATATGATAAATATTTACCTAAACAGTAGTAGGTACTTACATGTGGTAATTATTTAATTTCCCTAAGGGGTCTATAGTTAGAATCCTGATCCGTGAAATCTTCAATAGAAATTAGCTGTATGAATTTTATTTGTCTTAAATAATAGGTATATCTAGATTATATCTAAAGTCTCAAAAGCATACTTAAATAAAGTACCTACGTAAATAGTACCTACTTTCTGTCATAGTCAAATACATTTAAAAAGTAGGTGTACAAAAATAAATGACATTATTATATCGAAACAACAATTGTGTTATCACCTATACCAATTCAATACCGATATTATACTGTAAATTTTGGGATGTTACCTAAATATATTGCACGGCCGCTTTTTTGTAGCTATTCGAACTTGGTCGGGTTATGTAGGTTTTCGATGCTTCGTCAGTATTATAATTGTTTTTCTTTAATTACTGAATTTAATGACATGAAATTTTGCATGTGAATAGTTGAATGAATACACTAATTATTGGCATACATTTTACCATGCAATTCGTTTAGAACGGCGTGATATTTGACTGCTTTGTAAACAGTGATCAATTCATGGTAAATTGTCCTATAACTCTTTAATTACTAACGGAACATCATTGATACTTGGCAACATGTTGCAGACACTTACAAGGTTTGTATAAACGTGAAAATCTAGACCCCAAAGTGCATACTTTAAGAACTAAGACCTAATAAGCGTATTTTACGTTTATATTTTTATCTTTTAAGCCCTACGATTTTTTCTAAACCTGTTTTTTAAACAAATATAAACAAATTCAAAACAACTTATGTAAAAATCTACAGCTCTCTATGTAAGCGCTTTATATGAAAACTAGGTAATGGCCAAACGTTCGCGTAGCGGAAACTTGAATTTCTCCGAAGTTTATGCATGCACTAATTTTATTCATACATACACAATTACACACAAATACACACTAATTTTTGGACACATCTCTTTTCTTCTAAAGTCTATGGATTAAAAAAAGTTCCGCCAGGACAACGTTCGCCCAGCGGAATCAGTTTTTGGTGAATTTCTCCACAATGGCTGCGTGCACAAATTTTTTTATACCATACACAATTATACGACGTCATACACTAAATATCTGCATAATTAAAATCTTTTAATTCAACAACATTCCGCTGGGCGAACGCACACGTTTTTGTCGACTAGTTGACGGCGTGAGCTTCGTAAACTTTGCGACGACGCGACGATGAGACGCGCGACGTCTACACTCAATGATACGTAGTATCTCTATGTAGTCTGTGACTCAACAGCTCGACGATTCAACATAGTTTGTGGGTAGACTAGCGTAGCGTCTCGTTCCTTTTATTTAAAAATGTTATGTGCCTTAAATGGTTTAGTACCTCAGAATTTAAATTAAAAATTGAAATATGCTTCCTTTTTAGGTGGCTTTTTAAATTCGCCGTCTTTGATTAAATATGATTGAATATGACAATTTTTCTTTACATATATTGCATGGCGCTTTTCGATGTTTTTATGATTGATATTGCATGAAGTGAAATTCAGTTGAATTGGTATTACGTCCAGCCATTTTACTTTTAACATTTACACTAAATACGTTTCCTAAAATACCTACAGTCCTAAACTAACACACTTCGCTTACTTTTTCGTTTAATAATCACACTAAGTATTAAGAGTCCTATTACATTTTTTACGGAAATTCATGATTTTTGACGCTGTACTTTTCGTGTGCGTTCGCCCAGCGGAATGTTGTTGAATTAAAAGATTTTAATTATGCAGATATTTAGTGTATGACGTCGTATAATTGTGTATGGTATAAAAAAATTTGTGCACGCAGCCATTGTGGAGAAATTCACCAAAAACTGATTCCGCTGGGCGAACGTTGTCCTGGCGGAACTTTTTTTAATCCATAGACTTTAGAAGAAAAGAGATGTGTCCAAAAATTAGTGTGTATTTGTGTGTAATTGTGTATGTATGAATAAAATTAGTGCATGCATAAACTTCGGAGAAATTCAAGTTTCCGCTACGCGAACGTTTGGCCATTACCTAGTTTTCATATAAAGCGCTTACATAGAGAGCTGTAGATTTTTACATAAGTTGTTTTGAATTTGTTTATATTTGTTTAAAAAACAGGTTTAGAAAAAATCGTAGGGCTTAAAAGATAAAAATATAAACGTAAAATACGCTTATTAGGTCTTAGTTCTTAAAGTATGCACTTTGGGGTCTAGATTTTCACGTTTATACAAACCTTGTAAGTGTCTGCAACATGTTGCCAAGTATCAATGATGTTCCGTTAGTAATTAAAGAGTTATAGGACAATTTACCATGAATTGATCACTGTTTACAAAGCAGTCAAATATCACGCCGTTCTAAACGAATTGCATGGTAAAATGTATGCCAATAATTAGTGTATTCATTCAACTATTCACATGCAAAATTTCATGTCATTAAATTCAGTAATTAAAGAAAAACAATTATAATACTGACGAAGCATCGAAAACCTACATAACCCGACCAAGTTCGAATAGCTACAAAAAAGCGGCCGTGCAATATATTTAGGTAACATCCCAAAATTTACAGTATAATATCGGTATTGAATTGGTATAGGTGATAACACAATTGTTGTTTCGATATAATAATGTCATTTATTTTTGTACACCTACTTTTTAAATGTATTTGACTATGACAGAAAGTAGGTACTATTTACGTAGGTACTTTATTTAAGTATGCTTTTGAGACTTTAGATATAATCTAGATATACCTATTATTTAAGACAAATAAAATTCATACAGCTAATTTCTATTGAAGATTTCACGGATCAGGATTCTAACTATAGACCCCTTAGGGAAATTAAATAATTACCACATGTAAGTACCTACTACTGTTTAGGTAAATATTTATCATATTGTAGCTTATTACACTATTTAACCAATGGACTAGGCATGCACGAGCGTTCCCCTTTGCAACTTTAGTGGATCAAACAATCTAATAAGTTAAAAAAAACTACTTCTTGAATCGATTTTTTAATTGATGTATACCGTTGTACTGGTAGTGACTTATGTATGTTGAGGTTATTTACTGTATTTGCTACTCATTTAAGAATATTTTCTTGAAAATACCTTTTATATCCGCTTGGCCGCCGGCGAGCATGAGTCACGTGATGACGTTGACTGCCCGGGCTTCAAATATCAAAGCGCGGGCAACTGCACTCCAGATGTTTATGTTTACGTTAACCTTTTTTTAGTGGCCTCCTATTAGAGCTACCACTCAAGTGTATTGTTATTTGTATAGCTGAGAAACGGCTCCTTATAGTTACGTTAAGTGTATGATAACGGTTAGTTTCTATATTTTTTAACTAATTTGTAAACATTGAATATTGGTGAAAAAAACACATTACGTGAACTTTGAACAGGAATAATTTAAAAAGTAAATCGATAACATATATATTTTATGACTTGTATGGGTAGCTGGGTTATATCTAAAAACGATAAATAACAAACAACATACTCCACCGTACAAAAACATATATAAAAAAAAAATAATCTACCACCAAACATTAGCCATTTCCCGCCATTTTGCATTATTTACCTTCCGACCCACGGAACAAAAATTCTAATCATAACGTAAATTTCGTTTGTTTTGTTTATGTTTTGGCTGAAATCTATTGCCCAGTAAACATAAAATGCGATAATAATTACTTTTTAGTCAGAACAAGTAGCTAGACTTAATAATTAATAAATTACGATAGCGTTCTGACAACATGGACGCCTTGTGTAACAAGGGTTACGAAAAAGAATCAAAAACATAATTTAACTTACCCAAATGTTGTAATTCACTTGCACACACATTAACTATAGCACATGTCACCAATAAATCATTAATTCACATCACAAAACTCACAAACAACTTATTAAACACTTTTATTCGACAGCTACGTGATACGTAACTCGCGTCATACCACAGACTGAATTTGAAATTTAATTTCTTTTAAAAAATGGACTCGCCCGTGGCCTGTTTCGTATTTTTAGCATGTAGAAATGTATAAAGATTCGAGTGGAAAAGAGCAAAATGATACAAAATATCGTTGGTTAGACAGAAATGGACATAAGTTCCGTAAGCCAATCGAGCGGCTATACCAATCTTTTAGTTTATAAGCACTTTTTTAATGTTGATCTAATCTAAACAACTGAATAGTCTAGTTATGTGATGTGATTTAATTTTTATTGAAGCTCGAAATATTACACTTACCCTTATATTCATAATCGTTTATTAAACCTATTTTAGTTAAAACACATTTAAGTCTATTGCTGTCGTTGCAAGCGTTTGTTAACGTTATCATAATTACCTACTTACATAATTAAGTATTATATGTAATTAAAAATATTTTTGTACTCGAATATTTAAATAGAGAAGTACTTGTTAATTGAAGATTTATTTTTATCGTAGATAGTGGCGTTATTATTAAAAAAATAATTTTCATTCAAGAAATGCAATTGTTTTATTTTTTCATTCAAGAAATGCAATTGTTTTATTTTTTCCTAACGCTTGTGTACGTAACTGTACCATATTAATAAATACTATATTGCAAGGTTAAGAACGTTTCTAAGATATATGGCACGGCCGCTTTTTTGTAGCCATCCGAACTTGGTCGGGTTATGTAGGTTTTCGATGCTTCGTCAGTATTATAATTGTTTTTCTTTAATTACTGAATTTAATGACATGAAATTTTGCATGTGAATAGTTGAATGAATACACTAATTATTGGCATACATTTTACCATGCAATTCGTTTAGAACGGCGTGATATTTGACTGCTTTGTAAACAGTGATCAATTCATGGTAAATTGTCCTATAACTCTTTAATTACTAACGGAACATCATTGATACTTGGCAACATGTTGCAGACACTTACAAGGTTTGTATAAACGTGAAAATCTAGACCCCAAAGTGCATACTTTAAGAACTAAGACCTAATAAGCGTATTTTACGTTTATATTTTTATCTTTTAAGCCCTACGATTTTTTCTAAATCCATTTTTTAAACAAATATAAACAAATTCAAAACATTTTATGTAAAAATCTACAGCTCTCTATGTAAGCGCTTTATATGAAAACTAGGTAATGGCCAAACGTTCGCGTAGCGGAAACTTGAATTTCTCCGAAGTTTATGCATGCACTAATTTTATTCATACATACACAATTACACACAAATACACACTAATTTTTGGACACATCTCTTTTCTTCTAAAATCTATGGATTAAAAAAAGTTCCGCCAGGACAACGTTCGCCCAGCGGAATCAGTTTTTGGTGAATTTCTCCACAATGGCTGCGTGCACAAATTTTTTTATACCATACACAATTATACGACGTCATACACTAAATATCTGCATAATTTAAATCTTTTAATTCAACAACATTCCGCTGGGCGAACGCACACGTACTTTTCAGCAGCAGTAAGATATTTTAATTATTTGATCCTGAATAATGATAGTGCCAGTCTCTTTCTTGTAAGTTAGAATTACACATTTTCATTTTTCTTTTCGTGTAATTTACTATAAATATTTTACGAACTCAGTTTGCAAGAAAAAATGTCGGCGATGGAACTTTGACGGTCAAATTCACATTGTTACAATGAATTCTTTTAAAAGCTGAAATTACTAAAAGGTAAGTTGAATGTTTTACTTGTTTATTGGAGTTCTAGAATTTCTTTAAATTCCTTGAGTTTTCTGGGAAAAAAACGTAAAGAAAGCCTAGAAAGAAGAAGCTAGAAAGCAGAAATGTCTTGATTCAGCGTCCATTATATTCCAAATAAAAACAATTTTATCAAATAAATTAACATGATATAAAATTTCAATCTACAATGAATAAGTTTCATTAGTTTTCGTTTGTCAATATAATAAAACAAAATTACAATAAATAAAATTAAAGTACTCTATATTCTGCGTCAATTCAGCGTGCGCGCTCCTCAGTCTCGCGCGAGCGCCCAAATAAACTATAACCCTATTCAGACTAGTAAGTATCAAAATTGTTTTGCGGACTGTACATGTACTCCCAACGCAGACCAACGTAACTGCGTCTATTGCAAACGAGCATTTACGATTCGTAATAGGACTCTTAATTAGTACAGTCGCCAGCACATCAAGCTATGACAATCTGTCAAATTTCTTTGTTACATTTTCAACTTTATCCCTAAAGAGATTGGGTTCGACTGGGAAAATTTTACAGTTTCGGATAGATGTGCTGGCGACTGTACTTAATTTTAAAATATTGTTTATATTGATAAAATTAAACTCGCAAACTTTTGAACAAAATCGATACTTAAGATAAGTATTATTCACCACTTGAACTTTGACCTTGAGCGAAATAGCAATTCATTACAGATTCCGTGACGTATTTGTGGCGTCGCCGTCGTTGCCTAGCAACTTTTTTTTTCCACTGGGCTCTCCAAATCATCAAAACATTAAAATTAATATGAACATTAACAAATACAAACTGGTATACTTCGCATCGTTCGAACTGCCATATTACACACATTAAACACATTATTGGCATCCTTTTCTTCTTAGAACGCAATGCATTTTTTCTCCAATTTGGCATTCAGCTCATAGAATTATAAACTCTTTGCTACTATAGTTAGAGATTAAATTAGTTTGCTCGTTGTTCGTCCATAGTTATTATTTTTTTGTACGAAGGAACTTGCATTACCTGACAAAGTTCTCGCGTCGATCGTCGCGTTAAGTCGACATCAACGTAATGGAGTCTCAGTTTATCCGTCTACGAATTACGAATTCAACTAGTCCGTTGATCAACGGTGAACCGCCTTTCGTTAAATTGTACGTCGACGGTTGAATTAACTAGTTCGTTAATTCAACGCCCATCTCTAGTACGGGTCGATTACAAAGTTCAATGAGTGTTTATTTGATTACATACACTGGCCTTTGTTTTAATTAGTGCCTTTGTAATTCCATATTCTGCTGCTAAGCAAGTAAGCATCATTGTTATCTTATTTACGAAATAATCTGTATTTGAATAATCGTTATCAGTGTGTAATAAGATTATGAATTGTCAAAATTGATTGAGCCTAACTCTGTAGTTTGCTAAGCTGTTAGAAAATACTGTGTTCTTTTCTACCCAGCTGAATTCGGTAAGTAACAAAATCAAAATACTAAAAATGTTTCAAATTTACCATAGTAAAAATGTTCTATTAACTGCTATTCCTTCAATTTCGAGATTACCGGCTTTTAGAAACATTTTAATTATTTATAATTTCTTGCGCATTTTAGCCTGTTATTAAAACTAATTTAGGTATCTTCATAGTTCGCGTTCAGATATTAATTAATTCTTGGTGTATGTACACAAAGAGAAGGTTTTTCTTGTTATCTACATGTTGTATACTTTGAGGCTCTCTAACTAAAACTTGAAATGCACTTTGCTCCACTACCTAATTATCTGTTTAATTTAGCTGGGTCAATTATAGTTATTAATTTAATTTTATTCAGGCACATAACATACATACACATGATAATTAGCCAGGTACTTAAAAAATATACAGCTAATAACTTTTCATTATGGATGAAAAGAAATTATATGGGCTGTGAATAAACTCTGGTGTAATCTCCTTGCTAAACAATGAAAATACTGTCATAAAATGCTATCCTAATGACGTTATCAATTAATGATTGTTTGCATAAGGTTTAAATATTACAATAAGAAATCCAAACACTCAACCAACATTTTAAATAAAATAATAAGATTGCATAGAATAAAGTAATCTCATGTGTGACTGAACCAGGACAAAGGATAAATAAATCTCTTTAATTGATTAATGTTTATGATATGTAGATGAGCAAAGTACAATGGCACAATCAGTAATGAAAATCACAGTTTATATTTTAAGAATTTGTTAAATTCACAGTTTATTCATAAACCAGCTGACCCACACAACTTTGTCTGCATCACATTTTTCATTAATGCTCTGCCCCTATTGGTCATAGTGTGATGTCAGACATATAGACTTCCTAGATAAATGGGCTGTCCAACACTAAAAAAAAAAAAAAAAAAATTGATTGATTGATTGAAAAGATTTTTTTTTCAATTCTTACTAGTAGTTCCTAAGATTAGCGTGTTCAACCAAAAAAACAAACTCTTGAGCTTTATAATATTAGAATAGATTTATCAAATTAACAATATAGTTAAGTTCGCTGATAAAAACCTGCATAAAAAGGGACAAAATACAGACAAGCGGAAAAACCTGGGGCAGGCCTTTGCCATATAGCAAATAGATAAAGGAACATAAACTACAACTAATTATACTATTTTGCACAAAGATAATGATATCTTTTAACGGGCTTAACTATTGTTTCTCTAACAAGTATAAAACAAGTTGCTGGACTGCTTTCAAAAATTCTTTCACAATAAGAATGCTACATTATCCCTGGCTACATAAGTTATAATTTATTTGGAAATAAATTAGAGATCCTTAAAAATATTGCAGTGGGAACAAAGTTACAGTTGAAATGTTAGCATTAAATAAGGAAAGTATGATCATTGTTAATAATGATTTTTATCACACCATTCATATTTTAGCCATGAGTGAGCGACCGCAGCCACTGAAGGCCATCAACCGGCTATTCGAGGGGAAGGAGCCATGGCAAATAGTCACCATGACCGCATCATCGGTGCTCGCTATCGTCTGGGCACATAGCTTGTATAATGCACAAGAGAGTAAGTATCAACAAAATTATTACTGAAACTGATAATAGTAGTTGGTTCATCCTACCCGTTCACAGTCCCATGAACCACATGTGGTTCAGGCTGATTGTTCAACTATGGTGTCTGCTTTGCGGACAGTGAATGTGTTAAGGTACAGACATGACTTTGTTTCTTAAGAATGCAGGTACAGTGTGCACTCAGTGTCGAAATATCTAATCAATCCTAATATATAAAATTCTTCTGTTACTGATGTGTCACTCACAGGCAACGCACGGCCTCCGGCCACCGCAGGCGCGGGCCTGTAGTCGGTGAGCTATGGGCTAGCTCGCCGTCCGTCCGTCTTATGACGACAGGCCGTGTCGACGGCACGTTCGTGTTCCACGCGCGCCTCAAAGAGTGTCAGCATTAGGAGGGGCCCGAAAGGGCCGACGCCTGCCGGAGTTGCGGGACTATTCGAAAGAGATACCGCGGCTCCGGAACACAAAGGGAATGAAGGAACATGAATGGGTTTTAGTCAGTAAAAGTCTGACACTCCCTTCCGCTCCGCCCAGAGCGGGAGAAGTCATCTGATGATTTCCCATCAGAAAGAAAACTTAAAAAAAAAGGCAATGCATAGCCTAAACTACTGGTTTTAGAAAGCACTAAGAGAGGATTTCCCTAAATTCCTACAGGAACGGGGAAATTTATATGCGCGTACGAAGTCGCGGGCAGTTGATGACTAAAGTATTACTAATTCTTTTCTTTGAAGTGTTTAGCCATCGATTTTTATGGTTTTGAACATGACGAAACAATCGGTCGCATGTAACAATACAGCTCAAGTCATTATGACTCACATAACTAATAGCATAGCAAATATTCAGCTGTGATAGACGGCCAACCAAACTGAATCGCACTATGTATAAGGTGTCTTTTTTACCTTTTTGGTACGGAACCCTAAAAACCTTTTTTTTTTTCGTAACCAATTTATTGGGGCAATTTGAAAACTTAGTTTGCATTGCAGTTTGCCTGTGTTTGGTAGCACATGTAATACATAGAGCGATCCGCGACAATGAGACCATATTGTGACATTCCCGAGTAAAACTGTCCAATTTGCCCAAAGAGGTGTTGTTACTGCCAGGTTTGCAGGATTATTCAAGAACTTAACCGCGGCACTGGCGCTAAGGTTAATTGAAGGAATACTTACGGGTGGGTTTTTAGTCAGTTAGTCTGATGCTCCGCGTCTCCGCACTAGACCAGAGCGGGAGGAGCCATTTGAAAGAGGTTTTATTAACTTCATAGAGAATAGTTTTCTAATTTAGGCATCATCATCAAGGATAATAACTTCCAAAGTAATAACCATTTCTATTCTCTTTCCTCTCCACTAGGTGTAACAGTACGCCTACGCAAAGAGTTCTTCAGATGGCTTCGCTCAGTGCCCATAGTCAGGCGCAAGATAGACGAGAAGATGTCTGAAATCAACAGTGACTTCAGAAAGGACGTCACTAAGAGGTTAGCGGGAGTCACTGTGAGGAGGGAACTGCCGGAGTTGGGGCTCGATCCTGAACGAGTCATTGAAGAAGTCAGGGACCATGTCGCTTTAGGTGAGTTTTGTTCACTGGCGGAATGGTCTTGTCATGTGCGAACAAATTGTTTGATCAACAGTTGACTTTTTGAAGCGCCGCCGCCGTCCACACACGTAACCCAGATTGGGACGGAGAAAATACGATTTGTACGAAATTCTGTTTGCTCCGTCCCGTTCTCTGTCCCGTCAGGGACGGGAACCCGGATGTGTGGGGACGGCGCTTTATGTGAAGGCGGTGATTCGATTTTCGAACTGAACAAGATTTGACAGTAGGTAGTGTCTAGGATGCGACACGTTTAGGCAAATTACGTTACATGAGTGAGAAGAGGAATATTGCCCTCCTGCTTACGCACTAATTCCCTCTTACTCTACTTATAGTAAAATTTATGAAATTCTACTTCTATCACGTGTTGTAGCGCAATTATAGTTCAGTTCATATTGCTGAAAGAAACAAACAAGATAGGACTAAACAAAGAATAAACTAAGCCAACAATTACTGTAATAAGTAGGTACGCTACACAACATATACCTAACTCTCATGGTGATCTACACTACCAGAACATGCGAGAAACAATCATGATGATGCAGCTTTAAAAAAATATTAACTCTATGAACCAATCAACTTGCATAGCACAATTATGTTGGGTTCATAAATGATGTTTATTTTATAAGTAGGTTGTAAATAACACTTTTATCTACACGCCAATCTTTTTTGGTCATTTTAAACTAGAAGATTGCATAGAACTGGATGCAGCTGAATACCAGTATCTCACAAAGACCGAATCCCTATCTGACCTCCACAACTCTATGTACAGACGCCAGCACATGAAGCTACAACAATCTGTCAAATTTCTTTGTTACATTTTCAACTTTATTGGTAAAAAGAAAGGGTTCAAATTTATTGGGAAAATATGACAGTTTCAGATAGCCTGATGTGCTGGCGAGTACTGGCGACTGTACCATAAATAAGAGGCCGTTTCCTGTCATGCGTTTCACCCGCTTGCGGATCTGAGGGACAATTCTTCAAATTTTTTAACAACGTTCGCATTCGCATGTCAGTTGCAAACTGTCGGAAAAGCCTTAATTTTCATACATTTTTGACAGTTTGCGATTGAGATGCGAAAGTTGCTTGAAAATGAGTACCTACAATTATTGGCACCCTGGTCCGCAAACAGGTTGCCCGCATCCTATCTATACTAATATTATCTATACTAATATTATAAAGCAGAAGAGTTTGTTTGGTTGAACGCGCTAATCTCAGGAACTGCTGGTCCGATTTGAAAAATTCTTTCAGTGTTAGATAGCCCATTTATAGAGGAAGGTTATAGGCTATATATCATCACGCTAAGACAAATAGGAGCGGAGCAGTAATGGAAAATGTGACGCAGACGAAGTTGCGCGGGTCAGCTAGTCATTTCATACATGTTTTTCCTGTCATGCGGGCAGCACGCGCGCGGAATGCGGATTGGCTGCGGGCGCACAGCCCGCGTGCGTGCAATCCGGATGCAGGCGGCGTTCTTCTGTTTTCATTGTTGTTTTTATTTAACAGTAAACGCGGCATGGTCACAGACTATGACCGACTACGACCGACAAAGTCGCGGACTAGTAAATAAATAAAACAGTAAAGTGCGAGTCGGACTCGCGCACATAAGGTTCGCAATGCCACATTATCGATATTCGCACAGCTTAAAAACATATTTTTTCATCCTCCTTACCATTCTATCCATTTGTACCCAGGCTCATACGACTGGCAGGGCGGAGCAGTATCAGGCGCAGTGTACCATGTGAACCAAGAAATCAGTAAAGTGGCGTGCGACGCTTACAGCCTCACCGCCTACACGAACCCGTTGCATGCGGACGTATTCCCAGGCATCAACAAGATGGAGGCCGAGGTTGTGAGGATGGCCATCAACCTGTTCCATGGAGACGAAGATTGCTGTGGCACCGTGAGTGTTTATCTTTTCTTCTTTGGGGTTGTTTTGGGAAGAACTCTGAAGAATTAATGTACTTTTGGTTTATTCGGCCCACTTTTTAACCGACTTCCCAAAAAGGAGGAGGTTATCAATTCGGTTGTATGTTTTTTTTCTTTTATTTTTATGTTTGTTACCTCATAACTCCGACAATTATGAACCGATTTGAAATTTTTTTGTTTTATCTGAGAGGATATACTTGCAGATTGGTCCCATTTAAATTATATCAAAATCGGTTACGAACTTTGGATTTTAAATCGAAATAGCTGGAATTTGACTATTTAGATGATTCTTTGATAATCGAAATTGCGTATTTTGCTTTTCTGCGATTTTGCAGTGGTGTTGTTAGGTGTGGGATACCACTAAAAAGTGAAAAATAAAAAACTTTTTACAAAAAAATACAACCGACTTCCAAAAAAAATCACTACAAAGTAAAAAATAACTTTAATTTCGGAAGTCGGTGTCAAAATACGAAGAAACTAACGAAAACAACGACTTCCGAAATTAAAGTTATTTTTTACTTTGTAGGTAGTGTTTTTTTTTGGAAGTCGGTTGTATTTTTTTGTAAAAAGTTTTGAGAAATCCTTATGAATTGGGGTAAAAAATTTGGCGAATGATACGCCCCGAATCCTCAGCCGATTTAAATCGTTCCTTTTTATCTGCTATTTGAAAATAAGCCCATAGACGAAGGGTGAAAAATATTTTTTTATTTAGTTGTTAGTGTGAGGGCCAAGAACAGTTATTCCAACTAATAACAAATATGTATATTAGCGAGATGCTATGTCCATCATACAGTACAGACAGCTCACTAAAAACGGTTTTTATGCAAAAGTACAAAATAAATATCGTGTAACATTAGTTTTGACAGTTAGCTGACCTTCAGCATAAGTACCTACAGCAGTAAGTATTGCCCACATAAAAATTCTTATTATTATCAATTGTTTGAAATAGCTCTTTTTGTCTTATTTAGTCAGTCTCCCTCTTCTATTTACTTACTCCTACATAAGTACCTACCTACCAGGCATATACACCTAGTTATTGGTTCAAAGTACTTTTTATCTTTTTTTTTAAAAACCTTAATGTTTTAGCCCAATAAGTGAATATATTGATTTTTTTTCTGAAATGAGTTCCTAATTATTAAAAATTTTATTTTTTACTACTGATAGGCATACGTTTGACCACTACCTCACTTGATGGTAAACGATGATAGGGTTGAAGAAGGAGCACGCTTGCCTAGAAGTAACCTATTCACTCTTGACTTAAAGACTCCCAGGTTGTAGCTATCAGGAAACACAGACTCAGGCAGGGAATTCCACTACTTAGCTGTACGCACAATTAATGTGTTCCCAAAACGTTTTGTGCGTGTGGATAGGATGTCCACCATGTACCGGTGGAGCATCGCCGTACTTCTTGTGGTCCGATGATGGAACGGACTTGGCGGAATTAAATTATGAAATTCCGTCGCACATTTCCCAAAATAAAAACCGACAGGCCAGCAACTCGGCATCGATGCTCAAGACTTTGGAGCTTCGATTTGACTTGCTTATCATTGCTGATGATCCTCTTGGCTTTACCAAAATCGAGCGCATTACGCCATCAGTCTATCTTTATTTTTTTACTTGATATGGTTTGCTCTTGACTCTAGTCTTGGTCAGAGATGACAGAGACAAAGTCTACGATGGTGCGAGCTAACCCAGAAGTATCCTGTTCACTCTAACTTTGAAAAGATTAGGGTTGTAAGCATTCAGAAACACAGACGCAGGCAAAGAGTTCCACTCTTTGCTGTGCATTATGAAAGACGCTTGGAAACGCTTAGTGCGAGTTGGTGGAATAGCAACAAGGTAGGGATGGCAAGTTGCAGTGCGTCTGGATGTCCAATGGTAGAAGGGGGCTGGTGGGATGGTAGCTTGGCATCCACCAGTTTGACGTCGCCAATGAGCCTCTCTTTGCTATCTGCCTGGCTTTGTTCTAGCTATATCGGGATTGGCTCCCAGTCCAACCGGATGAAGCGGTATACCAGTTTTTACCAACATGGAGCGACTGCCTATCTCACCTCGACAACCCAGTAACTGGGTAACACGGCACCCCTTAGCAAGACTGGTTTCAGATTTTCTGGGGGCCTAAAAAGGCCACTTTAGGAGAATCATATTAGAATCATAATCACACAATGGTCTGTCAAATTTCTTTTTCATCTTTATCACTAACGCATTAGGTTCAAGGTTGATTGGGTAAATTATACAGTGACTAGTAGCGTGATTTGCTTTCTGATTCTGCTAAAGTGGCCTTTTTAGAGCCGCTGGCTTCCGACTACCCATAACGACTGTCAATTATGTTCAAATGATCATCGGGACCAAAGGTTTGACGCGCTTTCCGAGGATCGGAGGAGACAGGGTATGAAACGAATGATCACCATCCATGGACCGACCTTGGCTAGCGTTGCTTAACCTTGAAGTGTCGAACTTCAAGGTTTGCAGATGTTATTATTTTGCAACGAGCACCATTTTTTTTTTCAGCTGCTATTTCGCCATAACAACACAACCTAAATCTGAGTTATTTAGGTACAGAAAATAAGTACTGAAATATCGTTAATGACCTTGTAAACAAATTATAATTATCCGAGACGATAACAGAGATAATTGTTCACTAAAGCCAACTATAAACACGTGTTGACTCGAAGAATTAAGAATGTAAATTAGTTGTGACGTTTATCCTTTTTGAATGTTCTGTCTGTATGGAATAATTTTATTGCAATAGGGTATTTGAGTTATTTTTTCTATTATTGAGGAATGGGCCTGCTTTTGACCACAATCACACCTGATGGAAAGCGATGGAAGAGGTCTATGATGGAGCGAGCGTGCCTAGAAGATGCCTGTTCACTCTTGCTTTGAAGACAGCCGGGTTATATGTGGACGGGAACACAGACGTTGTCAGAGAGTTCCACACTTTAGCTGTGCGCATAATAAATGTGGAGGAGAAGCGTTGGATACAACAAGTCGGGATATCGACTAAGTACGGATGGTACCTTGCAGTACGTGTAGTATCTCGGTAGTAAAAAGGGAGTATTATATTTCTCAAAACCCAGAGAGCAGATAAAACGCAAGAGCAAACCCATCACAAATAAAAAAAATAAAATAAAAAAAATGCATATAATATATATCTGAAAAAATTACAGCGTTGTCAGGTTTATCTTCCAGGTTAAGCAACGCTTGCCAAGGTTGGTTTGTGGATGGGTGACCATCTTAACATACCGAGTTTCCTCCGTGCCTCGGAAAGCACGTTAAGCCGTTGGTACCGGCTGTCATTTGTAGATCTTTGGCAGTCGTTACGGATTGTCAGAAGCCAGTAAATCTGACTCCAGTCTTGCCAAGAAGTACCGTGTAACCCAGTTAACGGGTTGTGGAGGTCTGTTAGGCAGCAAAATCCGGTTTGACTGGAAGCCGACCCCTATACAGTTAGGAAAAGGCTAGGCAGATGATGATTCATGTATATTTTTCATAGTTGTCAAAAACACTATAGAACTGGTTTAGACTAGCTTGATTGACGGTCAGTAGTCGCTCAGGTGACTTCTGAGCTTAGGGATGGGTCCTATCTCTAGTTCGTCATTCATTTTAATGAATGTGGGGAGTTTTGTCATTGCAGCCGAGCCGAAATAGACACTCGAGCCGAAAGCGAGGTCGAGATACTGCAGTGACAAATGTCCACGTGTATCATAAATATCATGGAAATATAAATTTTATGAGCGCTTTTATGAGCGATTTGTAGACCTTTGTCAGTTAACGATTGTCAAAGATCTACAAATCTTCTGTTAAAAAGAAAACTGAAAACCTGATCCATTCTGTACAAGTGTTATCGTGTTGCCCCGTTACCTATTGGGTTGTAGGTCAGATGGCCAGTTGGGAAATGGCTAGGCAGATGGATTAATTACATTACATTTGCTGTACACCTACTATAGTGTACTCTTTCAACACAATTAAAAAGTCATTTAATCAAATTAGGCTGAGAGCCATCATTTTTTTAACGTCAAGTTTTACAAAAGACAGTTCCCCAAAACGCCCGCCAGTCACCACTTCCTAGTGTTTTAGCTGGGTAGAAGAAGTGGCCAACAAACTCCCCAGCAACACATCTGTCTGTTATGTTTAAGAACTTGAATTTATATAATAAGTAGTATGCAAAGTAGTTATTACTTGACACAAAAAAAAAAAAATATTTATCACCTTATGTTGACCTACCCCTTCTCTACCCATCAACCTTTTAGTTGCATTAAATCCGCCTATGTGCCGCTACTGTAATCATAGGTAGTTATTCCTCGAAACTAAAGGCGCAATATTTAATATGCTTGAAGTGCAATTTTCGCTCCCATGCGTTTTTCCTATTTATTACCATTCATGGACTTACGATAGTCATCATCATCATCTGTCTAGCCTTTTTCCAACTATATCGGTGTCGGCTTCCAGTCAAGCTGGTTTTAGCTGAATATCAGTATTTTACGTAGAGTGGAGACCTCCAAAACCTATTAACTGGGTAACACGGTTGCCAGTGTTACACTCCAGTGTTGCCATGAACATGGCAACACTGGAGTCTGATTTACTGGCTTCTGACTATCCGTAACGACTACCAAAGATCTACAAATGACAGCTGGGACCAACGGCTTAACGTGCTCTCCGAGGCACGGAGGATACTCGTTATTTAAGATGGTCACCCATCCACAGACCATCCTTGGCAAGCGTTGCTTTATTTTGAAGATTGACCGATCGTGCGGCTGTTATTATCTAAATATCTAGCCTCGAGCTTCTCCTACGAGAGTATTTCACTAAATTACACTAACAAATTCTTACATTAAAACTACTTTTATTCTTTCTAGGTAACAACAGGCGGCACAGAATCAATCATAATGGCCTGCAAAGCCTTCAGGGACCTGGCCTACAGTAAGGGCATATCCAACCCTCAGATCATAGTGCCTTCGACCGTTCACTCAGCATTCGACAAGGCAGCCCAATACCTGGGACTGTCTGTGAAGACGATACCTGTGAACCAGGATACCATGACTGTTGATGTGGAGAAAGTCAGGAAGGCTATTGGCAGGAGGACTTGTTTGGTAAGTTATAAATGAATTCAATAATATAAATTAAATAAAACTTTATTTTAGACAACAGTCCATAATTTAGTTAGTATTTTGGTGTTGGTGCTAACCTACTTACGTAAGCACAATAGGGAATATGCATAAAACAATATTTATTATCTAAACAGTTTATCTAAAAATATACAAAAATATATTACTAACACTGGAAATAGAATCAAAATTGCTCGAAAACCAAACGAGATATAATTATTTTAAACAAATATATCTGTCCCTCTCGCGAAAACGCTGTTTTCTATGGCAGATGTATAGACGTCACGGAATGTGACGTCAAATTCCATGTCGGACTTCTCAAGTAATCTTTGAAGCGTTAAAACTTCATCGCTGATGAAGATATTTAAAAAATATTTTCTCGAGTGTTAAGTGGAGCTTAAAAGTAATTCATTTTATAAATAAAAAAAATCGCGTGCATATTCCCTTAAGTAGGTTAGAATTGCTAGTTTATGTAAATGATTTATTTATTTATTTATACCTCAGACTGTCCCCACTCAGTGTCGCTGAAAGGGACAGTCCGGTCTGGCAGAGCAGCTATATTTTTTTAAATTTATGGGTGTTACTTTGTTACCAGAGGACCGATAGGCTTGTTCACTAAAAAATAAAACATTTAATTAGTCCGTCAGTTAGTAGCAAAAAAAAACTTGACCCGTTATTTTTCTTCTGTACGTAAACCAATATAGGCTAGTTTCCATCATCCACAAATTGCAAAACTATTTAGTCCGTCAGTTTGAGTATTGAAAAATAATGGACACGTATTTTTTGCTTTTTGTAAACCAATGTATATTGTCAAAGATAAAACGCATCAAAACTCGGGAGTGAGTTCTCGTGACGTCACAACCCGCTAAAAATTACGCTCTGGGTAAAGCAGGAGGGAGTGTCAGACTCTTACTGGCTCAAAACCCATCCGTGTTCCTCCTAATGCCCTTTTGAACAAAGTCCGCAACCCCGGCAGCCAGCACCCAGCGATAAAATATCACCAAAGCAATTATGGGAACGTTGCCTTGTTGATCTTGAAATTGAAAACGTATACTAAACGAGTTGCACTTTCCAAGGCTAACATGTCCGGATTCAAACTACACTTGAATTGCCGGCTGTACAATTTCAAAACCTAGTAAGGGAGTCGAGACGAATTTTATAGGAGAGCCAAAAAACGAGTTGGTCACTTTGAGACCTTGCCGCGTCGAGACTAGAAGAGCGACAGAGATGAGAGTTAGATCAAAAGATGCGGTATATTCTTAGCTTTGCACAGAGTTTAACTATTTTTGCGTATAAATAATAGATCACGTTTTATAGCACTTACTAAAGATTAAATTGTTTTTTTAATTTAGAGTAGACCTGTTTAACAATTTTATAACATAGTAAGTGCCGTTACTAGGTTTTTATTATTGTTGAATAAGTTCACCTATCGCCACGATGACCATTTATTAGAGCTAGTAAGTGCGAATTTTAAATGATACTCAGTTATTTTTACAATAATTATTTATTTATGTTATGAAGTGGGACAATTTATGAAACGTTATAGGCTCATGAAACGTTAAAAATCCACTTTGTAAAACATTTTTCGACTGCCACTTACAAATTTAACATCCACTACTGAGTTCAATGTAGGTAAATGTATTAAGTATGTCTTTACAATTATTGCGTCTCAAGGTCCTTTTCTTTTTAATCCACTGGTATTTTTCTGGACTTCTACAATATCAAGATTTTGTCTGCAGCTTTGCACTGCATCTTTGTAATCATCGTAATCGTAAACGGCTTCTCGACGCTTGATTTGAGTTTCTATGTTTCCATGCACACCGTCCGCAGTCATGTGGGTATGTCCTTTAGTTAAATATTTCAGATTTATGGTTTCAATAGTGGTAAAACCCGAATTGACAAGGGTCACAAGTGCAGTGTACATAATCCAGTTTTTATTCTGACTCGTACAATTATCGCACCAAATTCTCTCTGCTTCTCAAGAAGTGCTGCTTAAGCATCTACAATGTTATTGGCATCTCTGCCTGCCCAAGCTTCATGCCAAAGTACACAAATGCTGTTAACGCGTACCATTTTTTGAATGGGGGAAAATGTCAAATTGAAATATATTAGACGACTCAGAAAGAAGGAATCTTTCACTTTTGGCATGTCGGGCAGTAACATCAACTTTTGCAGATCTATAGAATAGTATCTAATACTAGTAGTATTTTCCTTAGAACCGTCTAACTTTTCGAAACAAAATGTTTCTTCGTGGCAGTTTGATTGAATTAATTAATTTACCCTTGACATGCATAATTCCTGATATTTTTGAACGGCTTTATAAGCTTTGAGTTTGTGGCATTCATATGAGGCTTTCAATGTTTCAGGCACATTACCATCTTCGCATTCTGCCATTTCCTGCTCAAACGATTCACAATCAGTGCATTTGTCTCCTTTAGGAATTTTAAATGAAATATGCATCCGTTTAATGGTCTGACGGTACACTTCTTTGGACCACGTTGAATTTGGAAATTTCCATTTGTAATCATTTTACATTAACTGTAAGGTTAGTGTTCTGGGTAAATATCGAGCAAGTGGAGCGTTGCTTCTTCTGTAGTGACTGACGGTTGGATTAAAAGACAAAATATGGTTCGATATGGGATCTCTGTCCAATCTTCTTTTTTTTCCTCCCCGCTTTTCTGTCACTTCTCCATATTAAAGCATTATGTATTTGCTTTGCTTAGTTCAGTAATTACAGCATCTGTTTTATAACCGAGACAACCAAGGATAATCCTGAAAAAGCCAAAAGTAGAAAGACAATCACGCAACCAATAAAAGCTTGAAATTCACTGTTAGAAATCACTTAGATATTTTAGAGTTTATTAACAAATTGTGTCAAACTTACTACAAACAAAACTTCATTTTACTTACAGATCTGCATTTTCTAGGCCACTCAATATTTACTTTGATCTATAAAACTGGTTTTTAGACATGTTTCACTATTTAAATTAAACAAAAACAAACGAACGATGCGGAGGCGACGACGACGGTTTGTCACTTACTGACGTTAGCGCGCGAAATTCAACCGCCGTCGACAGCTTCAAAAACCTAGCAAGACACCCGACAACTTTTAAAACCTAGCAAGGGACATCCCTTGCTAGGTTTTAAAAATGTCCATGTCACATGCTAGGTTTTTAAAATGGTATTTTGCGTTCGCTAGCATAACGGCTGTGTACTTGATAGGTTTTTCAATTATCAAAATCCTATTTCTAGGGTCATTTTAGACTTTTTGGCAATATGAATCGTTGCTTTATGGCATATTAAGCTGCAAAATGCAAAGACCCGTTTTTTCATGGAGATGTCCCTTACTAGGTTTTGAAATTGTACAGCCGTGCTCCTCAGAGTAACATTTGACTATTGTGTCGCAATTTTGCACCTTTTTCATCGCATTCAATACTCTCAATAGTACAGATAGAAGAGATATGTTACTGACACAGTTAGCAGTGCGAACAGTATCCCAAAAACAAAAGACTGTCTTCGTCTTTTCGGACGACTTAATGCGGAAGACTTCATTTAGTTTCAACATAGTCAACAGTGCAATATGTTGGTAGGAGGATGGAGGATGTTTTTAGGACATGTATTTAATTTATCTTTCGTCCACAGATCGTAGGCTCAGCCCCGAACTACCCATACGGTACAATGGACGATATCATCGCGCTATCAGACGTGGCCGTAGAGTACGACGTACCTCTCCACGTGGACGCGTGTCTGGGCGGCTTCGTAGCAGCCTTCATGACTGACGCCGGCCACCATGTGCCGGTGTTCGACTTCCGACTGCCCGGAGTGGCTAGCATGTCTGCTGACACGCACAAGGTAAGTTTGAACAATACCTTACTAGCTTCTGCCAGCGGCTCGCCTGTGTGATCCCTAGGGAACATATTGCCAGGATGAAAAGCCTATGTGCTATTCCAGACTAAAATCTATCTCAGTTCCAAATTTCATCTAGATCCGTTCAGCCGTTCTGGCGTGATTGAGTAACAAACATCCAAACTTTCGCATTTATAATATTAGTTAGATTCTCTATAACTATCCTCCCTTTTTCAGTACGGCTTCGCACCTAAGGGCACATCAGTAATCCTGTACAGAAAGCAAGAGTACAGACATCACCAGTACACCGTGACCACGGAGTGGCCAGGGGGTGTATACGGCTCTCCCACTGTTAATGGTATGTATTCGACCATCGTACAAAAAAAAAGGTTTTCTCTCGCTGGTTGCCTATCGCTTTTAGCGATGAGGCCGCCCATTGTGTCACTCTATGTAATGTTTTCCTCATCCATCTTTTCTGTCACTTATATGGTGTACATAATACCCGTTATACATAATGTCCGTGTGGCACCGGATTAAGAATATTGCCACTCCATCTCATCCCATGGGTGTCGTAGGAGGCGACTAAGGGAACTTTTGAGACCGTGCATACTCGTTCAGCACCTTAGGTCACCCGCATGGTGGTGGGTAAACCATCAGCAACAGCATTCCCAAGGAGGGTTGGTGTCAGGCTGGCGGCCGACTGTAAAACTTTTGCCAAATCCCTATAAACATGTTAAGTTTAAATGGAATGTGCGACAGGGTTAGGGCGTACCGCACAGGCGACGCGCAGGGGCAGCATCCGGCCCCTGTGGGAAATGGACTAGGGTTGTTGCACCACCCCGGGCGGGGGCAACGTCAGAAGTTAGCCCGAGAAGTGACATTGAGGTATGCAAGTTGGAATGTTGGAACGATGACTGGAAGGGCCAGAGAGTTAGCGTGCGTATTAAAAAGAAGACGAATAAATGTACCGTGTTTGCAGGAAACTAAGTGGAGGCGAAAGGCGAGGGAAATTGGTGAAGGATACAAGTTTTTCTATTGTGGAAGTGTTGGTAAAAGAAATGGCGTGGGAATTGTATTAGATGATAAATTGAAGGAAAGCGTGATGGAGGTAAAAAGGATTAATGATAGATTGATAGTTGTGAAAGTTATGATGGACAGTGTGATGCTTAATATAGTTAGTGTGTATGCACCGCAAGTAGGATGTGATGAAAGGGTAAAAGAGAAGTTTTGGGAGGATTTTGATACAAGTAGCATGACCATCCCCGTGCATGAGGAATTGATAGTGGGAGGTGATTTTAATGGGCATGTAGGAAGAATGAAAAATTGTTATGGAAGAGTACATGGGGGACGGGGTTTTGGAAGTCCCAATAACGAGGGAGAAACGTTGTTGCAATCCGCTACTGCATATGACCTGGCAGTAGCCAACACTTGGTTCCAGAAAAGAGACGAACACCTTGTCACATACAAAAGTGGTAACCACAAGACCCAAATCGAATATTTTTTAGCTAGGCGCCAAAATATAAAGCATGTTAAAGACTGCAAAGTGCTGCCAGGAGAAGACTTGGTCTCGCAACATAGACTCCTCGTTATGTAAGTAGTAATAAAAATAAGGGTATAAAAGTCAAAGAGCGTCCTCCCCCTAAAATAAAATGGTATATGCTAGAGAAGAATGATTGCGCGAAGGAATTTATAGAGCGAGTGGTAGACAAAATGATAGAAATGGCAGACATGAATGATAGAAGTGTGAATGAAAGCTGGAGTGAGATAGCTGGCTTCATTAGGCAAGCAGCGAAAGATATTTTGGGAGAAACAAAAGGAAGAGGTACATTATAGAGGGTTACATGGTGGTGGTCGACAGAAATACAGAAAGTGTTAAAAGAAAAAAGAAGAAATTCAAGGAATGGCAGAGTGTGGGACTGGAAAACGTTAGTTTGAAAGCTGAAAAAAAGAGTGAGTATGATGCATTAAAGAAAAAAGCTAAGAAAGTCGTGGCAATAGCAAAAGCAAAAGCTCAGGACAAGTTGTACGACACACAAGACAGTCCAGCTGGCCAAAAAGATCTTTACCGTATTGCTAGAGCCAGAGAGGAAGGCGAAGGATGTTAGTCGGATAAGATGTGTAAGGGATGAAGCTGGAAAGCTTCTATCGGAGGATGAAAAGATTAGGGATAGGTGGAAGGGCTATTTTGAAAATAAAAGGAAAATATCTGGAGTGGTTTTCTGGAGAATAAACCAGTGAATGAGGGGTTAGTGAGGATGGTCAGTGTAGATGAAGTAAGAACAGCAGTGAATGGAATGAAAAATGGTAAGGCAATTGGTCCAGCCGGAATACCTATTGAAGTGTGGAAGTTGTTACGGGTAGATGTTTATTCTTCAATAAGTTGTTGCTGGAAGAAGCCATACCAGCTGATGAATGGTGCAACAGTTTGTTAGTACCCATCTTCAAGAATAAGGGCGATGTGCTGGAGTGCGATAGAGGAATAAAGCTAATGTCACATAGTAGGAAAGCCTGGGAAAAAGTTGTTGAAAGGCGGCTGAGAGAAGAGAGTGTAATCTCACCGAACCAGTTCGGTTTTATGCCTGGTCGGGGTACAACGGATGCCAGTCTCGCTATCCGCCAGCTGTGCGAGAAATATAGAGCTGTACATAAAAACTTGCACATGGTATTCATTGACCTCGGGTGCCTCGGGTGCCTCGTGAGGTTTTGTGGTGGGCCCTTAAGGAGAAAGGTGTGCCTGGTAAGTATGTGCAGTTGATCCGAGCGATGTACAGTCGATGTAGAACTCAAGTCCGGTCTACAATGGGCACCACTGACAGCTTCAGTGTGGAAGTCGGTTTGCACAAGGGGTCGGCCCTCAGCCCTTATCTCTTCCTGATGATAATGGACGCTCTGACGTCGGACAACCAGGAGGAGGCTCCCTGGTGTATGCTGTTTGCTGATGACATTGTGCTGGTTGCCGAAAGCGGCCTTGAGGTCCAGAGCAGATTGGAGACGTGGTGGCAAAGGCTGGAGAGTGTTGGCCTGACGTTGAGCAGAACCAAAATAGAATACCTGTTCTGCGATTTCGGTGGTCTCTCCAGTCCTATACCTATAGCTCTCACCGGAACGCCTATACCGATCTGCTCCGACTTTCGGTACCTCGGGTCGCTTGTTCAGAGGGATGGCGATATATACCGAGACGTAACGCACCGGATCAACTCGGGATGGATGAAATGGCGACAAGTCACTGGGACAACTTGCGACCCACGGATGCCCCTCAAGTTGAAAGGCAAAATCTACAAGACCGTGATAAGACCTGTCGTAATGTATGGATCAGAATGTTGGGCTGTGAAAAAGACGGATGAAAATAGATTGCATGTGGCGGAGATGAGAATGTTGAGATGGATGTGTGGAGTATACTTTTAGAGTTTACTTTTAGACTACCTCTAATGACTACATTAGAGGTAGTCTAAAAGTGGCGCCAGTGACTGAAAAGTTAAAAGGGAATCGCTTGTCTTGGTATGGTCATGTGAAGAGGACAGAGGAAACGCATTAACTAAAAGAGTAATGAACATAAATGTGGATGGATGGAGAGGGAGAGGAAGGCCAAAGAAAAGATGGATGGATTGTGTAAGAAGCGATATGAAAGAAAAGGGAGTTAGTGAAAGTTTGACGACTGATAGGGTAGACTGGAAGAAAAAAACGTGTTGCGCCGACCCCAACTAACATGGGATAAGGGCAGGAAGATGATGATATGGTGTATATAATAAAGAGTATTCCATTAGGCACATTTAGACACTTGGATACAGTACGAAACACGGTTCTTCCACGTCTGGGTACAGTACGTAGGATGTCAATTTGACAGGAAACAGAATAGCGCATGCGCGGGTAGGTCGCGCATTCGCCCTCTCGTGCAAGATGGCGGGTGAAATGGCATCTCAGTCACTCGTATACGTCGTTCGATGCATACTTGTGTCCCGCTTACTCAATGCGAAAAGTGTTACATGTTGTTGTTATAAATTATTTATTTTGGTTATTTCTTACTGTTTATAGTTTGTGTCTTTGTGGTGTATGTTTGCTGTGTTACTTTGTGACCTTGTTATTGTTACTGGTTGTGTTTCTTGTTTAAATAATACAATACGTATAAATCAGAAAAATATTCTACGAACGTAACACTTGTTTACGTGATTGCACCGGCGCGGTCGTCACTAAAAACTATCTTCCGAGCGGCAAAGAACCGTAGTTCGAAGTTTCAAATAAGAATAGGAACGTGAATGACCTCCATCTGTCAAAATGTCTTTTGAAACGTACGGTTTGCATAGAAAACTTTGTTGTATATCAGTAACGGTTTATTTTTCTTTGTTGAAATAAGCCTTAAATCATGTTCAAATAAAAACGTTCTATTGTAGTAAATTTGCTAAATATAATATGTAATTGTTTAAAGTCATTATTATTTATTTTAAACCATCCCATAACACTTATTTCACTGAATATTTGTAAATAATAATTAAAAAATAATAATCTTGCTTTGCTCATCCTACCTAATTGTTTCGAATTGACAACTATGACGTCACAATATGGCGCTAAGTCGATCCTAATCTTATTTGAATCGCATTGTACCTATAACGCCACTTGTTCAATAAGGTCAATGGGCCAATGCCACAGTGTTATGTGTCTAATGTTCTCGATTATGAGTGCATTGTGTAAATTTACACCGTTGACGTTCAGTAAGAACATGGACTATTGTGGAAAGAGTAAACTGATCATAATTATGAAGTATAATGTGGGTTAAGGTCTAGGCACACTTTAATGACCTGTTTTACTGTAGTGGGTTTAAGTAAAGGAACATGTTTGGCAGATAATTTCATTCTCAGTTTTTCTTTAGTCAGCCCAAAAGTGTATTAAGTAGGTAGTATATTGTTACCTAGTATATTTTTTAATATACTTTTAAAAAACGGAACACTAATGTCTCGGGTGTCTGAAAAAAAAAATGCAGATAATAGTTCTAAGTATACCTAAAGATTACAGAAAAACCTATAAGAAGTCTGTAATCTTAAAATAACGTTAAAAAAACGTTAAAAAAATTGGTCAGAAACGAAAGTTTCTACGAAGGAGCGAGCTTACCCAGAAGGAGCTTGTTCACTCTGACTATAACCTCTATAGTGCGGAAAAGGCCTACAGGCAGATTTATTTCTTTTTAAACTAAAACTCCACGACAGTTGAGCATGTTTCGATTCGTTCAAAATTAAGCCTATTTGACACGTATTTTTTCTTTTGTTCAAATTCTCAATACGTCACTCCCTGGCATAATTTTTAGCGGGTCGTGACGTCACGAGCCCCCCACTCCCGAGTTTTGATGCGTTTTATCTTTGTCAATATTCAATGATTTACAAAAACAAAAAATACGTGTCCATTATTTTTCAATACTCTAACTGACGGACTAAATAGTTTTGCATTTGTGGATGATGGAAACTAGCCTATTGTATTAATTTGCAGGCAGCCGGGCTGGTGGTCTAATAGCGGCGTGCTGGGCGACTATGATGTTCGTGGGCAAGAAACGATATGTGCAGATGACCGACGAAGTTATCAAGACCGCCAGATATATTGAAAATGAGTTAGTATACTGTTTGTATTCTGTGACTTTGAGCATTGTAGGTCATCCACTTTTTCTCAAGTATATAACACCAACTAAATGGGTGTAAAAGGGAACGTCCACGGCGTTGACTATGCCATCTCGTGTTCATCATCTGCCTAGCCTTTTCCAAAAAATTCCCTAGCTTCCAGTCAAACTGGATTTAGCTGAATACCAGTATTTTACGTGGAGCGGCTGCCTACCAGATCTCCACAACCTATTAACTCGGTAACACAGTACTTCATGGCAACACTGGAGTCTGATGCTTCTGACTAGTTCTGACTATCCGTAATGACTACCAAAGATCTACAAATGACAGCCGGGACAAACGGCTTAACGTGCTCTCCGAGGCACGGAAGAAACTCGGTATTTAAAATGGTCACCCATCCACAGACCAACCTTGGCAAGCGTTGCTTAACCTTAATGATCGACCCGTGCGGCTGTGATTATTTAGCCACGAGCTCCTCTTTTATTTGATGTCATGTGATGCGCCATAATGATTCATACTACAATCTTTCATATGAAATTGTTATTAGGCAGAAAGGTTAAAGAACAAAATCAACGTGCGAGAGACGGGTATAGAACGGTCAAATACAAAATTTGAGCCCTGTCTCCTAAACTAGGAATGTCCTGTATCTTAGGAGGCACTGTCTTCGCTTACAAAGAGGACAAGCAAAAAAATGAGTCCGATGTTACTTGCACAGATTGACTAATGTCTTGTAAATTTCTAGGGTCCGCAAGATCCCAGGTCTGTTTGTATTCGGCAAGCCGGCGACGTCAGTAGTCGCGTTCGGCTCCAAACAGTTTGATATCTTCAAGATGGCGGAGCATCTGCACAAAAAGGGCTGGAGTCTTAACGCGCTGCAGTTCCCCTCGGGGTAAGTGGAAAGAATGATAGTAGATATTTTATACGCTCCAAGACCATCGCGAAAAATATTTAAATTGACGAAGCATATGAAAAAGAAAAAGAATGAGCTTTCTTATGCTTCGCATAGACTTCGTAACATTTAGAGTGTTCAATTTAAATATTTTTTAGTTTTGTATGAAATCCTGATGAACTAAAATATGATGAATTTCTAAAAGTCATAGAGCAAAAGTTGTTTGTTATGATGTTAGTAACATAGTCCAGAGAGGTTGCCGGTGTTTTACAAATAACCCTGTATATAAATATGCTAAGCTACACAGCACTTGAGTCTCCATGCTTTGTGCATTTGTTTGAGATCTCCTTACGCATAAATTTGAGTGTGTGTAGCTGTTTTTAACAATGTTTTTGGTGACTGTGAATCTTAATTCTGATTTTAATTTTGTATGTCCTTAGAGTCCACATTTGCGTGACACACGCACACACACAAGCTGGCGTGGCAGATCGGCTTTTGACTGACATGCGCGCCGCTGCCAAGACTTGTCTCAAGGACAGCAATGCTCCAGTGGAGGGCAAGGTAACTATGATCTTTATCTTGTTAAGTTTAGAGTCCACATCTGCGTGACACAGGGCACACGCAAGCACGCGTAGCAGATGGGTTCTTGACTGACATGCGCGACGCTGCTAAGACTTGTCTCAAGGTCAGCAATGCTCCAGTGGAGGGCAAGGTAACTATGATCTTTATCTTGTTAACTTTAGAGTCCACATCTGCATGACACAGGGCATACGCAAGCACGCGTAGCAGATGGGTTCTTGACTGACATGCGCGACGCTGCTAAGACTTGTCTCAAGGTCAGCAATGCTCCAGTGGAGGGCAAGGTAACTATGATCTTTATCTTGTTAACTTTAGAGTCCACATCTGCATGACACAGGGCATACGCAAGCACGCGTAGCAGATGGGTTCTTGACTGACATGCGCGACGCTGCTAAGACTTGTCTCAAGGTCAGCAATGCTCCAGTGGAGGGCAAGGTAACTATGATCTTTATCTTGTTAACTTTAGAGTCCACATCTGCATGACACAGGGCATACGCAAGCACGCGTAGCAGATGGGTTCTTGACTGACATGCGCGACGCTGCTAAGACTTGTCTCAAGGTCAGCAATGCTCCAGTGGAGGGCAAGGTAACTATGATCTTTATCTTGTTAACTTTAGAGTCCACATCTGCATGACACAGGGCATACGCAAGCACGCGTAGCAGATGGGTTCTTCACTGACATGCGCGACGCTGCTAAGACTTGTCTCAAGGTCAGCAATGCTCCAGTGGAGGGCAAGGTAACTTTGATCTTTAAAGTGTTTACTTTAGAGTCAACATCTGAGGGACACATACACATACAAGCAGGCGTAGCAGATCGATTCTTGACTGACATGCGCGCCGCTGCCAAGACTTGTCTCAAGGACTGCAACGCGCCTATAGAGGGCAAGGTAAGCAATACTTCCAATATCATCATAGAAAGAACCATAGCTGTTTCATACATTCTCATCGGATAATTATTGCAATTTGTATGAAACAGCTGATTTTTTTAAGTTTTCAGAGTTGGTCTCAAAGTAACAGTTGTTTATAATCATGTATGTTAAGAGGTTGTTTTACAAATCACACTGTTAAATGCCATCTATGAATGTAAATGTAAATTATAACATTGGAAATTGAATGATTAATCATCATTATGAATGTAAATTATAACATCTTAATTGTTCAAGATTCAAAGCATTTATGTCAAATAAACCATTTACAGGCACTTTTGAAATGTCAAGGTATGTCAGTCAAAAACATGAGGCTATTTGCACGTTCCAAAGCGTAGATCTCTATGGAGAAGAACGTGCAAGAATCTCCACGGACACTCTTTTAAATCATGTGATGTTTGTTCAACAGTTCTTTTCCACTCACCATCAAAAGCCTTGTTCGATCAAACTGTGCAGTTGTTAATTTGACCACGTCTACAAAGTCTTAATTTTTATGACGATCTCTATAATGAAATACTTCCTTCCTCAGATGGCGATATACGGCGTTGCTCAAGAGATATCAGACAGGAGCTTAGTGTCGGATATTACGAAGTACTTCATAGATTCCATGTACTACCTACCTAAGGAGGAAGACGTAACGACGCACAAAGACAAAACTATAGTATCCTAATTCTATAACAAAATCACAGAACAGTTCAATGAAAGCCATTGCGTTTAAACACAGCTCTCGTACGTTCATGTAATGTTCCGATTAATCCAATTCTGGAACCTCAGTTGGCGTAAAATATCCGCGTGTCTTGTGCAATACAAAATATACCTTATAATTTTCACACTATGGTTAATTTTGCATTACACAAGTGAAGCGAATACTTTGACAAATACGCCAACTGAAGCGTCAGCATAAGGCTGCGTTTCCACCAGAGATGTGCGAGGGTGAGTTCTTGATATTAGATATACGAGACAAGATCACAAAGCGATTTGTGAGCAAGTTACGTAATGGATACATACATAGCTATTATGAGCGGCCATATTAACTATTGTTAGCAATACTCTACGCCACAGGAAAAGTTTAAGGGGCATGCTGAGCGAAAAAAGGAAGACAGAATGGTTCTTCTGGCTATTATTTTTCTTCTCGAATTCAAGGAAGTTTAATAGTTTATAATTATAGAAAAGTATTTATTTATCTACTATACAAGCTGAAAAGTTAGCTCGCTCCATCGTAGACTTTGTCTCTGTCATCTCTGGCCTAGACTAGAGTCAAGAGCAATCCCAAATAAAAATACGTTTCGGGGAACTCATGTTCAGATACATATTTATTTTTAACGCGTCTTTCTTTATTAGGGGTTCATTGCATTATTTTTACCACTATATCACATCGTCTACACTATAGGTATTTATTATTATTATTTTTTTGTTTTCTTTCTCGGGTCTCTGGAGACCCGGTCCTTTGGTAGGCGTACGAGGGGCCGAAACCAACTCGCAGAGGCCCCGTTAGAAATTTCAAATGTAATGGGGCACCAACCGGCGATTATCCCTGTATGCACTGAAAGTATTCCCAAGGACAATCCCCGGTTGGAGCAGTACTATTGCAGAATAATTATGGAAACAAAATGAAACGCTATGGGTTTGGGTGGTTTAGTGGACTGATAATCGTTTATTATAGAACTATTGGCCCCTGCCTGACCACTAACAATATACACGGCTTTTAAATGGCAGGGGGTGACTTGCACACTCAATGAATGGGCCCCCGAAAACGGTCGCTAGCACAAAGTGCCAAGGAGGCAACATAGCCTGAGGTGCTAGAGGAGTGGAGAGGTATACCACGGCTATCAGGACAATCCCGGAAGTGCGGTCAAGATCCCTACCAGCATCTTACTGGATTATACATCCTTCTCCCGAGCACGTGTGCTCTAGCGAATCTCCACTCAGACCGGCCAATTAAGGCAAGAGAGAGGTGGGAGCTCTGTTCCTCGTCAGTATTCACTCTGGCCAGCCAATAAAGGCAAGCCGTAGATGAGGAACAAGACTTCTCCCGGGAGATAAGGTTCGTGGGGTCGCTACTGCCCAACAGTTCGCCACAAAACTGCCTTGCGGATTGTATTTATTATTATATTTATATATATTTATTATTATTATTATATTTATATATATTTATTATTATTGTAAGGACCAATTGTCTGAGGAATTATAATATTGTTTGTATAAATGACTGTTTGATGCAAATAAAAAATACATTGACCCCTTTTCAGGTTTAGGACTTTTATACCTTGTATGGAAAATGTTATTCTTGTATTCTATACTAGTTTCTAAATTATATTGAAAACCTCATCGAAATCAGATGCCTTGAGAGGAATTAAACGGAAAAATCACACTAAAATCAACTCTATTTAGATCCGGATAGATCTCAGCATGCCATTCTCATCAGTATTTACTTATTTTTGGTGGCAGATTGTAAGAATAAGGTACTGTTTTAGGTAAAAGGGATATGGTGAGAGTATTTTTTGCATTAATTTCCATCTAGTCTAAGAAAATGGTTGCCATGTGAGATAAAACTGAAATAAAACATTTTTAGTTGACGATTTCTTATATTTTTTGTATAAAATTATAGAAATGAAATTTTATTACAATTTCGGTGTACACGCTTTGAATAATATTTATTGTGATAATGTTTAAATGATTAATAATTAACCGACTTCTTTTAACGAACATGTTTTTAATATCGAAGTCTCGAAATACGCCTAAAATTCTGGTGACGTTTCGTAACATTCCTAGGAAATGCTTTGAAAGTTCTTTGTATTTATTTCATGGTTTTTCACTTAACGGGCATTGACCCTAAAAACGAAATAAACTATTCATCATAATCCATAGTACATTCGCTAAGTACATAAGTACATACCTACGTAAGTATCGAACGAAAATGTTATAATCACAACTATTTAATATTTTGTAATATAAGGTTTATTGTATATAGGTGGAGTTATGTTATACATAATTGTATATTACAGATCATTTAACAGGATTTGGATGTTGGTTCTATATTTTGTTTTGTTTTAATGTATTTTCATTAAATTGATAATTATTTTGAATGTTTTTTTTTTGTTATCGACTTGTTTACAATCGTCATTGAGGATTCGTTAGAGGATCTTATCCTGTGGTCCCCTGGCCGAGGGAGCGTGACGGAATACACGCACACTGCAGCTCCCGGAACAACGTGTGGTTTTAGTTAGTTCGAGTTTGACTGACCCCTAATCATCAACTGGCATCAAACCGCCCAGAGGGGAAGGGAGTGTCTGACTCTTACTGACTAAAACCCATCCGTGTTCTTCCTGATGCCCTTTGCGCTTAGGGCCGTGATGTCTCTTTTGAACCTTTTCGTGTACCCACTACCCTGGCAGGCACGGGCCCTAGCGTGACACGTCTACTATGCTTACATCTCCTTGAGGTGCACCGTCGACCCGGGCCTGGTTCTCTGATTGGACGTTGAGCCACCTAAAGCTCGCCGTTGTATTATCAGGATAAAAAGTACTTTGAGCACGCAACAATTGCGGCAATAAGTCTCCTCTTTGAGGAGTCGCTAGAGCGGCGCCACGACATCCTCACCTTCCGCCTGACGCAGGTACTCACCGGACACTGTTGTTTCGGGAGATACCTGTTTCGGATTCGGCGGGAGGACACGCCCGGGTGTCAACACTGCGGGAATCGCCCGGAGGACACGGTGGAGCGTACGGTGGAGGTTTGCCCTGCTTGGGCGGAGCACCGCCATGTCCTCGACGAGGCGATTGGCAGCGGCGACCTCTTGCGTCCGGCCCTGGTTCAGTCCATGGTCCGGAGCGAAGAGGCATGGGAAGCGGTCACCTCTTTCTGCGAAGCAGTAATGCGCCGTTAGCGAAATAGGAGGCCGAAGGCGGAACGCGTGAAAGTGAGGGAAATCTCACACCCCATTGCAGCCACCGCAACAGGGCGTGAGCCTGCAAATTGCGAGCATTGGGTAGTTCGCCATTTAATCAGAAGTAGGCCCGGGTCGATGGCGCGTTGTGTTCCACGCGCGCCTCAAAAGGATATCAGCACATTAGACGGGGCCCGCTAGGGTCAGTGCCTGCCAGGGTTGCGGAATTTGTTCGAAAGAGTCACCGCAGCCCGGGAACGCAAAGGGTACTTTCCGCTCCGCCCAGAGCGGGAGGAGTAATTTGATGATTTCCCATCCTTAAAAAAAAAGGAGAAAAGGTACTAATGCTCTATTGCAGGACATGGGAGCCCGTGTGGTAAGTTTCATCAAAGTCCTTTCAGATGTTGAGACATGAAAAGTTAAAATACCAACATGAATAACATGAATATGGTGACACACTAGTGCGCTCGTTTGTATGGAAATTGTAGATATTATCGTTTATAGCAATAGCCGTCAAGGCGTCTCGGTGCTCTGTGTTCGTGACTAAACATTTAGACATAATCAACTCCCCCATAATAATCTCAAAGAAGAATGTTTTTGACGGAGAAATCTTCATCCTAGAAACTCCTTTAGCCACGCTTCACCACAGCCATAGATAACAGAACCCAATCCATCATAACTTGTCAAAATTACAGGCGACATGCACAACATAAAATGCCCAAAATTAACTGTTTATAGTGGTACAATGCGATGCTTAGCCATTGTGCTAGCCAGTTTAATATCCCTCGCCGCCAGTAGCCAGGTCAGCTACTGCGGTTCTAGAATGTGTGGCAATACTAACGCACATACTTTCTGCCAGTTCCCTGTGAGTTCTTGTTGTTCTTGTGTTCTTGTTTTGGGACCAGTGGTAACAGCCCTATGAGGTCGCATTCGGGTGCTTTGTGTTATCAGGACTGTCCAGAAAAAACTTCGTGAAGAAAGTGGCATATCCGGCATATCATATTTATGATAGGCGCCAGATAAACTTGCATTAAAGTAAATTGACTTCTCCGTAATCTCCCTTCGTAGAGACCCAAACAACAAATTAATATGAGTCAATGACAATTATTTAGCTCTTTTATCTAGCGCCTATCATAGAACCAACAACTTGAAGATTGGTGATGTTCACCATATCGCATTGGACTCGCTGTTTAATAACGGCCCGTGCCTTCTCAATAGCGAGCCCGGTATCCTAGCAGTTGGAACGTTGTTGTAGGTAAACTGTGCTACAGTGCTATAATATAAAAGTGATAATACATAGCCGGTCTTTTTACACTGCAACGGTTTTAACTTTAGTCCCAACTAATTACCCAGTCCCCGTAAGGTAGGTAGTTATAACGAGATTTTTAATGGAAACTAACATTTTAAAACCACCCTAGGAAGGCCCCAGTCAGCATTGCGTGGGATACATAGCCGCACCCCTCACTTTAGAAGAGAAGTCCCGAGTAATAGCGCGGCTTAACAGACGGCGGAACGAAGCAGCGGCCGGCAAAATGAGAGGGTTTCCCAGCGCTGGAGATATGCTGAAATTGGTACGGTATGCGGAACAAAATCTCAATGGAACCAAGTGCAGAGTACCATAATAATATCCTAAAAGGAAGCCGAGTCGTCTGGCTAGCCTTTTCCAAACTATGTTTAGAAACTGCTCAGCCTGCCTTTTCCAAACTGCTCAGTTGAGACGAGAACCCGACTCGTCTCAACTGAGCAGTTGAATACCATGGAGTGTCCACCGGTTTGACCATTGCAACTCAGTAACTGAGTAATACCTTTGCAAGACTGGTGTCAGATCTCCTGGCTCCCAACTACCTATAATGGCTGTCAAAGATGGCATTTCAAAGCTGACCAATTGAGTTGGTGGTTGCAGAATCAGCTGCAGGAGTTTTAGTAGGGGAGCCCAAGCGGGGATTTCGGGATTTACTAAAGCGCGGCAGATTAATATACAGGGGAATACCTTGTACCCGTAAAGTGCACCAAACATGAGCCCCATATTTAAGGCCGCCCGTGAAGGATACAGGATCAGATTAGTAAAAAAAAATTGACCATCAGAAATTCTCGAGCGCGTCAGATTAAGTGTGAGTTAATTACATCCTAAAAAGTATATTCCACTAATCTGACAATTTGAGAGTGACGTAAAGAAAAGGGAGGGCAGCAAAGTTGTAAAAAAAATGTCATCTCGACATTCTCGAGCGTAGCAAATTTTTTTTTTATTTTGAAGAAAATAATTCAAGGATAACGAAAAATATATAATCTGACGATTTCCGCAAGCCAAAATAACAAAAATTCGTCGATAAAGTTATATGCGTGCAGCTCCGTGATGCCTATATTTTCTTCACCGCGTTTCTATTCCTCTCTTACTCTTTCTCTATCTATTACTGTCTCACTGCGCCCCACTCTGGTTTCTGCTGCCATGACGCCATCACAGCTGATCATAATCATAATCATCATTAATAATGAGTGATTGACAGTTCAATGATTAAAAAAAAATGTTTTTTTTTGTCAGATTAGGCGAATCCCTCTAGATAATCGCCAGATTATGAGACAGCACGTTAAAACATAACTAAAGATGAAGGCAAAATGGCGAACGCACTCGAGAATGTCCATGCAACAGTATTTTTTTACATATTTAAAAATCTATAGCCGCTTCCCCCACCGATGAAAAGGTATATATCATATAACATTTTTTTCTTCTTATCATCTAAGCTTTGCAACCCAATAGGTCTCTATTGACGCTCGAGTGAATCCTCATTTAACATCGTGGGCTCCCCTACTATTTAACGTGGTTTTATTGTTGATTGTCAAAAGGACTCTTCGGCCAGGATCTGGGCTAGTCTAGATCTAGGACTACCATCTTAGTGTAGTTTAGTATTAGTACTCCGGACGACAGAGTACCTACATGGTATATAGTGAGACTCCGGACCCAGTAGTAGTAGGAGGTACCAGGGTTGCGGAATTGGTTCGAATGAGCCACCGCAGCCCTGGAACGCGAAGGGCACTAGGCGGAACACGGATGGGTTTTAGTCAGAAAGATTGTGACACTCGCACACGAGTCTGCGGATGCAGTCATTAATTTAGTTTATTTTGTCTGTTATGGGTCATACAACGCGCAAAAAACTCGTTTGCTTTCTTTTATTTCGTGCTACCATATACCGTCTGACATAGAAACAGCCCCGGATGCGGTCTATAGCTCTATACGGGCAATGTAGGCAAAACCAAAAAAGTATGGGCGCTGGCGCTACGTAGGGGCTCCCAAAATTCGTGAAAAATAATAGAGAAAAATACTACTGTTTTAATTGGATATTTTCGTTTTCACTTTACGAAGTTTTTAGGTTTGGGGCCTCTTGGCAAAATTTGCTACAGGCCTCGCGCTGGCTTAATCCGGCACTAGATTAAAGAGACCTTTTCTCTGTCAGCGATGGGTAGAGGAGTTGGCCCGGGAGGCGCAGCGCTGGGCGGACCAGTGTCGGCCGCCGCGAACTATTGAAGAGCACGACGCTTGCCGTAATCTTTGTAAGTTATCTACACTATACCTAAAGCTGAAGAGTTTGTTTGTTTGTTTCGTTGAACGCGCTAATCTCAAGAACTACTTGGTTTGACTTGAAAATTTACAAGGTTTGACTTGAAAATTTATTTTGGTGTTGGATAGACAATTTATCGAGGAAGGCTTGGTATAGGCTATTGACAACACGCAACGACGACAAGTCGCAAGGAAAAAAAAATCCTTTTAAGTACTTATAAAAAAACCCGTTACAAAAACAAAAATAAGTGTCAAAAACTCACTTCTATTTCTGCTTTGCACTTCTGGTTGCTTTTCATTAACTCAAAACATATTTTTCAATTTAGCCATTTACTTAGAGGCAATTTTAAATTGTCAAGGTGGGCCAGTCAAAATATGACGTTGAGTAAGGAGGGAAGAAGACATGGACAATAATGAAAAGCGAAAGCACGGATCAGCAGCTAGTTTATAATTTACGAGCCTGCGACTTGGTACGCGCATATCCCGTATTTTCTCGTTCCGGTGGGAATTTAGAGAATTCTTCTTCGAGTATGTCCACTACACTCCCTAAGGAACCTAGATGCCAAATATCAGCTTTCTACGACCTGTAGTTTCGGCCGTGCGTTGGCTAGCTGTCAGTCAGTTAGTCACTCAGTAACAGAATTTTTTTATATATAGGTATGGGTTACTAGTGATCCGCACCAGCTTCACACGGGTAGCAGAGTTTATTAGAAGCTACCAGTCAGCGTAATTTTTCTGCTGCAATCGTCGTCAAATTTCTGCCAATTTACACGAAACCGTAATGAATTGTACACCTAAACTTTCCTCATGAATCACCCGTCCCTTGGTGGAAACCGTATTAAAAAATCAGTTTAGTCGTTTTTAGGGTTCCGTATTCGAAGGGTAACCAACGGCACCCTATTATTAAGCCTCCTCTGCCCATCCGTCTGCCTGGCAGCGGGTTGTATCTCAAAAACCGTAATAGGTAGACACTAGAAATTTTCACAGATTATGTATTTCTATCGCCGCTACAACAACAAATAATAAAAATAAAGCTTTATGGTACGGAACCCTTCGTGTGCGAGCCCGACTCGCATTTGGCCGGTTTTTGAGTTTATCGCGTACAGACAAACAGACAGACGCGACTTTGTTTTATAATTTGAAGTGATGTGTGATAGTTAGGATATTATTATAGTATAGTATGGATTCCACCAGATTCGCTGTCAGTGGGCCAGTGCGTTGCCTCAGTAGTAGGCGAGGCGCCTGGTCTCCGCGTCGAGTCCATGGTCGACATCTGGTTCATGCAGAGTATGGCGTACAAGGGCAACGTCACTATCTATATACCGTGAGTATCATTTACGTAGGTAAACTTACTTACTTTTTAGTAAACGCTTTTTGGGAGGTATGTAGCGGCATCAATGTCGCCACAAGAAAAAACTAACGGAGAAAATCTACATCACAACAAAAAGAACCGCGACGCCATCTGCCCAACTGGCGGCGAACTACTTCTGAATAAAAAAAATCCTGAATCGCGCAAGCAGAGTTTACGTTCTGCGATTTGAACATATATACATCACCCGAATATAAACCAACGGGCAGTTGCCCGCCAGGCACAACAACCGCATGTTCGGAGGATCCTCCCTTTTCAATGGAGGTTTGCGGTACTTTACTCTTTGTACCGCATACCTTTTTTTTTTTTTATGGGACAAGCCCGCCACACATTCCCAACCACTGCAACTCCTGAAAGCCAGAATCAACAGTGGCGACCACCAGAAAAACGCCGAGCTAATGAAGCCCGACGAGTCCCGGAGAAACGATTCAACTGTCTTGGATCCCGCATCGAAATTAATCAGAAAGTTAATAAGTTAAGTAATCCTAAAAGACTATTCCTGAATTATATAATTCGGGAGTAGTCTTTTAGGAGATAATGGGGCCCCTTATATGTGCTGATGCTGATCACCGGAGTGGTTTTACTGAAGTCAAAGTAGGTTCCCCAAAGTTTCAAGGCTCGTTATGACTCATCTACATATAGCGAAGTCATCTTCAGCGTATCGTAGATGGTGCAATAGAAACGTGGTTTACTGCATGTCCTCTCGATGACTCTGGATGACTCCTAAGGCTACCTATAGCAAAATGAACTTTTGCGCTTCACTCGCGTTAATATTGATTTTCGCAAAAAAAGTAGCCTATAACCGTCTTCAGAATAGCTAAATTCATGAAAATAGGTTCAACAATTTAGGCGTTATAGCGATACAAATTCACTTTCACATTCGTAATATTAGTCAAGATATTTTATTATATTTATTTTTGCAGACCAAGTCGCAGGGGTAGCTACTACGGTGACTTCGCTCAAATAATATGGGCGCAAACCTACATGGTGGGCTGTGGTCGCAGTCGGTTCATGGTAAACCTCTCTTGTTATTAAACTTAATGCTTATAACCAATCCGTATAATGCCTCCGTTTTGAAGCTACGACGCCACAGGCAGACACATGTCAAACGCATTTGTGTTAAAAAGTCTCTTTCACAGGCACTTTTCTTTCATTTATCAACTTCATATGTATATAATGTTCTTAAGGAAATCAGTGTTGCCTTCTTCGTAACTATTAAGCGGTAAACCTTATTTATAATTTTAGTGTTATTCATAAAATCGCGTTTGAACCAGCACCCAATCCTTCTCCCTCCTGATCAATCAAGTAATAAACTTATAAATGGACAGTCAACTTTGTAACCCACACAAACGCATACTGGATTCCTTACAAGTATGCGTTTGTGTGGTAATAAAGTTAATTTTCTGATGTATCGCTGTCAGACACCCTGGCAAGGTCGGCTCCGAAGCGTGGAGCGTCTAGTCTGCAACTTTGCCCCCCACGGGCCTACTCCGGCGCGGTCTCTGTGGACCCCGACATCTCCAGCTGCGTCGTGTCCATCGCGCTCACAGCGAGATACAATGTTGCCATCGCTTTGTGATTATCGTTAGTATTCATTTTTGTGCTTTAAAATAACGTAAGGTATGATCCTAGCAACGCAAAGAAAAAAATAAGGATTTTATTGCAAACACTTCCACATCGGTATTGATTGAAGTAATTATTAACATGTGAAGATAAAGCTCATCGAGACCCAAAAAATGGAAAATAAAGAACCTATGGACCTATCTTGTTAAATCTAAAAAAGAGTAAAATAAATTGTAGTCAGGCCAATGTACTTGAACAGGCCCAAAATTATAAAAACGTCAAAATTTCAGAACGGCATCCGAAAGAAATAACAGTCGTCGACACATCGATGACCTTAGAAGATCATTTACTATTAGACACAGTCTTAGAAATAGAAAATAATGAAACCCTGAACTATTTAGGGAGTCTAGACGAGATTTACCTGACCAAGCTGGCTATAGCAACGATGGCGAATACTGTATCAACGCAAGTTTATTACAATTCTATGCAAAGAAGAGATGTAGTAGAAGTAATTGATTCTATAGAGCCGCAATTGAATATCAGTACAATCAGTGTAAATACAGTCCCACCTGAAGTGATTCCAATACCTTATGCCACTAAAAAAGAAGTGACAGCAATATATGATTCAACAATACCAAAAAAGAAAGTAAGCTTAATCGGAAGACCGAGATCATACAACATGGAAGACTTAACAGAATTTGAAGAAAAAACAGAAAGTAAGTTGACTTTTACAAGAATAATAGAACACTTTCTACTACAGTTACTTACATGACATCGTATGTTTACAGATTACACGCCTATTGAGGAAATACGAAAGAGAGAAAAGGAATTCTACGCAGAGTATGAATTCGTAGAACCAGTCGAAGATAAGGCTACTACAATTTCTATAGATGTATCAAAGACTACAGAAGTACCGGGTGAAGTTAATAGTGTGTATGCAATTAATAAAGATGTGGATTTTTAAACTAGTGGTATATTTTCTGATCGTGAAATAAAACGCAGTTTTGCGTGTTGCAGTTTTAATCAATCAAGACGTTTTAAGAGATGTTGTGACAAGACTATATCAGGACTCAAGTATGCTGTATGGTGGACCAGTACAAACGTTTATTGATAACGCTATAGCCCAGTCTGGTGTGATAAGCTCGAATGATAGTGTAGATGCTTCAATTGCCAGTAGTACACTGGAATTGGGAAATGCATCGGTGACGAATAATATTGATGACTATCTTTCGGATCGTAAGTTGCACAAAAGAGATAATTTTGTGAATACGAACGATTTCTTTATTATGTTCAACATATTAAATTTAGAAGACATAAATGTACCCACGAATGTTACTTCGATGTCCTTGAATTCCATCGTACCATTTACATATTATGTTTAATACATTGTATTTGTAAAAGAGGAATAATTTGATAAGGAAACTTTTCTATATCTGGTATGAATGGTGTGAAAGTTGATATTTACTGGTAAATTGTATTGTCCATAGCTGAAACAGTTCGTGAACTCCAAGAAGCACTGGATCGCATAGAAAATGATATGGCATCAAAAGCGGGGAAGGTACGACACTTATATCACGATCATCATCTTCTTTTCCATGTTCCGTGTTACTTGGGATCGGCGCAATACGTGTTCTTCCATCCTCGCCGTCTACCATCAATCTGTCTCCTTGAACTGGCTCAGTGTGTAACATTTTGTTTGAACATCATTTATAAGGAAATGATGTAGTAACACGATGGTGCCTTGGACTCGCACGACTAAGTCTGGTTTGCAATTGCGTAAGAAAAGAGTCTCTGGAAAATTATATCTTTCCGGACACTCTTTTGGGAGGCCTTTGTCCAGCGGTGAGACACTACAGACTAGTAAAGGATATATTAACCGTTCACGATGACAGCTCTGACGCTTCACGTTATTGTTTCGTCAGTCATTACTCGTAGACTATTGGATTTTCAAGTTTCGTTCGTCCACTGTACATCGGCGCGAAAACTTGCTGCATTCATCTGTGCTCAAGACTCGTGCCGGTAGTTGTTCTGTTATTATTTGGCTTTCTTTTCGGTCAGACAATGTTTACGGAGTTGACATGGCCAAATACCGTACAAGACAAAACAATATTTATTTCCTCAGGTTCGAAGAGAATTAAGACGCCAGAATCCTGAAGAATCGAAATCACATTCAACAGTTGACACGTCTCTTTACGATGCAATACACAACGCAGAAGTAGAAAGGAATAAAACGCTAGAAAGAGGTCCAATGTACAACATGGTGCTAAAATATATGCCGTACTTAAAGCAGTATGAAAAAGGGTTACTCCCAAAGTCTGATGATGGATCTACCTCTGGTGCTGATATAGCAAGAGAGTCTTTAATTATGTTTGTGTTAGTTTTTACTATTTGTTTGTAATTGTTTAGGTGTATTTTATTTATATGTATTTATGTAACTGTTTCGACTATCTTATTCATAAAGTTTTTGATTTAATATTCGTTTGGGTTTTGTTTTTATACGCTTGTGTATACCTAAAGTAATATATAAGGTGTGAGTCTTTATAATGTGTACATACGAAAATAAACGTATTAAAAAAAATCAAATTTTCTTTTTTTTTATCGATTTTTTAAAAAGATTGTTCACAACTGTGACCCCAGTGCAAACAAAACTGTGTACCTTCCCTACTAAATGATCTATTGCAATGAAATAAACTCAATAATAATCGGAAGTAGGTACTTATTTTTGTAGCAGTTAGTTTTATATATTTTTACTTTTATGTGTACTGTGCGAGTCCTGAATAAAAATTTTTCTTTCTTTCTTTCTTTTAAGTAATTAGTCATCATTATAAAATGAAAATAAAGCAAGAATCTAGAATAAGTTTTTAAAGTAACAAAAAAGGTAGGTAATCGGTACGACTTTAAAAAAAGTTAGCGATTACTTTAAACATTGATGAAAAGAAAACATTTTTTATGGATGGCTAATTACTTCCAATCATTATGAAGTTTCTTTCATTGCAATAGATAATTTAGTTGAGAAGTTACACAGTTTCTTTTGCACTGTGGTTACAGTTGTGACATAACTTACGTTTTCTGTCGATAAAGATTTTAGGAGGCTGACTCACCCGCGTCCGTAGGAGAATACCCTTCAGCGAATCCCTACACGTGGTCCCCGGGTGGTGCTAATCCGGTGACACTAACCGCCTCTGTGGTCTAGTGGTTATACCACCTGATTCAGACCCAGAGGTCCCGGGTTCGATTCCCAGCGGAGGCAAATTTTTTGCTCGGTTTGGTTGGTGGTTGGACTTGTTCTAAGTCCGCCTGGCAAGCTACCACCATCATGTCTAAGTCTGTCGCCATAGCAACTATGTTAACAGCATTGTTGTGTTCCGGCAGTTAGAGGTATGATAGCCATCTAGTTCCTCTGTGTAAGAGGATTCCGGGTGAAACTCGCTTCCATCATCGGCCGAATCATAACTTTCCATCAGGTGAGATTTGGGCCAAGAGTTTCCCCGTTTTGAATAAAAAAAAGAAAGAAGAAATTAGTATAGTTTCTCTCATTTTCGTATGTCCACATTATAAAGACTCACACTGTTTACATAGTAGGTACATGGTAGGTTACATACATGAGTAACGTCACGTCAGCCCCCGCGTTTTGTTTCCTTGAATTGTGTCTGGTGTTTGACACGCTAATTGGATACCACACTGACAAGTAAAGAGCCGGACTAGCTTGAAGTACAAAATATTTTCAGACACAACATTTAGGTAGGTACATAACTGTAAGATTGTAAGCCGGCAAAACAATTTAGTTTTCATGAAAACGTAATAATAGTAATGGGTTAAATAATATGAACTATAACTCTGATACCATACTTAAAGAGGTCAGTTATTTAAGTCCAGTTACTAATAAATTATCCAACATTTTATCAGTTGGAAATGAGGACCAACCAAACAAAACTAATAAATAAATTCTAGAAACCTTCAATGATGTTCTAAAAAGACTAGGTCAGAGTAATATTCCACATCACAGCCAACATCACAACAAAGGATTTGGAGCATTAATGAAAACTTAATGGTTAATGTACGTAGTTCTCGATGGGCGGTCATCGCCCGGCGTTAGTCGAGTTGTGGTCACCCAACGCAGTGGCCGTAGTCCCTCGTAGGCGCGTAGCCGCGTAGCACGTCTAAGAATTATCGTAGCAGTTTTATGTAGCTGCGTTTTTTCCGCGGTACTTTTATGTCGTGAATGAAAAGTATATGGGTGTGCGTTGAATGGTTTTGTAGTCGTATTGTTGCTAAAATTGTGTTTTACATAGATTTTCTTAAGCTTTATATAAGTGATTTACCATTTTATACAGAGAACATCGTAACTGCCTATCTTTATTTCATTGTTTGGGGTTTCGACTTCCCTTTGTCACTTTTCGCCAGACGTCTTGCCTGGGGTTTCCATATCCAAATTTCCAAAAATAGCAGTTGTAAACATACAAAACTAAACACCATCTAACTACCACTACCAGTAAAAAAAAAAACTCACTCGAATCTCGGAGGTCCTTCGGACCTTAAAGGCTTCAAGCTGTATTTCCAAAATACAATGACGAATGACAGTAGCAGTAAGGCTGGTCCAGAACCTCGGGAGTCTACTGCAAGAGGTCCGTGGTCCAGGAAGCCTGATGACGTCAAGTTTGAGTTCGGCTTCGGAGTTCCACTGGGGGCGATGTCTGCTCATCCTGCTTTCCATTCGGCTTGGGACCTTGGTTGGTATGTAACTTTAGATTCTTCTTTTTTTACTTTTTGTAATGTTTGGCTTTTTTAGGAACTTTATTTTTATCCAATGTCAAGTTTTAAACCTAAAAAAATCATAAGGGGCCTTCATGTCGTATTTTTTAATTACTGTGGACCAAAAGTTGTCTTAAGAATAAAATAATAAAAATAATTATGAATTGACAAGGACACGACTCACAGCAAAAATCACATGGTTATCGAAAGCAAAAATATAAGAAAACATTTTAAAAATTGCACTGTGCATGCTGGAATGGAACTTAGCGATGGGTCGTAAATACCGAGCATTGGTTTTCTGTTGTTATAATAGTAATTGGACTCACATTTGACCTCTATTTGAAAGCTCACTTTTCACTTTGATATATAATTTATACCTATGTAACTACAAATGTACATTGTACATGTCACCGGTAAATGCTAGACGTCGTAAGATTGTAAAATTTCGCGTCAAAATATATATCTTTTCTCAATAAGATGCGGATGTATTGGAAACTATTGAATTTGGTTTGGTGACATATACAATAAATCCTATTATTGTATATGTCACCGAAAAATGGCAGACTCCGTAAAGTTGTAATTAATCTTGATTAGATTATAATTTGTCGATATCAATATATATAAAAATCAATGGCACTTTTCGTTGTAATTTTATAAGTCAAGAACGGCTGGGTCGATTTCGGTAATTCTTAATTTGTTTAGTTCGTCAGAATACAAGAAAGGTTTAAAAGTAAAACAAGATGGGTAGGAAGGGACAGGAACCAGTTGACGGGAACGAAGCCGCGGGGGACAGCTAGTATTATGATAAAATGTTTTGTTTTGTTTCCAATTCTTACGGAGTTAGCCATTTTCCGGTGAAATATATATCCTGAGATATATAAATAGGTATATTGGCCTTGGCAGGTCAAATATAAACTACATCTCAATAATGGAGATATGGTGATAATGGTTCCCTTTAATGTACGGTAAGCGATATTAATTTAGACCTCGAGATGTGTAGTGTTCCTAATATAAAATACATTTAATCCCATAATAAAATGCGAGCATTATGCAGGCGACGTTAGTGCATGCTCACCTTAGAATAACCTATTCACTCACTTAGGACTTCCAAATTATAACAATAAGGAAATATATTCAAGCCGCAACTTTAATTTATCCCTCAATCACTATGAATCTCACACAGTCATCAACAACGGATCGACTTTGGCTCTTATATTGATCGATGCGGGAATCGTATCCAGGACAAGCACTAAATGCTCAGCCGCTGCACGAACAGTTACGTCAGAATGATGACGTCATAAAGAGATGGTGACGAGATACAAACGTATACATTGTATTTTATGTCTTTTTAACACGATGTTGTCCACTACATTTTCGTAGTATTACTTCATACCTACTAGTCTATTCTGTAAATAACCATTTCGATATCGACTTCACCTGAGTGACTTAGCTTACAAAGTGAACTTTATTTCACACATCATAAGGTCTTGTATTTATACGAATTTGAAACTCACCTCGGATTCCGCTGTCGAGACACGAAAATGTTGTTACAGAATAGCACTGCTAGTATGACTCACTATTCCTATAGACCTGACTAAACAAACAGTTTCAATTATAAAACGGTACAATTTAACCACATGGCGTATGCATGAAAAATGGCTTCGGACGATAGTTCAGGGTAGCGTGAGTGACATTGGAAACAATGGTCTAACTATAGCTAGCTGTACTATAGATAGGAGTACAGTAAAGGGCGATTAGGAGGGTACTACACGCTAGCCAATAGATCCTTGTTTAAAACTGATCTGTTAGGGATAAGAGGTGTTTTTTGTTGGGGATGGAATGCCAAAGGATTTCGATAATTTCAGTACTTTCAACACTACCCATTTTGTCATGTATGTATAATCTGTATCAATAAACACCACCACCAACACTCCACGAAGGTTGAGGAGATCGTGGAGTACATGAAGGTGAAGACCAACTGGACCTTGAGGGTCGAGAAGTTGGAACCGCGTCACAACACCAACTTCAAGTCATTTGTAGTGCGGGTTCCGACACAACATCTCGACAAGTTTCTTAAGGAAGAGTTTTGGCCGAAGGGTGTAGTCTATCTATCGAGGTTTTCGTGGCAGGCTATGTGACACCGCGCAGCGTAACACGACGCCGTCACTTCGTGTGTCTTAGTATTTCATATTTTATTTAGTTTATTTTTAACCGACTTCCCAAAAAGGAGGAGGTTATCAATTCGGTTGTATGTTTTTTTTTTTTTTTATGTTTGTTACCTCATAACTCCGACAATTATGAACCGATTTGAAAAATTCTTGTTTTATCTGAAAGGATATACTTGCAGATTGGTCCCATTTAAATCATATCAAAATCGGTTACGAACTTTGGATTTTAAATCGAAATACCTGGAATTTGACTATTTAGATGATTCTTTGATAATCGAAATTGCGTATTTTGCTTTTCTGCGATTTTGCAGTGGTGTTGTTAGGTGTGGGGCACCACTAAAAAGTGAAAAATAAAAAAACTTTTTACAAAAAATACAACCGACTTCCAAAAAAAAAACACTACAAAGTAAAAAATAACTTTAATTTCGGAAGTCGGTGTCAAAATACGAAGACCGACCGAAAAACACCGACTTCCGAAATTAAAGTTATTTTTTACTTTGTAGTGTTTTTTTTTTTTGGAAGTCGGTTGTATTTTTTATATTTTGTTGTAAAGGTGTTTTTTATTTTGTATGGGCTACTGTTGCCTGAAATAAATAATAGAATAATAATAAAGATTTTTATCATATTTTTTTTTAAATTAATTTCTATGTACTTACATATAGTTTACATCTATACTAATATTATAAAGCAGAAGAGTTTGTTTGTTTGTTTATTTGTTTGTTTGTTTGGTTGAACGCGCTAATCTCAGGAACTACTGGTCCGATTTGAAAAATTCTTTCAGTGTTAGATAGCCCATTTATCGAGGAAGGCTATATATCATCACGCTAAGACCAATAGGAGCGGAGCAATAATGGAAAATGTGACGCAGACGAAGTTGCGCGGGTCAGCTAGTTATTTTAATATATCTTTAAAAAAAAAAAAAATATATAAAAATAGTAGTCTGCCGGTGTCGGGAGCAGGGTCCAAGCTACCGGTGGTTAGGGCTCCAGAGAAAGAAACTTCCTTACAATACGAGTCGTATCGAGGAGTACTGTATCTGTATCTATTCTTACTATTACTTTAATTACAAATGCCTTGCTCATTTAACTACAAAATCAATAATTATGCTATGTATGCATCGTCAGTTGCACTAACTTCCCACGCAGGTACTCATTCGCTAGGATTTAAGTACGTACCAAGGGAAACCTTGGCTATAATTGCATTATCGTCACGTCAAAGCCGTTCAACTGAGCTTAACCGTGTGATTTGTATGAGTGACGACAAGGCAGTCGCCGATTACTCTAGATTGTGGCTTCAATTGCATTCGAAATATTGTAACCTCGGTTTTCCTAACTTACCTGTGCTAAATATTTTTGATTGATAGATTGGTCGTCTGGCTAGCCTTTTCTCAATTATGTCGAGCTCGGCTTCCTGGAACTGGAACCGCGCGGTTGACCGCCCCGCGGCTGACTGCTAGTGCGTACGTAGGCTTTTACAGAATGGGAAATCATCAAATTACTCCTCCCACTCTGGGTAAAGCAGGAGGGAGTGTCAGACTCCTACTGCCTAAAACTCGTGCGTGTTTCTCCTAATGCCCTTTGCGCTCCAGGGCCGCGGTGACTCTTTCGAACAAATTCCGCAACCTCGGCAGGCACTGGCCGTCGCGGGCACCATCTGCTTTGCTGACAAGTGACAACTCTTTGAGGCGCGCGTAGAACACAGCGCGCCGTCGACCCGGGCTTTACTTAAGTAGGTATCTTCTGTCATTAGAAAGCTCATTTTTTTTCTTGCACTGTGGCGTATTCTACTCGTGGTAATATTGCATAGGCATGATTACTAATGGCCTCCTCGTTCTAAACTCTAGCCAATATTATTCAACACCCCTTCCTACCATTACTAGTTATTACAACACACTCGCACACATTCAGAAATAGTTTTTTAACTATAATTACCGGCGAGTACACCCCAGTGACCTCCTTCTTGAGGCGAGATCTAGCGATAAAGAAACCAACTATTACTGACCGCTTTCTTATTATTATGTTTCGTGTGAGACAGGGCTCCGTGGAAAAAAAGTATAATTTGAAAAAGTGTGCAGTGTCGACATACTTTTCAGTTGAGTTACGACTTCGTTTTACGAGTCAGAGTCAAACTAAAGCATTACAATTTTGGACAGACATCAATCGCTTAACCTCCAATGGCAAAGGACGTGTGTGGAAGAGAGGAGGGTATTTTATCAGCAGCGGGATGTTACGGGCTATATATAATAGTTGACCAGCAGCGCTCCGCGGTTTCACCCGCGTAGTTCCCGTTCCCGTGAGAATACAAGAATAAAATATAGTCTATGTTAATTCGTAGACATGCAGCTTTCTAATGGTGAAAGAATTTTTAAAATCGGTCTAGTAGTTTTTGAGTTAAATCGTAACAAACAAACAAAAAATCACGGCTTTCCGTTTATATTATTAGTACTAGCTGTCCCCCGCGGCTTCGCTCCCGTCAACTGGCTACCCTGCAACATACTTATTTTTTCTTTCATAAGAATCTTCTCCTGACAATAACAAACACAACAAAAAAGAATTAGAGAAATCGGTTCAGCTGTTCTCGAGATTTGCGCTTAGTAAACACATTCAGCGATTCATTTATATGAATTATTCGTAGGTCTCGTGCACCCTGCACTAATTCATACAAAGCAGTGGGTCGTACGTCGCGGTCGCCAAGATTGGAATTGTACCTTGCCTATTCAACCTCCACAACTCAGTTACCGGGTGACATTCAATAACCTATAGTACGATTTTGCTGGAGAGTTTGTTGGCCACTTCTTCTCCACAGCTAAAACACTAGGAAGTGGTGACGGGCGGGCGTTTTAAGGGACTGTCTTTTGTAGAACTTGACTTTTAAAACGTGCTGGCTCTCAGCCTAATTTGAATAAATGACTTTTGAATTTTTTTGATTAGAATTACAGTCAAAATTAATGATCTGATCTGTGGATCGCGTTAGAGATTGACGTGTACGGATGGCTTTAGGACTTAACGACAATCGCTAACTATGTTTGTTTATGTTTGTCGAGACTTCCCTCCCTGTGGTCTTAAAATGAATCATTCAAATAACCAGGCTGGGTTTGAACCAACGACCTACAACTCGGAAATCAGCCGGTCTATTCTGTCGAAAACCAACCATGTTCACTTAGGTGGAGTGTTTGACAAGTGAGCTATCATTCCATCTTGTTTGTATGGTTTCACAGCTCACTTGTCGTTCACTTCGCCTAAGTTTTCACTTCAACATGTTAACAGAATCGTACTGCTGTCTGTCACTGCACGTTTATATAATATATTTTATGTTAATAGACTTATGGAACCTTGTATCCTGACTATAATATTTCACGCCTAAATAGCCGCACCGATGTTGATGAATTTCGGATCGGAAAGAAGTACAGAGCGCAAGCACGCAACGAGCAAAATCAAAGTTGAGGCCATTTTTACGTACAATAAAGAAATAAACAACAGATTATCTTCAGCCATAACTCATTCCGTGCCATTATTACACCGACTAAGAAAGTAAGTAGGTACTAAACTATTTCGGTCTCAAGGTGAAACTTTGGGCAGTAGGCAGTTGCTATGTTATTAATTTACACGAGATCGTAACTGAATGATAAACGAGGGTCGAGGGTTGAGGTGACGGGCGGAGGCTACAGAAATTTAAGAGGAAGTTAAGTTGCGTGTTCATCAAAGTATGAGCGAGGGCTAGACTAGATCACAAGAATGATTAGATGGTAGTAGTTTATTTTCTGTGCCAAAAAAAGTCTCCAAGTGACCTATATGCTGCCACCATTGATGCCGTAGACGTGGCAATGTTTTGGGCCACCCAAATCTAAGTTACTGTCTTGCCAGTGACACAAAGTAGACTTTTAATTGTATCATCCTAGCCTTTATCGTATAATAACTTGCTAGATTGGATTTTGTAGTTCTGTCATTTTATTTTAATACACATAATGGTTTGTTTAAACGCCGAATTCCCGATTTCTAGAATTCGTGACCAGTGGGTTAATTCTACTAATTTTTAAATAACTTTCGCATTCGCATGTCAATCGCAAACTGTCAAAAAACCCTTAATTTTCATAAATTTTGACAGATTGCGATTGAGATGCGAATGCGATGTGAACGTAAAAAAATAGTAGATTAAACACTTAGGTATAATATAAGTAGATGCATATTGTATGAGTATCCTTGAGAAATGTTTTTTTTTATGAGTGGTCAAATGCCAGAAGCCATCTGACGATACAAAAACAACACCAAAAACATTCATTCTACCAAAATATTCATCGGAGGTTGTCGTGGATTTTGATAAGAAGATAGAGATAGAAAAGCACATTGCCGGCAAGCGGCTTTTACCTCTAGCCGATAGCAGCGACAACACAACAGCTATCAAAGATTGCACTCGCTCAGCGAATATCTCTCAGCAATGCTGGCTTGGTGCTCAGAACTCCACAACCAGCGGTAATTTCTACGTATAGGGCGGGCCGTAGCGTCAAAACTATCGAAACTATTCACTCGCTACTCGCTGGTCGCCAACTCGTTTCGAGTTTCAAGCTTTACTCGCTACTCGCTGATCGCCGGCGGTGAGACAAGTGTCTAAGGCAGCATATTTTTCCAATAATTTAATCTGTAGGTTTGCCAAGTGTGGTAATCCTAGCATTATGTCATACTAGAGGCCTCCCGCGACTTCGTCCGCGTATAAATTCTCATTATTCCCGTGTTAATCCTGATCCCTCGGGAACTCCGGGATAAACAGTAGCCTATGTGTTATTCTGGGTCTTCAGCTACCTACATACCAAATTTCATCGTAATCGGTTCAGTAGTATTTGCGTGAAAGAGTAACAAACATCCATACATAGATACAAACTTTCGCATTTATAATATTAGTAGTATGTAGGCCTATATAGTACGTATGTCCTGTCATACCATTGTAAGGCCTTTTTAAGGATGGGAAGTCATCAAATGACTCCTCCCGCCCTGGGTAAAGCAGGACGGAGTGTCAGACTCCTACTGACTAAAACCCATCCGTGTTCCTCCTAATGCCCTTTGCGTTCCAGGGCCGCGGTGACTCTTTCGAACAAATTCCGCAATACCATTGTAAGGCCTACATTTAGAAACGAACAATAAATTGTAGCTTCAGTTTCGCTTGTGGTGTAACTCTACTCTAATCAGACTGGTCAACCTGTCAAACGACATGAGTAATGTCACAACTCCTAGTTACATATGCAGAGTAATGGAGGACCCGATGTCTAGACCGATAACTTAGCCCGTCGATAGGGAGGGGACACGTTAAGTAATTAAATAGTGCTGTGAATAATTGTGTGCGATTGTCTGTTTTCTTTCGTACATACTTCGTTTTAATTAATAATGCTTTCGTCTTTTATATGCATTGTAGTGTTTGGGTATTGTAGCTAAGTATTAACAACAGTACTCAACTTTTTAACTACACTTATTTCAATAACTAATGAAGCAATCTAAATAATTAATGTTAAATTCTTAAATCATTGTGGAGTGTGTGGATCTTTTTACATTTTGGTGAGAGTATTTTTACGATTTATCATACCTAGTATCTAGAAACGGAACCATCTTTTTAGTATAAGGATTGAATCTGAACTTTAAGTTTATTATGCAAAAATGTAATTTTCATAAATTTTTCGTTTGTGAGCATTTAAATACAAAGCTAACATAATTTTTAGTTTTCTCCATTGCAAAATATTTCGAAATTAGAACTTATTTTTCATAAGGAAAAAACTGAGTAGATCTTCAAGATGGAATTCGAAGATAACGTACAAATATACATAAAAGTATTTCACCAATCAACCAGGTGATTCATACCATAACGTACCTATCACTGAAAATTACTCGCATGTATTTTCACTCCACTCCTTTTAGTAATAAAATATTTAATAACGAGATACAAGAGCACTTAAAACGTATCATTTTCACGCTAAGTTTTTCAATGTAAACGACCATAACCTGAATTAAAATTAACGGGCTGTCCATTTGTCATTTTGCACACTCCTCGGGGAAACCTACGCTATACAACATACATCTAAAGTCCATAAAATAGCTCAAAGTATTCAAGCAAATATAGTTCGTATTTCTACTAAGTAACGTCAATATTGGTGTGGCATTGTAAGAAAGGATGCTACAACTTGTGATGCTCAGATAATAGGTGCGTAGGCGCCATTTTGTGTTTTAAATTATTGAGTTTATTATCCAATTGCTCTTGACACTCGTTAAATGATACGTCTCAGTTATAATCAAATTCAGGATTTGCTTGTTTAGTAATTTAAAGATTTATTTTGGTATACAGTTTCAAAAGTCACTGTGACCCGTGATGTAGGATCGAGATTATGTAACTACTTAAGCTACGTAAAATATGTTTGATTGTGATTGAGTCTCATGGGCGACGAGATACTAAAAGAAATTAAGTCACGTAAAATACTTTGTCCAAACAAAGTATTTTACGTGAAGCGGCTACTTACCAGACCTCCACAACCCATTGATTGGGTGACACGCTGCTTCTTGACAAGACTGGTTTCAGAGTTACTGGCTTCTGGCAATTCGCCACGATTGCCGAAGTTCAAATGACAGCCAGGACCAACGGCTGAACGAGCTTTCCGAGGCAAGGAGGAAACTCAGTATGTTGATGAGTGACTTTTTTATTTAGCACTGAGTTTCTACTAAAAACTAATATTATCAAGAGGTAAAGTTCCTTTTATTTGTACAAGTTAATCTCTGGATGGAGGTACTCCAGTGCGATTCTGTTTACATCTCACCGTCAAAAGTTAGCTTGAAGTGAGCTGTCCTTAGGCCGCTATCCCACTGGCGTTTTACGAGCGTTGGCGTTTCTCCAACGTCTATGCAGCGTCAACGCTGCTCAGACACGACGTTGACGTTGCGGTTTTTGGCAACAGGTACATTCACGCCGTCCCGTCTGCGCCCACACGGAAAGAGCGGGATGGCATGATTTTACCAGTTGGCAAAAACGCAACGTTAACGGTACGTTGACGCGACGTTAACGTTTGCAACTACAGACTTGGACGTTGGAGAAACACCAACGCTCGCAATGTCGCTTGTGATGTCGAAGTGAACAATAAGCCGAAGTGAACGACAAGTGAGCTGTCAAAACATACAAACAAGTTAAGAATGACAGCACACTTGTCGTTCACTCCTCCTCGTTGATCACGGTGAGATGTCAACAGAATCGACCGGCAGTCAATGACGTATTATATATAGACACGTCATAAACCAACATCGCGGCGCTTAAAAACGGCGAAAATACTAGATAGCTACTAATACGCATGAAGAAAGGGAAAGAAAATATGTCACCGTACGGCGGGATGCCTGTTACTAGAGGGAGATAAATATACATCTTCAGTTACGTCACAGGATAAGTAATAGTGAAATTGACATCAAAACAAACGTAGTGTCGCGCGACAGGTTGGTGCGTAACTAAGCGCGATGTGGCCAATTGGCTTCATTTCATGTTGTCATTTTAGAGTGCGGACAACGTATCTATAGTTTTATATATCATTGCCGGCAGTTCACTAAAGGCTCACTTCACCTGAGTTTTCATGGCGACATTATGACAGGTTAGACCGTCTGATCCTATTATGAAAATTAACTAACAGAAAGCATCCACTATCCCTGAGTATCGTAGAATTTTCATTCAGAAAAGCGTACAGTCGCTGAGGAATTATCAACGGATGCGAAGCCACAGAAAAACCTAGTACCCACACAATAATGAATATCCGATGTCCTCAATCAGACGCCCCCAATACGTCTTCACATCGATTGCATTTCTAATGACTCGTCCGGTGGTTGACCTCTCTTGTGTCTAGTCATTGAACTTTGGCACACATTTGGTACGGAGCTGTCAAGTTTACCCCGGGGGTAGACAATGAGGTCAGTTACCTTGCAACGTTGCAACATTGTACGAGTTTGAGTAAAGGCTTCGAAGTGGCGCTCGAAATGTTCAGCTTTTTGTGTTGGGTGGAGTAGATTAAAGATCCTGGAATCTAGTTAGAGACTTATAGATTCTGGAAGTTGAATGCATGAGGAAACTATTTTAAATGATAACTGTGTCAAACTTAGAAGTTAAGCTACGCTTGCCGAGGTTGGTCCGTGGATGGGTGACCATCCATTATAAACCAAGCTTTCTTTGCGCCTCGGAACGCGCGTTTAGCTGTTGGTAACGGCTGTTGTTTGACAGTCGTTACAGATAGTTAGAAACCAGAAACCAGAAAATCTGATACTAGTCCTACCAGAGGGTAACGTGTTACTACTGCTAGGTTGCATCTGTGGCGGTTTTAGATAGGAAGCCAGACCCCAACGTAGTTGGGAAAAGCCAGGCATATTTAATTACCAATACTCTAGCTTGATTTTTAGGAGCTCGTGGCTATGCCGCACAGGTCGATCTTCAAGGTTAAGTAAAGTCCGACAGAAATACGCTTGCCGAGGTTGGTCTGTGGATGGGTGACCATCTTAACATACCGAGTTTCCTCCGTACCTTGGAAAGCACGTTAAGCTGTTGGTCCCTGCTGTCATTTGGAGATCTTTGGCAGTCGTTACGGATAGTCTGAAGCCAGATAATCTGATACCAGTCTTGCCAAGGAGTACCGTGTTAGCCAGTTAATGGGTTGTGGAGGTCTGGTAGGCAGCCGCGCCACGTAAAATACTGGTATTCAGCTGAATCCGGTTTGACTGGAAGCCGACCTCAATATACTGGGGAAAAGGCTAGGCAGATGATTCTAGCTTGATTTTATTTTCGGATAAAAAAGAAAATGGCTTATTTTATTTATTTATTTAATACTTTACGCACACAAAATATGTACAGAGGCGGACTTAATGCCAACCTTTGGGTAATGCAGAGAATAATAGTGGTAGGTGCAAGAGAAACCAGAAACACGATTATTAGTAAAATTAATACAAAGATAAATAAATACATATAAACTATAATAAAATACTATAACATAATATAGGTACTCAAATTAATAAACTAATACACGATTATACTTGAACAGTTTATGCAAACAAAAATTAGCGCTGTGACGATACTACTGCCAACTTCTTTCTTTATTATGTTCTTATTACGTATGAACCTTGTCCAATTAATTCCATTTTTACTGCAATTAAATTAAATTAAATTAAAATAAATTAAATAACGTTTAATTCGACCAACAAAGGATCATAGTACACATTACACAATAAAATGAAAACAAATCAATGGAAGTCCTTTTGCCTTTGTCAAACTCTCACCAAAATCATGGGCTTAATTAAACTTCGTGTACATTAATGTTACCAAATACAAATCTCTTTTTATTAAAACCAAATTGCGTAGCAAAGTTATTCTATCATTATGATAGTCATCTTCATTTGCATTCAGCAACTCGTTCCCTGTCCTTCGTTCGTCCCGATTTTTCTAGATGATTCTGACCCTTGATTCTAACCTTTGACACATTAATGATAAAGTTTAATATAGCCACCGCCACCCATTATATTATTCTGGTAATAATAGTGCCCACACTTTTGTGGTCATTACGAACACAAAGATTAAACGAGGTTCACCGAAAGTAGACCAGTCAAGGACCTCAAACAAACACAAAATTGTCATTCAGAAATTCATTTCTGCCCCTTTGAATTCTTTATCTACACGACATAGGGGTAAATTTCCATAAATCGCTATTTTCGAGGGCGGCAAAGTCAAGTTTGTATGTTGTACGCATCGAATCTTGCGGTCAACTATAGTTTCCGCAAACGGTTGTCATGGCAACAGTCCAATAACAAACTTGTCAAATAGCACACGATTTTCCAACAAGCCGGTTCAACACAAGTAATGACACACATTTTCAATTAGTATACCCGTGAAAATTATGTTTTCGTGACCTCAGAGTGACCTCAATGTTGCTTTGAATATTCATACTTATGTTCTTAGTAAAATATGCCCTCAACCCTTTGAGAAGAACGATGGATTTCGCATTCGGGGATTACCTGGTACCGAATGTTGGGGGGCTGCGACAGTTTTTTCAGATGGATCCGTTCCGGTATGTAATATTGTCTATTGTTCCTTGGACATTATCACTGTTTGTTTCATGTTTCTAGGTTAGCTCTTGAACCATGTAGGTCGAGTATGTAGTTAGGGGTAGCTGTATTTACGTCAGATTATGACTTCTTCTCTTGAAAGCATTACTTAAAGTAGGTCAGAGAAAATTTCTAGATCAAACCACATGACATATCGTATATACACATAAAGGATTACTTCTAATTAACCGATTTAAACCAAATTTGCACACGGTGTGCAGGTTGATCCAACTTGAAAGATAGGGTAGCTTACATCGCAATGTATAGTCGCAATATTATTTAGGAGCGGAGCATTCATGGAAAATGTGTCGCAGACGAAGTTGCGCGGGTTAGCTAGTTATATATAAAAAGTGCCTCTACTGTCCATTCCGAAAGGTAGATTCTGATGTAAAAGAATGGACAAGAAACTTCATAGTCACTTTTTTCAAATAAATGTTTTAACAATGTTTGTTGTACAACAAAATTAAATATGTGTGAGGATCATGCACCTATGGAATATACTACTTATAAGAACAAAGTATTCATCATATATCAGCAGGGGTAAACCTAATCGCTTTTCATCTAATTTTTATCACTATTTATTTGGGGTCTGTTCTACAATATCTTCTGCCTGCATACTTTTCATTTGGTCGCCCTTGGCGATCATTACAGTTGTCATCACTTTTCTTGTCATTACGTATTTCATATAATGCTCCCTTGCTGTCCCAAGAAATCAATTCATTGAAAGACAGCCTATTAGTAAGTAAATAAACAAAATTAATTTTTAACAAACATTATTTGTTATACACTAGGTAAGACATAAACATTTGCCATGGCAACGTTAATTTATAACCTACGCGATAAAAATTCAACCCGAGTTACCTGACTTAATGAATTGTTATAAAATCAGGTCGACTTTGTGTTATACAGACTTCGAATATTTTAGTTTAGGGCTTAGAATAATCCTGCCGGAGTCGCGGGATTATTCGAAAGAGATACCGTGGCTCCGGAACACAAAGGGCAATGGAGGAACATGGATGGGTTTTAGTCAGTAGAAGTCTGACACTCCCTCCCGCTACACCCAGAACGGGAGAAGTCATTGGATGATTTCCCATCCCTAAAAAAAAAGGGCTTAGAATAATAACGTCTAAGGCCTAAAGGATTACATGAAGGGGCATACTTTTACTCATCGACAGATTCAAAAAGCACTTGCCAGTTAAACTTCGAAATAAGTTTCTGAATAGTGTTTTCGTATATTCATATGCATATAGTTAAGTTTACTAGACAATTAAAATATATAAGTAACTGAAAACAAAATACAGAATATATAGGTACTAGCTTTTGCCCGCTACTCTTACGCATATATTCCGTGGTTTTCCCGTTCCCGCTAAGAATTAGGAGAAGTCTTCTCTTAGTGCTCCCTACACTCCTCAAGGAACCTACATGACAAAGTCCAGCTTTCTACGACCAGTATTTTCGGCTGTCCGTTGTCTGTCAATCACTCAATAACGGAAGAATATTATTCATTAGGATTTAAGAATGTACATATTAACTGTAGTTATGGTTTATCATTCATGTATTAATTTTATATCGTAATAGCACTTGTTTAAATAGAAATAGTTTTTATTTATTAGTAAAAATATTGTGTTTAGTTGGAATGAACTAAAATGTTTGTAGTGTATCTGATTTGCCCAGGGGCATGCTAATGCCACGCGGCCTTAACATCCGAAGGGAAAGAAGGTACATTCACAGGACTGACGTGCATTAAAATTAAAATTATTAGGCTAAGTGTATGCTAAGAAGCAGATGACGCAGCACAGCACAGTATAGATTAAGCAGGGCAGGGCAGGTGAGGCAAACATAGACCACGAGCGCATGTCTGCGTTTCACTTGCCTGCGCTGCAGCGTACACAGCTTTTAGTAGGTTCACATGACCAAAGCTGCTCTCCCCTACGCTACGTGGACCTGCGTCACGTACGTCTCAGCATACGCTTAGTTAATTCCCGGTATCGAGGTACTTACTCGAGGTACTCTTCAAAGTTAGAGTAAACAGGCTCCTTATGGGTAAGCTCGCTCCATCGTAGACTTTGTCTCTGTCATTTCTGACCAAGACTAAGGTGATTGCTCTTGACCTTAGTCTTGGTCAGAAATGACAAACAAAGACAAAGGTCAAGAGCAAACCCATCACAAATAAAAAAATAAAAAAAAAACTTTATCTGTCGTTTATGTGTCCGTAAACCAGAAACCAACAAAGGGTGTAATGACAAATAGCGTTATTTCAGTTAAACATTAAAAAAAATAAGGCATAAAAATTTGAGAAAGGAAAGGGGAAGACCAGAAACAAGGCAGATGAACGTCGAGTCAACTCGTAGCTATGGCAACAAGCCTCCTACTCAGCACGATACTGTGGCCCCCACAGCTCGGCTCTGATTTTCATTGCTACCTTAAATCTCGCTACTACGAGTATTTATAGATATTTCTGTCCATACAAAATAAGGTCCGTCGGACATGTCCCGAAGGAATGACAGCGGGGACTGTCTAATGTAATCTCTGTTTTAGTTTTGGACGAAATCTGGTAGCATCTGGTAGATAAACCATTACTCACATGATGACTGTTGGGCAATGGCATGGTTTCAGTTAAGTCAACTTCTTTGAAATGATCATAGCTATCGTCAGAAACACATACTACACCATACAGTTACGAATAACGTTAAGGAAAGTATCGTAAAAAAAATGTCCTGAAACCGCAAACATGCAATGCCCAAGCGTGGTCATTAATGTTCGTTCCGTTTTTGCAGGCCATTGCCCTGCAGAGGTTAATAGTGTAACTGCAATATAGATTTACAGGATTAGAATTTCTATTTTTAGCTATAAGGTCCCAATAAAACCTGTTCAAAAGGCAGTATATACCTACGAACTAACACGCAAATGATACCGCATTTAACACGACATGCAAGTCATGTGTTATTAGCCTCACCGTCAATTGAAGATCAGCTCAATGTCGCAGCCATTTAGACAATTTCCACTGACAAGTTTATTTTTGTCTCAGTGCCGTCTTCAATCATTTTGAGTAATTGTCTTTACTCATAGTGTTGGGAATTGGTATTATGATTGAACGCTCTGAGTACTGAATCCACTTGTTGACTTGGTTGATGGCTTAAAAAATAAACTACTAGCAGAAAAAAAATGTGATAAGTGTCTCATTAATTTGTCCTTCATGGTGGCGGCTCGAATTAGTTCTTTAACATTAGAGCAGCTAATCTTTTCACGATTTCGAGGTCTTTACCTGGATATTATCAACCCAATTTACCAATGCAATTTACCATCCCTACCTTTTTGCTATTCCACAAATTCGCACTAAGCGTTTCCAAGCGTCTTTCATAATGCGCACGGAAAAGCAGTGGAACTCTCTGCCTTTTTTTTTTTTTTTAGGGATGGGAAATCATCCAATGACTCCTCCCGCTCTGGGTGTAGCGGGAGGGAGTGTCAGACTTCTACTGACTAAAAGCCATCCATGTTCCTTCATTGCCCTTTGTGTTCCGGAGCCACGGTGTCTCTTGCGAATAATCCCGCGAATCCGGCAGGCGTCGGCCCTTTCGGGCCCCTCTGTGTTGCTGACTCTCTTTGAGGCGCGCGTGGAACACTAACGCGCCGTCGACACGACAGTGGAACTCTCTGCCTGCATCTGTGTTTCTGAAAGTTACAGTGAACAGGCTACTTCTGGCTAACCTAGACTACAGTCAAGAGCAACCCAATTTCAAATAAAGAAATATGAAGAGGCCTTCTCGTGTTTTATTTTATGCCCTGCTGACGTGGTGGTTCTCTCTAATGTGTTGATGTGGAGGGTAACCTATGTCTAATCATACAATCTGCCTAGCCTTTTCCCAACTGCGTTAAATGATAAATGATATTTATTCTCTAAGTAGGTTGTAAATAACACTTTTACACGTCAATATTTTTTGGTCATTTTCAACTAGATGAGGCCGGTGTTTCCTAGCTGAGACTGCTCTGAGAAGAAACACCGAAACAAACTCAGAGGTCAAAGTCTCTTTTAAAGTCCATACAATCGTACTTGTCAAATCATACGAGAACCATGTAGGTTAATGTCTGAATTTTGAGGAAAGTATCACACAGATTTGAGTGGACCTGTCCAGACAGTGAAAGTATTTGCCAGTTATCGTGTAGGTCAAACTTAGAACTTTAAGGAGCTTAACGACCTGACGAACAATACCAAAGTAAAACGTACGTTGGGGTCGGCTTCCAATTTTACCTGTTGTACTTCAGTGCCAGAATTTCACATGTAGCGGCTACGTGTCTGATGCCCACAACCCGAAACTAGGTAACACGATAACACTTGTCTATGCTTCAGCCTATCCACAATGACTGTCAAACCGCTGTCCAAGTCTTTTTACTATATCATGATCTATCTTGTCGTCTATACCTCACACTTCTTATTTTCTTTCGCAGTCCATCAACTGGCTTCCATCACATGGCCAGGATGATGGATCGAATGATGGCCGAAAGCCTCCAACCATTCGGGTTCGCGCGGATTTCAACAAGCACTCGGAGTGGGGGCAAGAACAATGACGATAATACGGGACCTCGGGATGGACTGAGGTCTGAACAGAGTGAAATAAGGAGGGAACGAGCTAAGGGACCCAGCAGCACACATACCGCTACGGGAACCCGGCATCCACCCACACAAAGTGAGCACGTAGTTCGTAAATAAAGTTTTGGTTTTGCCAGAATGCTTTGGGACCAGTTTTTGGGAAGATGATGTTAACATCAAATCAACAAAACCTTTAGAAAACCCAGTCATTTTGAAAAACAATGTGTTCCTGAATTTATTGACTTTAGTTTACATCTACAGTTAATAAAATTATAGTTACCTTTAGAGCAGGCAGTAATTTTTAAAATCAACGGATTCTTAAATCATTTAATAAATTGACATCTATAAAACCTAACAAAACCCTTGTTACAGTTGTCAAACCATCACACGTAGTCAACATAACCGATAAGCCCCCCGATCAAGTGAAGAACCCAGACCCCACCACTGAGAAATGGGCCGGGACCCTCCGGCGTCGTGACAACTTGCTACCAGCAATAGGCAGGAAGGCTTCATTGGGCAGTGCGAAATTGCAGGCCTCCAGATCAGTCGAAAGAATATCCAGAACGGGAAAAACTCGACCCCTTATTCCTATAAAACCTAGAATCAGAAGAAAAGATGTACCCAACGAAGGAGCTGATGTTACGATATTCGAGAAGGATGAAAAAGTTTTTGACGCGACAGGATACGAATTGCACTTAGTTGAGACCCTGGAGAGAGATATCTTGCAGAAGAACCCTGATGTTCGCTGGAAGGATGTGATAGGACTTGATGATGCGAAGTCCGTTCTTCAGGAGGCGGTCGTTCTGCCTCTAGTGATGCCCGATTACTTTAAGGTAAGAAGCATTTTAATTTGTTAGAAGAAAATGGTTTTGTTAGAAGTGGTATGACTTATAGATGAGATGATAGTTAGCAAATTAAATGTTTGGTAGAGCCAGTATTTGGTGTCAGTTGTTTAATAAGCTGTGAAACCAACATCGAAAGTCTATTTACTTTAATTAAGAAGTATAAATAAATAAATAAATAAATAATTTATTGCCCAAAGAAAGAAAATACATGACATGTTACATAATAACAAGCGTATGAGTTCTTTTTTACATAAATTTTATGAATAATGTCTCCTATACTAGGAAAATCCTGTATTATAGGAGACATCCGTTCGTCCGTAATTACAATTTACAAGAAGTGAACCAAATGTGTAACATTAACAATAACTTATGTACTGTGAGCACGTGTGCATGAGTAGTTTGTGTGTGAATTTGAAGGTGAGACTGTGATGGCGTGTGCGTATGTAAGTGATGTTAAGTGTGTGATAGTGTCAGTGTGTGTGGGTGTTTTCCATGTTGATTTAAGATTTATGTCGATGAGGGTTTTACCAGTGTTTCTGTCTCGTCATAATTTAGGGTAAGTAGAAACGATTTTACTATTTTTTTACATTTGTGTGTATTTTGGGAGTGGATATTTAGCTTTTTGATTATTTAGCGGTTTAGATCTTCTTCTGGCTGTTAGGCTGTTATTTCTGGCATACGGAAGGGTGGCATGTTTTCTCAAGACTGTGCGTAGAATGTAGTGTTGTCGGACTGTTAACGTTTTATACTCTTCATATAATTGCCGAGTTGGGAATCTAAATGGTTTGTTCAAGGAAACTTTTATAACTGCTCTTTGTGCTCGCTCTACTTGGATAATGTCGGTCTTGGCTGCCCCTCCCCACGCAGTGATGCAGTAGTTTATTATTGATTCGCAAAGTGCCGAGTAAACGATCTTGAGAATGTTGCTGTTGGCGGAAACTCTTAATTTTCGAACTCGCATTGACATTGCTTGTAAGTGTGGTTTCCAGGACAAACAGGAGTCTAGTTGAATACCGAGATAACGTATTACTCATGCTCTGGTAACAGAAGGGCATGAACAGAGGGAAGAGAGGTTGGTACATATGTGGGCTTTTATTGATAAAGAACCGTCTGAGGGAAGGGTGGATGGTCTTAAGCCGAAGGTAATGAAATTAGTTTTTTTTTAATTCAGAGCAAGATTGTTTTTTCCTAGCCACTGCATCACTTTACTGAGTCCCCTTTCGGCAATCTCTTTTGCTGAAGACCAGTCACAGTCATACGATAGGATTGCCGTGTCATCTGCATAGGCTATTATTTTTGTGGAGGGGAGGGATAGCTGGCAGAGTTCGTTGACATAGACTTGGAAAAGAAGGGGACTGAGAAGACTTCCTTGTGGCAAGCCGACAACCACACTACTTGCGTCGCTAATGTGTTCTCCAATCTTAACGCACTGCAACCTATCGGTGAGAAAATTACTGAATAGAGTCAGAGCAATTCCTCGAACTCCGATGTCTTCTAGTTTAGAAAGAAGTAGAGGGACAGAGACAGTGTCGAACGCCTTTGAAATGTCCAGGAAAATTCCTAAACATTTAAATTTATTGTCAACTTTATCAACAACAAAGTCGAGTAGGGATGTCACTGCATCTTCAGTTGACAATCCGCGTCTGAAGCCGAATTGGTTTTGGGAAATTATTTTGTTTTTGTCAATAAAATTATTCAGGCGTTTGTACATAATTCTTTCCAAAACCTTAGAGATCACAGGCAGGACTGATATTGTGCGGTAGGTCGTCTCGGTCCCCGGACTTGTAAATTGGATGTACAATTGCCTTTTTCAAGGCATTTGGGAATGTACCTGTAGATATTGCCAGGTTGCATATATATGTTATAGGTGGAGCTAGAACGTGACTAGCGTGTATTAGTAATTTTGTGGGGATACCGTCCCATCCAGTGGCACTATTAATTCGGAGATTGTTTATTATTGATTTAACCCCTTCTTCATCTGTTTCTAAAACAACCATTGAGTTAGCCGTACTCAGTCGATCGTTGTTGGCAGCTTAGGGGGAATTCGGGAGAGATATATTACTGGTTAGATTTAAACCCACATTTGCAAAAAACGTGTTAACTGTGTTGACGGATTTAGTAGGGCAATTTTCGATTGTCAAAAGCTCTGTTGATGTCGAGCGTATGCATTTGGTGTCAGTAACGTTGCGAATTAGTTCCCACATTTTTTATTTGTTATTTTTAGCCTTTTCGAATTCCTTTTCTTCATATTCTTTTTTTTGTTTTTTAGTATATTATTGCAGAAATTGCGATATCTTAGATAAGTTAATTTTAGGATCTGGTTGGTTGGCTCTTTATTTGTTTTATTGTGCATTTTGTCTCTATTATGTATACATCTCAAAAGACCGATAGTGATCCATGGTTTTATGATTCTTTGTTTGCTTGAGATTGATTTCTGGATAGTATTTTTAGATAAAACGGGTGAGATATAATCTCACCCCGTCCCGAATCTCTCTTCCCGTATATATAATATAGTATATGCGATTTAAATCGATGAGTATCCCACAAAAGACTATACGTGAGCGAGAATCTTGAACAAAAATCATAAAAGGTATGTAGTAAAAATAATGGTCTTACAAATGGCTTTTTACGTCAAGAAACGTTATTCAGTCATGGAGGAGGCATTAGGACGTTTCGAAGACTTTGTGTTGCCGATATAAATCACCTCCCAATCTTGGTGTTAGCCTAGTTTAAATTGACGATTTGCGTGAGCCAGGTAACGGTCAATGCTCATTTGTTTACACGTTCTTGTGAAGTTTGTTCTTTAGCTTCGTGTCGGGTAATACGAATCATGGTTGGCTGACTATAAAATGTGAACTGAAAAAGGTGTTTCTGTTTTCTATTCTATTCTGTTTTAGGCGCAGTCTTGTATATAAATTTAGGACGTATTACTAAAGAGTTGCATTTACGAGGTGAAGGCCTTTAGTTGGGAATGGACAGTTTTTATCTAGCAAGATTAATTCAGTAAATTCTGGGTCTAGAAGCATAATTTATGATATTATATTGCACAAACGTTCCTTATAAATATTCAATGTCCCCCCATGCCTCCTTCCATATTAATAGGTAATGAAAGTTTGTAAGCAAGATCCTCACTTTTACGATGCCGATTTCAAATAAAGCCTGCAGTTAGACGCCTTTCTCTGCTAGTGTTAGTTCGTTTTTACAAAAACAAAGCCACGCTTTAATAGTTACGTAATTAGCAATTCCTATTAAAATACTGCGGCTCGCGACGTACAGTCAACCGTAGACATTTCTGTATTTTGCTGTGCTCGCTATGTAGGTTACTTATTAAAATAATTTAATCTAATAATGTTGTTAGAATTCGATGAAGCAATATCATCCAAACACTCATTTATCAAATATCTCTAAACGACCATTTAATATTTTATGTTATTTTATTATATTTGGAAAAGTTACAGCTTATTATAAGGCCATGCTTACTTATTCTAAAATAATCAGGCTAATATTACAAGTTTTCTTGTACGTTAAAAATTAGCATGTTTATAAACCAGCATTCAGTTTTACGATTTGACAGTGTGTGTCAGTCAGACATCCAGGTCGCTCCGCCATTTTTTTTTGTGGCCCTGTGACGCTATTTCAGGTTCTGGCCATTTTTATCCTAGGTTTGAAAGTAACTTATTTAGGGACTAAATAAGTCTTTCATCTGAGATAAGCACTTTGCTTTTCATCTATACTAATATTATAAAGCAGAAGAGTTTGTTCATTTGTTTGTTTGTTTGTTTGGTTGAACGCGCTAATCTCAGGAACTACTGGTCCGATTTGAAAAATTCTTTCAGTGTTTCCATTTATCGAGGAAGGTTATAGGCTATATATCATTACGCTAAGACTAATAGGAGCGGAGCAATAAAGGAAAATGTGACGCAGACGAAGTTGCGCGGGTCAGCTAGTTACGAATAAAAGGTAAGTGAAAATAAAAACACGAATTATCTAAAGAAAAATTCCATATCTGAATCTGATGAACTCACCGTGTTAATAAAAATCTCTGCTATACGAAAGTATGAATAAAACTCGGAAAAACACTGCTTTCCCGACTATTTCTTTTGTGACCGGCCAGCTATTCACCATTACATTTCATCATTGTTTTTTTTTATGATTTGACGGCTGTCAGTTGAAAACGATTCTCTTTAGGGCTACAAAGTAATACTTTCAACCCGCTCCTCAGGCAACTTCAGGCCTTCGGAAAGTAGGCCTCAAGTATGAGTAATGAAAATTTTATTTAAACAGTCGACCGTATGCTAGAACTGTTAGTATTTAAACAGTATGAGTTACTGTCGATACTGACTGTACCCGCGTTTTGCGTGACTTAGAGCGTCTAGCGTCGCGCATAATATCAATAATACACTCGGTACTGGCCCCCTGGTTCAGGCCTTGACCACTACAACGTAGTGGCCATCGCACGCAATGTCCAGCTGAAATCTAGGCTAGAATTTCGGCCTGGATTTTTGAAGGTGTTTAAAATAATGTTAATTGATGGAGTTCGCTTTTATGTTTTATTGAGAGGATTTAGGTGGACTAAACAATTTTGTTTTAGGTAATTTTACTCAAAGTACAAGAAGGTGACATACGGTAGAAAGGGTTATGTAAAATTTGAAGGCCATCACTATTTTGTGGTTTAATTTGGTAACAACATTAGACAAAGGCGTCGTCCTGTTACAAAGTGATCATCGCGTGAATATGTGATCGTCGCGTTAATTTATTCTGATCATCGTGTTCGCGTGTAGGTCGCTTTGTGGCTAGGACGATGTAGATGCAGGCGTCTGGAGTACATAATTTATTTCTGAAATTATTTCGGGAATTATATTATATACTGGAATATTGTCCCACAACTAAGTTTATACAGATTATACTTGGAAGCATTAACTCTTAGCAGTAAATGGAACTTAATAAAATTTGAACCTTGAGGAGTTTTATAGAAAGCGCCACCGTGTTGCGAGGTTTTAATGCTATCGTGATTCTGTCGTGAAACAAGCGATGGCGCATACATTGCTGCATAAACATATGCATCATGGCGGAATTGTCAAGTATTAATAGACGACTAACTATCTATTATTAATACTTGACAATTCCGTCGACTATCTATTAATTCTTGACGGCGCTGTTGGCGCAGTGGTTGAGCGATTGGCTGCTGCGTCGCGTGTCGTGGGTTTCATACCCACACGGAACAAATATTTGTATGGATAGTTGTTCTGAGTTTGGCTGTTTGTGTATGTGACTTTGTATGTTTGTAAATGCACCCACAATACAGGAGAAATTTGTGGGGCAAAGTTTTATAAAAAAAAATATATATACAATTGACAATTCGGATAATAATATTATTATTGCTACTTACTCTCTGGTTAAACACTCAATCCTGTATTCAGGGCATCCGTCGACCCTGGAAGGGCGTGCTTCTGACGGGTCCCCCAGGGACCGGCAAGACCTTGCTGGCTCGCGCCGTCGCCACGGAGTGCCGCACCACATTCTTCAACGTGTCCTCTGCCACCCTCACCTCCAAATACAGAGGGGACTCCGAGAAACTCGTGCGACTCTTGTTCGATATGGTAAGTGCCCATCGAGAATTTGGTATTTTCCTGAACTATTTGGTCCCTCAGTTAGATCACTAAAACTATTTCTTATTTTTTCACGTTCATAGAAAATTAATACAATAAATTGAGTGAAATTTTCGCGTGGCATTAAAGGGTAACCGTCGGAACCCTATTAATAAGCCTAGTCTGTCCGTTTCCGTCTGTTTGTCACCGGGCTCTCATAATGAACTACAATAGGTCAAACAGTTAAAATACAAGAAGTAGAATTGGTTTATGGTACGGAACCCTCTGCGTGAGAGTCCGATTCGCACCTGGCCGATTTTTGATAAAATCTGGGACACTGCAGATAAAAAAGATCTAATGTTGGCACGAGCACTGACCGCTACGATTGCTCAAGTCAGGTTGGCATGGCAATACAAGACTTAAGGGTGTGTATTCCGTCCACTAGCGCCGCCAATCTTTTTTATTAATTTTGGTAAATTTAAGACACGTAGATAAAAAACCGCTCTGCAGTGTTCTGAAGAAATGTATCTATTAGTTTTTGAGAGCTATTTTTAATACATAACTTATGGCTAAATAGCCAAAACGGTAATTATTGCTAAAAGTGGCCACTTTTAGCAAAAATATCGACTTTGGCAACTATTTATGTTCTAAAGTACAAAACATAACTCTCAAAAAATAATAAATACATTTATTTAAAACACTGCAGAGCGTTTTTTTATCTACGTGTCTTAAAACCACGATTAATATAAAACAATTGGCGGCGCTAGTGGAAGGAATGCGCCCTAATGTATTTTTGGTATGCTATAAGCGCAGTGTAAACCAGGCTCTATGCTTTCAATTACATTGCAGGCAGCATTCTATGCTCCAAGTACAATATTCCTCGACGAGGTCGACTCGTTGTGCGCAGTCCGCGGTGCCGACTCTGAACACGAGGCTTCTCGACGATTCAAGGCGGAACTGCTCATACAGATGGATGGACTGGGTGCTGCTTTGTAAGTCTTATATTCGTATATTGCCTTTATAAGTTTAATAGTCATATATTATCACGCCTACAATCCCCGAAGGTAAAGGCAGAGTTGGATTTGTATAGTTCATCCATTGCCATCAACCGATAATATTAACAGACTTCGGAAGTCCGTCTTTGGAAATATGGACTGCTGTAGCATCAGAATAGGGGAATGTTAAGAAGACTATCACCAACTTTACAGCATTGCTAATGGACGACAGAAAAACATTTTCGTCCCCAAACCAACTTTTTAGTATAAAATATACCAAGTAAAATAAATCTGCCTTCCATGATTAAATTTATAATAACAAAAGTGTACGAATAGTGTAATCCTGCTTCTGAATCACAAACATTAGTGTAATAACTCCTCAACTGCGCATTTTACAGCCCAACTTACACAATTATTACGGTGTGGGTTGGCTCCTTTTGGAGTGGCAAGATCCTAAATGGGAATATACTTGAATCAGATAGGTTTACATTTGCATTTGGAATTGGTTTAGATAATCCCTATACGTTATTTAATTACGTACATTGGTTTGTCAAAGACATAGGAAGACAGATTCATAATGAGGCCGATATTCTTTTGTTTCAGCCATCGAGATAAAATCATAATGGTGCTAGCTGCGACGAACCACCCGTGGGACATCGACGAGGCTTTCAGGAGACGATTCGAAAAGAGGATCTACGTCGGTCTTCCTGATGGTAAAAATGATATTTATTTCGTCACTAGCACTTCGCTCGCGATTTTGTAATCGTGAGTAGTAGTAATACCCCCCTTTTTATAGGCTATGTGTAATTACTGATAAATAGATTTAGGGGTTCGCTCTAACCACACATTTTTCTTACTTAGAGAATTTTATATCCGTCGTAACTTTTAAATGAATGGTCAGATTTGAATCCATCCATCATAACATTCCGAGTTTCCTCCGTACCTCGAGAAGCACGTTAAGCTGTTGGTCCCGGCTGTCATTTGGAGATCTCTGGCAGTCGTTACGAATCGTCAGAGGCCAGAAAATCTAACCAGTCTTGCCAAGGAGTATCGTGTTACCCAGTTAATGGGTTGTGGAGGTCTGGTAGGCAGCTGCTCTACTTAAAATACTGGTATTCAGCTGAATCCGGTATGACTGGAAGCAGACCCCAATATAGTTGGGAAACTGACTGGAGTCAGATTTTCTGGCTTCTGACTATACGTAACGACTGCCAAAGATCTCCAAATGACAGCCGGGATCAACAGCTTAACGTGTTTTCCGAGGCACGGAGGAAAGTCGGTATGTTAAGATGGTCACCCATCCACAGACCAACCTCGGCAAGCGTTGCTTAACCTTGAAGATCAACCTGTGCGGCTGTTATTATGCAAGCGAGGAGCTCGCTTGCTGCTATAATAAAAAATAATACAAATTAAATTATAAAAACTAAAAAAGGAGCCCCATACGAAGAAACGTGTTTTATCGGTTTATGGTCCGGATCCCTTTGTGTGAGAGTCCGACTCGCACTTGGCCTGTTTTTATAGATTAACTGTTAATTTCACAGAGCCAACAAGAGTGCGCCTTCTGAAGTTGTGTCTAAAGGATGTGCTGCTGGCAGAAGACGTGAAGCTGAAAGAAGTAGCAGCCCAGCTTGAAGGGTACAGCGGCTCAGATATCAGCAATCTTTGCAGGTGAGGAATGAATGACACCTTGCCAAACCAAAAAATGTCAGCTGGAAATGTAAATTGACCCTTAAGGGTGTGTATTCCGTCCACTAGCGCCGCTAATCGTTTTTTATTAATTATGGTAAATTTAAGACACGTAGATAAAAAGCCGCTCTGTCGTGTTCTGAAGAAATGTATCTATTATTTTTGAGAGCTATTTTTAATACATAACTCATGGCAAAATAGCCAAAACGGCAATTATTGCTAAAAGTGGCCACTTTTAGCAAAAATATCGACTTTGGCAACTATTTATGTATTAAAGTACAAAACGTAACTCTCAAAAAATAATAAATATTTTTCTTTAAAACACTACAGAGCGTTTTTTTTTATCTACGTGTCTTAAATTTACCACGATTAATAAAAAACAATTGGCGGCGCTAGTGGACGGAATGCGCCCTCTTAAGGCTGACCCATCTGAGATGTGCGGGTTTCGCGCAGCGAGGGATGTGTTTGTTAAGGAACAACAGAATCACCTGCGCTGAGCGAGACTAGGTAAATGAAGCGATTCTAATGGTTCTTGTACAGTTATTTTCTATAACCAGGTTAAATAACAAATATTTCATACATTGATGAACAGTCACTAGCACATCAAGCTACCGGAAAATGACAAATTTTCGATGCGATAAAGTTGAAAATCTATTAAAGAAATTTGACAGATGCGTCGATGTGCTGGCGTCTGTACCACATGTTATCTTCTTCTTCTTCTTGTCGTGTGGGCTTCTTATCGTAAGGTCTAACGAACCCACACTCCCTAGTATCAGAGTTTACAAGTTAGCTACAAACTCGGAGTTCAAAGATAACTCTGTGCCAGTGGGCTTTAGTGATCTGATATACAATTTACTGATAAATTACTGAAGCATGTTTGAGAGTATGTTTTTTTTTACTGTTGATAGGCACGCGTTTGAGCACTATCTCACCTGATAGTAAGCGATTATGTGGCTAATAGGAGTAACCTATTCACTCTTGACTTGAAGATTCCCAGGTTGTAGCTATCAGGAAAAACGTACGCAGCGGCGGACAGTTTTTAATATTAATCTATTATTTTATATCCAGGGACGCAGCAATGATGACGATGCGTCGCAAAATCGCTGGCAAGTCCCCAGAAGAAATTCGACAGTTTAAACGAGATGAATTGGAGGCTCCTGTTTCTAAGGACGACTTGGCCCGTGCCAGCGACAAGACCAGGTAAGAAGCACCAGAATAATATCACAATACCGAAGTCTTCGATTATGTTAAGCATGATCTGCCTAGCCTTTTCCCAATTATATTGAGGTCGGCTTCCAGTTAAACTGAATTTGTTCACGTTGGACAACATTTCAAAATAATTTTGATGACACAGCCAAAGGACCCCTTGCTGTGAAAATTATAGTGAGAGGAGGCCTAAGACCAACTCAGACCCAATTGATTGATTTTAAAGAGTTTCCTTGGAGTTTCTTACATGTTCTTCTCCTTAGGGATCTAGGCCTTGGAACGAGCAAAATGTTTTTGAGTGGCTGACATTGATTTTTAACCGACTTCCCAAAAATGAGGAGGTTATCAATTCGGTTGTATGTTTTTTTTTATGTTTGTTACATCATAACTCCGACAATTATGAACCGATTTGAAAAATTCTTGTTTTATCTGAAAGGATATACTTGCAGATTGGTCCCATGTAAATTTTATCAAAATCGGTTTCGAACTTTGGATTTTAAATCGAAATAGCTGGAATTCGTCTACTTGGATGATAGTTTTATGTCATCCAAGTAATCGAAATTGCGTATTTTGCTTTTCTGCGATTTTGCAGTGGTGTTGTTAGGTATGGGGTACCACTAAAAAGTGAAAAATAAAAAACTTTTTTTTTACAAAAAAATACAACCGACTTCCAAAAAAAAAACACTACAAAGTAAAAAATAACTTTAATTTCGGAAGTCGGTGTCAAAATACGAAGAAAATAAAAATAAACACCGACTTCCGAAATTAAAGTTATTTTTTACTTTGTAGTGTTTTTTTTTTTGGAAGTCGGTTGTATTTTTTTGTAAAAAGTTTTGTAATTAAATGTCCTTTGCTTCCAGGCGGACGGTGTCAGACGGGGACGTGAACCGCTATAACAACTGGATGGCCAAGCATGGGTGCTCCTAGCACCGCGCCTGGGCTCTCAGAGCCCTGCTACAGAAGCTGCGCACGAACTAGCCACTTCTGCTCAGTGATGTAGACCGCTTCTGTTAGGCTGACGACTTTTAAAGGATTTCATTGTAATCCGCAAATCACTTACGGTTTGGATGCTTTAAGAACTATTTTTTTTGGATGGTCTTCAAAGTTAAAGAGTGTCTGTTTTGAATTTATAATTGGCAATTTTAGGGAATTTAACGACTTTATAATAATTCTTAACGACTTTATTCATTATAAAGAATAACCTTCAGGTATATCAATGCCAGTAGTATTAATTAACGTAAGAGACATTATTGTTTTTTTGATTAATGCCACTTATGTGTATTGCTGTAGGATACATTTTGGCATTTCAGGTAAATGTCCCTTACTTATACGTGCAGTATCGATTTCGGACTCCTCCTGTTTGGTGTTTAGGTTCTTGATCATATAATTAGGATACACTTCGGTATTTTTAAACGAAATTCTAGTAACGTGTAGTATACTTTTGCTTATCTTCTTGGTAACCCTTCGGCTATGTGAAATAACCTAGTGCAATGAGCGTGTTTACCATTTTCATGATAGTATTTTTTTGACAAATAACTTTTTGATTTTTCTGTTGAACATTTTATGTATAATGATGTTAGATTCTTCTATTTCCTATGACTCATAAGAGAAAAAATTAAAAGTTTTTTTTGTGACTGCAGGATGGTTAGACCAAACGAGATACGTACATAAGATCATGTGCACTTTTTAATACCTATTTGCTACTATTTACCTATAGTGAAATATTTGCTACCTTTGTGCTTAGAAATATATCAATGAAATAAAGTGGTCAGCCGTTCTGACGTCAAGTTGCATGACCACTTCCAATTCTCATAGTTTTAGCGCTGTATGAAGCAGGTTGTTAATGTTTATATTTACTACTTCTTTGCTACCTTAATATTATATATTTTTACTAAACTCTCAAGAAGCTCCTATAAAACGTAGGTAATGAATTTAAAGTTAATATACCAATAGAAAGTGCCTGCAAAACCATTATTAGCAATTATCTTACGAAGATAAATGACGTGACGTAAATAACTTATGTGCACTATGTGCAGGCGTTTTAATATCTTTAAACTTTCAGTGTACATGTAAAATATCTCCACGTCGACCTCAACTATACTATAGATATCCAGAAATAAGTAGCTCATAAGCCACTAAGCGCCTGCGAAAAAATTGTTAGCAATTTTGTCTGAGAAGAAAAGTCGTCAATAATTAATGAACAGGTGTTTTAATGACTTTTGTCACTATTTATTTGAAAGTACTGCTTGGTTGCTACCTTAACATATTTTTTTTTACACAAAAATGTCATGCCAAATGTTATTTTCATATAAATATTAACATTACAACACGGTCAATACAACGCTAAAACTATGAGAACTTGAAAGTGGTAGATTTCTATGATAAATTTCTTAGCGCAAAGGCAAATATTTCAGTATAGGTAGTAAATAGTAGCAAAAAGGTATTAAACAGTGCACTTGGTCTCATGTACATATCTCGTTTGGTCCAGTCATCCTGACGGTCACGTTTTTTATTTAAGTTATGGATTCCTTCATTTATAATACTGTTATTAATTTTTTTCACCTAATGAGCGTCAGCCTAGCTCAGAAGCGTTACGCCAATTGCGTATAAATCGATGCAATATTTGGACTGAACAAAGTGAACTTTAAAAATTAAAAAGTGTAAATTATTATAACTGTATTAAAAAAATCGTGATAAGACTCGTATGGAACTTCAAAGTTTTTGTGCTTTGGACACTTATGGACCTTGATCAATATCGCCCGCGTTGTTTTATAAGTAGTTTTTGGGGTAGGAGATTGGAAGTTCGGAGTAAGTTACAGTTGATGGAATTAAACGTGTTAGCATGCCATTTGTTTTCTACTCCGAGTTCGATGATAACTTTGATAAATTAATTAGGCTTCTTTACACCATGTCTAGGTTATAAAATCGTAGATCAGCAAATGCCATCAGCATTTGAGGATATGGCCATATTAATTTATCAAAATTAAGTTTACATAATTATAGAGTTTTTGATATTTCTACATAAGATGCACTTTAAATGGATAGTTTAAAAAATATACTGTAAAAGAATTAAAAAAATGTTTTACCTACAAGATGTAGAAATTATTATATTATTGATTAGATCGTAGGAAAGATTTTATTTCTCTTTTTTCTCGAAAACATAATACTCATGTATCTATACTGTTATTATATTCCTGTAACAATGTTTACAATTTTCAATACCTATTATTTACAATAAACTATTCACCTTTTCATTGATTGGTTTCAATTATATGTATTGTAGTATCATCGCTATACACAATGCCATTTTAGGCGTTCTGCAACGGCATCCCACTTCATCTAAGACGTACGGCGACGCGCCACCGGTACAAGGTGGACATCCCAGCTATACGCACAAAACCGTTTTGGGAATACATTCATTGTGCGTACTGCTAAGGAGTAGAATTCCTATCAATGGTAAAAAAAGCTATCCAATGACAGTACAAAAAAAAAATATGTTTATGAACATGTCAGATTCATTAGTCGCCTTTGTTAGACGACTATGGCACCGTGTATTTAATTTATTGGTCACTTTCTCATAATATGTTTTGGTAAGTAGAAGTACTGATTTCTTTATTAATTCTCTTTTGACCAAGAGATATTTGTAGTGGTTTAGATCACTATCTGTCATGACTTATTTTTGCTTTTTGTTCGAAATAAATCTAGTTTTCATTTATCATCAAAACCAGAAAAACCGTAAAGTAAGTTATTTAGGGTGTGTTTTGTAATAAAAGAACAAGAATGGTCAAAATCTGTTTATTGAGGAATGGCGTAAAATAGTGTAGTTTTTAAATTTTTCTGTCTGTCTACGTAAATATTTCAGTGTAAAATGTAGCTGTAAACCAAGGGCACGCCCTTAGTTTACGTGTAGATAAAGAATATTAATAAAGCTCTTATACAAGTTTGATACAGTAGAGTTTGATTTCACTCGCCTCTTGATATGTTTCATAATATGTTAAGGCCACAAATTGGTCCGTTAGAGTTAGTAACAAAATAATAAAAAATAACTAACAAGAAAAATATAATATTTAACTATAATAATATTATGGTGATACATTAAACAGTTTGACTTTGAATAAAAGTCAAATGTTTAATGTTAATTATTAATAAATATATTCAATATAAGATCTGATTTTATTCTGAATCTTTAACAAAGTGACTAATTTCGAGATGTACCAACTAGCTGAATGTGCTAAAACTCGATCGAAGCAGCCTCATTAGTTAACACATCTCAGCTAAAAATATTAATATATCACTTTCCATGCGATTGTTTCACTAAAAATTACAAAGATGGAACATTCCCTATAGTATTTAAAGAGTGAATACTTAATAGTTCGCTAGGTTGAAGGCACTATAATAATATTTACACGAGAAACGATTGCTCAACAAACATGCGATATAATTTAAAAAGAAAACGTATCTTTGGCTAAAAATAAAGATATAATTGTCTTTTACACGCGCTCACACCGTGGTCTACTGTAACATTGAGTGTGACATCTATTTCGAACACAAATGTCTCAACGATCGATGCTCTTTTGCCTTGAACTACTTTTTTTGTAGATGTTGAACTATTTTTTTTTTTGAATTCTCAGTGTGCGATGGATTAAACTATTTTCATCTCAAGCTTAATTTTTTAATAGTTGCTACTGGCGCATAATTGTCATTTTATTCGTGTATCACAGGGAGAGTGCGTGCAAAACAGTCCAATAAATTCACTTAAAACAAACAAAAATATATCTTTTCGCTTAATCTAGAGTTAAATATTAAAAGAACATTGTATTGTGATTCATAAAATAATGTGAATACTATCACAACTCCGCGTTCATGCACATGTCACATGACACATTTGTCGATGTCTTTTGTTCCGATTTTGTACTAAAAGACTACGAAACTACCTGGTTTCGGACTTGCCAGTGATTTCATTCATTGGTATAATTATTACACAACTGTATTTAAAGACAATATTTTTTAGTAGTCGATGATATTCGTTTTCCATTCCTCAAACGAGAAGATCGACCTTCATCCATCTGATAACCAGATGAGACATTTAAAAAAAAAATTTAATTGATTTACTAAAACGCATACGAAAGCTTGATAGTCGAAAATTGTTTATGGCTATTTTAATTATATTTTTTTCAAAAACCTTCACTCATTTGATAACCAAACATATTTGATTTCAACTGATAGTATTTATCATGGAGAATATGCCTAGGTAGGCTTGCCTACCTATTTTTGTATGAACAGGTAAGTCACTATAGGTTACACCGATCTGTTAACCAATAAAAGTTGGTATCGAAAGGAAGATAATATAATTACGAAAATAATAGGCTTGCCTGCAAAACCGTTCATGGTATATTAATGGCCATGTTTTGAAGTTTTAAAATCGGCGCAATTAAATACCTATGTGAGAGAAAGAAAGTAGAACATCCGAAGTCCGTGTGATAGAACAGGACAAAAGATACGCGACATGTCCGATGTAGTTGCCCTACCCGTCATACCTGCTTGCCAGGTAGCATGAACAGAAATAAGTAGGCAAGCTTACCAAGGCAAATACTAGCAGTTAAAACTGTTGTAAAGGTTATGAAAAAAAACATGAATAAATTAATTTGTTTAAAAAGAGCCATGAATAATTCTAGATTGGCATGCTCTCATACGCATGGTTATAAATTAATAAAATTTGATAAACTGTAGGTCTCAACTGGTTATCAGCCGCTTTATTCTGTCGACATCTCACCGGGTTCACTTGAGTGAACGAAAAGTGAGCTGTCATTCATCTTGTTTGTATGGTTTGACAGCTCGACGAGCAGAATCGACCCGCTGAAGGGTGGTTCAAATTAGTATTGCTTTAAAATACAGTCTGTTCTCATAACTTTCTGTCATTAGTTTATTAAAATTTCCCCTACACTACTTACAATTTCTGAAAAATCTAGCAACAAATTCAGAAGACTGCGAAATTCTAATCTCTAGATAATCTAAAAATTCCGTTTGTACGTAAATTATGTCCGAGAACTAATTTAAGGCTGAAAATAGATGTTGAATGCTAGTCGCGTCGAAAGATACAAAACATTTAATTGAGTCGACTTACAATCTACCAATTCATACGTTCATGGTCATAGTTAAAAATAACTGTCTCGACTAGTTTCAAAATGGCTGCCCTCTTTGCTAAGGCACTAATTTGACTTATAATTATCACTGCTAAAGCCAAGCGTTTCTTTTATGTAAATATCAACAGATAAATCTAGCAACCTAGAAATTATAGACTATAAAATTGAAGTTTAAACAGAAAAAGTAACCTCACCAGGGCACTTAGGTTGTGAAAAAGAGCTAGTGCTATTAATTATGTATAGCTCCGTCACTTTCCCACACATTTAGGTCGTCATAATTGATTTGAGCTAGTCCATTCTATAAGACAGTATAGGAGTAGATGTTAGAATAATAGAATAATGATATGAGGTATGGTAGGTACCAGATAAATGTGCTATAACGGTCACTGACCCACATACATTTACGCCTACCATAGAGCTTAAAGAACTATTATTTCACCTTGATTGTATGGTTTGACAGCTTACTCCATGTTCACTTCACTTGAGTATTCACGGTCAGCTTTATACAGAACAGCACAATTGTAATGCTATTTACTTGAAACATCGACTTTTATTAGACTATACAATTCAACACAGCTGCAAAGACAAGGCACTTTGATGAGTCTCCCTACGCGACCAGCAGTCCACCTACATTCAGCATCACCAGCATAGCCGAACATAGCCGAACATAGCCGAACACCTTCGGAGGTGGTATGTTTGGCTACTTATCCTAATTAGTCTTGTGGTCACTCGGGCGGACCTCCGTTGGACTCCGCCGCCGCCTTGCGCTCATCGTCTTCATTCTCCAGGATGTCCGTGAAGCAGAACGGCGCGAAGGCGTACCCTTGGCCTTCGTAGAACTTGCTCATGAATTCCACCCTGGAATTAGAAACTTTGGTTACGATTGAGGAATAGGCTAAATAATACCAGCCAAACAGGTCGATCTTCAAGGTTAAGCAACGCTTGCCGAGGTTGGTCTGTGGATGGGTGATCATCTGTACATACCGAGTTTTCTGCGTGCCTCGGAAAGCACGTTAAGCTGTTGGTCCTTTGGAGAACTTTGGCAGTCGTTACGGATAGTCAGAAGACAGAAAATCTGATACCAGTCTTGCCAAGGAGTACCGTGTTACCCAGTTAATGGGTTGTGGAGGTCTGGTAGGCAGCAACACGTAGAATACTGGTATTCAGCTGAATCCGGTTTTAATGGAAACTGACCCCAATATAGCTGGGAAAAGGCTAGGCAGATGATGGTTACGATCGATGAATTGTCAGCTTTCTCAAGTGATGCTAATAAAAACAACTGCAATCAGCACTAAAATGAAAAGGTGTTTGCTACACTGGTGCTGTATGAGGAATACAGCATTAATAGACAATTTCAAGATGTAGAAGAGTTTAGGTTAGGTTTGAGGAAGCCATGTCACGAAGTATCCAAATTAACGATATTACGGCTAAATTGAGTGATGCATTGGACATTTTATTCCTGGTAAAAGACAGAATCATTAATAGGTACAATTCTGTGGTGCTGCATCAACCTTCCTTAAAGCGATTTGAATAGAGGCAATATTTGCATCAGATATATAAATAACAGATACAGGTCGTTTTAATAAAAAGCGATGTTCGCGTTAATTTATTAGGCAAACCCGAACGCGTCATCGTGCCCGCAGAGGGCGCCATCCGGTATTGCCGAAGAAATGATCGCGACCATCGCGTATTCGTGCGATCATCGCTTTGTATTAAGACAACTGTAGATCTGAACTTGACATACCAGTGCAACCGCAACGTATGCAAGAATGCAGACAGGCCCTCCATGAGCACCAGGATGGCCAGCGTGAAGAACGCCCACACGGCGAAGATGAGGTACAGCTTGATGGAGTTCACGCCGGGACTGCCCATGCCCATGATGAGCACCCGCTGCCAGAGTACCGCTGACAGCTCTGAAGAAGAAAGAACAGTTGATATTGAAAATTGTTTATCGAACAAGCGAACCTCTGTTCGCTAGTTTGAAGGGCGATTCAAGGCCATTTTGGTTTAAAGAGGGGCCCGAAAGGGACGACGCCTGCCGGAGTTGCGGGACTATTCGAAAGAGATACCGCGGCTCCGGAACACAAAGGGCAATGAAGGCACATGGATGGGTTTTAGTCAGTAAAAGTCTGACACTCCCTCCCGCTGCGCCTAAAGCGGGAGAAGTCATTTGATGATTTCCTTATCCCTATTAGCCATTTTAGTCAATTAAAAAAGCAGAAGAAGAATGATCACATGGCTTAAAAGAGTGAGACAAAAGATGGACAAACTTACGCGCATGGGCGAGCGACAGTGCCCATAGTCGCAAATACGAGGCGGTGTGCGAGACAGCGCCCAGCACGTACTCAATGGTGTGGATACACTGAGTGATCAGCTCCTCGGCCATGCCTCCATCGTGATCTTCTTTCTCTTCCACTTCTCCGCTCTCTACTCCTTGTTGGTACTCCTGGAAGTAAACAGGAAGGATGAAGATATTAGTTCTAAATACAACATCAATGAGAAGCCTCTACAAAATGGACTGATGACTTTAATGATGAGGGACGATAATTACAAGTCCGCTTTTTGTGGCGCCGGTTGGAAAAGGCCTTTATGTGTCCAGTATGAGACGTTTGTTAACTAATTGACTATGATAACTACAAATAATGGTGAATAGTTAACGTATGTCTCCACGCAATTCATGCCAGAGGATGGACGGCGTCGTCAAAGTCGGCCCAAAAATCGGTGGCGAGATGATCTGGACGCACACGGTTCGAGGTGCCTCAGGCAAAAACAGTCTGGAAAGATATGGGGGAGGCCTTTGCCCAGCACTAGGGTACAATAGACTAATTAAAAAAAGCGAAACGATTTAGTATACTTTAAAGGACTTCTTTGGCAGTTTAAACTAAATTATGGTTAAGTTTTGCCATATCTGTCTGCTTTCAGTATACAACAGGATGAGTTGCTTCATAACAAACTTCAAAATATTTAATTTCACATAGGCCTACTCTAATAAAATCATCAGACCTACATTATTATATTCTTTATTTAAAAGGGCACTATTTAAAAAACTGTATCTTACCTTCCGCTTCTTAGCGACCAACATCTTATACAACGGCTTCCCGAACAACATGACAGGTATGCACATGAATCCGAGCGCTAGGAAAGTCTTCTGTACTTGATCCTGGCCAGCGTACATCATCGCACGGCAGGGAGCCTTGTCTTCGGACGCCTTCATCAGCATCATGTTGATGAAGATGATCAACACTGAGGGGGCGCAGGATGTGCCAAAAGCTGGATCTGAAAATAGGAGTTGTGGTTAGATATAACGACAGAAATAGGTCAATTATACACGGATAGCTCTTTAAATTCGAACCCATTAGATTAACCCAATTGAGCCGTTCGCTAGAATAAAAATTGAAAATAGCCAATCGATGTTTTATATGCCATGCAAACCTAACCTTTTTTTTTCCGGCTGGGAAAAAATGCGTTACGCATACCCTCTCACTCGGGGGAGTGGGAGGGGTATGTGGGACTCCCCGGGCAAGCCCGGTATACCCACTAAAACAACCCAGCACTGAAATTCCCGCAGCGTCTTAGTGGGGGTGGACTGGGAGATCGGCGTAGCCTTTGCGTCCAGTCCACCTCCGACGACCGCCCGCCTTCACAGCGGGCCCTTCACGCCCCCCCCGTTAGGGAAGGGCCGGGAACCTCCGACGATGGTGGTGATGCGTGCAATGCGGGCGGAAGCGCCCCCGCGCCTGTCGCCCGCCCATCACCACCGCGAGAAGGGAGAAGAGGACGTCTTCTCCGACCTCGCCTTCGTCTGCGGAGCGGCGCAGCGAGAGGATCGTCCTCCCGCGCGCGCTCCGCCGCCTCATTCTGCGAGATGACATCCTCGCAAAAGGAGGTGACCGCGGCCCAGGACTCCTCACTCCCCAGCATGCATCTGACCACGCTGGAAAGGGAGAGGTCCTGTCCGATCTCTGCAGTGAGACTGCGACGCGGCTCGGACCAAGCTGGGCACACCTCCAGTGTGTGCTGTGCCGTGTCCTTCGCCATGCAAACCTAACCTAAAGTAAGTCATTCTAAGTCGCGAGCGGCTCCCGTCGGCCCCCACTGCTAGATGCAGCGAGCGCAGTCGGAATGCGTTCCAAATTCAAATCACATTATTGCCTAGGCAGGGTTGTTATAAACTTCAGTACAATATTATTGCCCGGCTATTGTGGGCTGCAGTCAAAGTTTCGGACGCGTTCACTGCTCCTTGCGGTGGACGCAGACGCGCGCCTCATTTCCATGGCTAGCACAATTTTCTCGCAGTAGGTTTGAAAAGTAGAGTATGCTCCTCAGGAATAAAGGTGTCTTTGACTTGGGCTAGCTAAAACTTTAAAGTTTATTATACCCTCGAATCCTTCATTGTATTCGATCCAATATGACGCCCGTGTTATTAATAGAGGATTCGAATTTTGGGACTAAAATGTGGCCGGGATCCCAGGATCCTGAGATTCGGGATCCTGGGATCCCGGCCACATTTTAGTCCCAAAATTTTCGGGATCAAATTAATGAATCCTGGGATTTTCGGGATTGATACATTTTTTAATAAGTCAGTAAAAATGTGCGTGAAACGTTTATTTTATAAGAAACTATAATTTTGTTTAACTGCCTTTTGAAGATTTTCCCTGAACAAAGTTAAAGGATCCCCAGGCACATTTATGGTTACATGTACTAACTTATGGAGCCTTTAAATAAAGTGTTAATACAGCAGTGCTTACCTTCCGCATTAGCCGAATACATGACCCACTTCATAAACATCAGCAAACATAGGTACCAAAACAGTAGCAACAGAAACAGAATCTGCGGTATGTACTGAAGGAATATCATCTCCTGCTTCTTGAAGAAGCTGTGGAACAGAAACAACATTAATTATAACGCCTTCACTATCAATACGAAACGTACTAAACATTCTAGTTTCTATGAATACAGTAATTACTTGAAGTTTACCACACTCATAGTTACACCGAACGCCATATGTATCACGCCGAATATGATTGAGAGTTTCATCTTGAATGAGTTTAGGAATATTATGTTGTTTGTGGCAAACTGGAAATAAAAGAAAAAAAACGTTTAAAGTGGATTAGTAAACAATGTTGATCGATATACTTTTTCTAGAAACCGAGGTTTCTAGAAGAAAAATATCGACCAAAATCGAAGAATATTGTCACAAATTTTGAGATAATTTTCATTTGAGGAACCGGGCGGGCTCTTGTTCATTTTCCGTAAAAACAAATATCTTTCATCAAAATATTTTATCATTCTAATACCCAAGATAAAGAATTTTGTATTTTCAAAGTTTTCGAATTCATATATGTTTGTTATGATCTTTACAAAGTTTCGTAATGAAAAATACGAGAGAAATCACTTAAGTAACACAGACATAGATTTGAAAATAAAGCTCTTGATTTCTTACCTGCCACGCAGGGTCCAATCCAAATGGATAAGGCGTCTGTACATACGCTGTCTTCGGGTCCAACTCTAACATAGTATGATTCTGTAGAACACCATCCTCATACACATTCCGCCAACTAGTCCCAAATATATTCAGCGACTTCGAAAACATATCGTTGTATATCAAACCAGTGTATATCGAGAATATTCCCATCAGAAGTATAATATAACGTCCTCCAAAGAATATGTTCCATATTTCGTTGTCTGTCTTGGTTTTAAGGAATTTCTTTTCGTAAATGACTAGGATAGCTGCGAAGGCCGTCATGATGATACCATGGCCGACGTCCCCGAACATCACGGCGAACAGGAACGGGAATGTTATGATCGTGTATAATGCTGGAATTAGTGAAATAGTACTTGTTAATTGGCAGTAGATACGGCAAGATCAAAGAATTGCAAACTGTACTGGTACAGTTATTGGCTAAGGAATACGAGCAAATTTTTTGCCCTGAAAACGACCACTTTTATGGAATACCTTGGAGTATATATGTTTTCAAATCACAAATCAATATTATGGACGTTACTCAAGAAGTTGCTTACACTGGGGTTGGGGGCTGGACATACATATTAATACCGCGTGTATCTGACATCGACGCACAAACGATTTCCATGGGTCCAGAGCATGATTCTGGACACCCCAGAGTTGGAATTTTTCGTCGGTTCTTTTCTCATTTTTTTCAAGAGTACCACAAATAGGTATCAGCTCAGCTGAGCTGATATCTATTTGTGGTTTTATTCAGATTGCTCTTTTTAGTGAAAGTAGTTAATTAATTTTTTTTATTAAAAATCTCATTGGGTCAGGTCAGAATAACGATTATGAGCAGTCTAAAGTAAAAAAAACCCTTGAAAAAAAATAAAAAATGAGAAAAAGCCGACGAAAAATTCTAACTCTGGGGTGTCCAGAATCATGCCCTGGACCCATGGAAATCGTTTGTGCGTCGATGTCAGATACACGCGGTATTGAATAGGTCCCCGAATAGGTCCCATTAAAATAATGCCGGACGTCATCGCGGCAGACCAAACCGATGATGGTAGAACGAGCTCGACACCTACAGAAAAGACTCTCCCTTATTAGAGTTGCGTGGCCAGAGAGGGCAGAGCCATAGAGTTGCATGGAAAAGAGAGACGGAAGGCCTTTGTGGAGCAGTGGGACTAAATAGGCTAGATGGTGGCCATGCCACCTATACGCACGAAATGTTTTGGGAATACATTCGTTGTGCGTACAGCTAAGGAGTGGAATTCCCTGCTGGAGTCTGTGTTTCCTGATAGCTACAACCTGGGAGCCTCAAGGGTGAATAGGTTACTTTTAAGCAAGGCTGCTCCATCTTAGACCACATCATCGCTTAACATCAGGTGAGATAGTGGTCAAACGATTGCCTATCAATAGTAAAAAAAAAGATGCATAGAGATAAATGTTTCTTCTTAGTTACCTGGGTTGACTTCTCTGTAGCTGGCGATTCCATAGGAATCAATTAGGTTCTGGAAACCCCTGGTGAACTTGTTTGTCCTGTTGAACGTTGGAGGCGTCTCGTTGGTTGGTACGTAGTGTAGGATGGACGGGATCGGGCTGCCACTTGCTTTCTGTAAAACATAACATATCATCAATTAGTATAGATTCGAAATGATTTTGCAACAGAAATTGTATTTTTTAACCGACTTCCCAAAAAGGAGGAGGTTATCAATTCGGTTGTATGTTTTTTATTTTATTACTTTTTTTTTTTATGTTTGTTACCTCATAACTCCGACAATTATGAACTGATTTGAAAAATTCTTGTTTTATCTGAAAGGATATACTTGCAGATTGGTCCCATTTAAATCATATCAAAATCGGTTACGAACTTTGGATTTTAAATCGAAATACCTGGAATTTGACTATTTAGATGATTCTTTGATAATCGAAATTGCGTATTTTGCTTTTCTGCGATTTTGCAGTGGTGTTGTTAGGTGTGGGGCACCACTAAAAAGTGATAGCCGGTTTTTTTGTTACTTTCTTCGTATTTTGACACCGACTTCCGAAATTAAAGTTATTTTTTACTTTGTAGTGTTTTTTTTGGAAGTCGGTTGTATTTTTTGTAAAAAGTTTTTTTTGTTCGTTGTATTTTCTCACTTGGTAGCGGAATAATGTAAGACATTATTCCGCTACCAAGTTACAGATAATTTATGAGTAGTTTTCAGATATGTGAATCTTGTCTTTTGTGTGTTCTGTTTTAGCAGGTAAGCAGACCCTGACAAGAAGCTAGCAGGCATAATACAAGACAGAAGGCGAAAATATATTAGAAAAGTACTGCTTTGGTTATTAAGATATCTATTCATTTATTTATTTGTTTATGTACACACAATATACTTGAAAAGAAAATCCTTATTCTTATCCTTTATTGTTGTGAAGTTTGTTAACCGACTTCCCAAAAAGGAGGAGGTTATCAATTCAGTTGTATGTTTTTTTTATTATTTTATTTATCAATTAGACAAATTTCTTTCTTTCTTTCTTTCATCCGAGATTTTTTTGCTTCTATAAAACTAAGAAGTAATCCTTACCACTCCATTCTCTAATGCCTTCTGCACCACGGTAAGGTCTCTTTTCGGCACCCAGCACTCAGCGATCAGGCACTTCTTGACGATGTCCATACTGAACATGTTCAGGGTGTGGTAGATGGCCTTCTCCTTGCGAACGGCCACCATCCAGGTGCTGATGTCTCTGGCAATGTTCGTAAGAACCAGGCGACGGTGGTTCTCTGTTTGTTCTAGTACCTGAAAGTTTAGAAGAAGTTGGTGAATAAAATGTTAGTCCAGCCGGTTTAAAAAACAACTTTAGCAGAAACAGAAAGCACATTACGATAACCGTAACTGTCAAATTTTCCCAAACAACCTTGAACCCAATGCGTTAGCGATAAGGATGATATTTGACAGATTGTTGTGTCATTAATGTTATGATTCCAATATGATTCTGCTAAAGTGGCCTTTTAGCCCGCCTGAGGTTCTGGACAAGTGACATTTTGTCAGCGGTAGCGCGATGAAGGCGAGTGTCAAAACGACAAAATGTTACAAGCTGCGAAGATTGACAAAGTCTGTCAAAATGTTACGTGAATAATCCTTCATATTTTGTCATTTCGATCATCGAATGGCACTTTGTCTAGAGCCTGAGCCAGTAGGATTCAAACCAAGCTATTTTTAATACATAACTCATGGCTAAATAGCCAAAACGGCAATTATTGCTAAAAGTGGCCACTTTTAGCAAAAATATCGACTTTGGCAACTATTTATGTTCTAAAGTACAAAACATAACTCTCAAAACATAATAAATACATTTCTTCAGTGCACTACAGAGCGGTTTTTTATCTACGTGTCTTAAATTTACCACAAATAATAAAAAACGATTGGTGGCGCTAGTGGACGGAATACACGCTCTTAAAAAGTATGCTTCTCTTGGGAATCGAACCCATGACCACCGGGTCACAAGGCAAGTGCCTAAACCACTCGACTACGGGGGCAGTTTGTTAGCAATGGCAAGTATGTTCAGCCGTTGATCCTGCACTACACTTCCATAGGGTCGAGTCATTGTCTTTCCATTGGACTGTGGAAGTGATGGGGAGGAACTGCATAACATACAATTTGTTCCGCGCCGATGGTTACTTTCCATTGAGGTGCTTCCAAGGCAAGGAAATCTAAACCACTCGATCACGGAGGCAGTTTGTTGACTATGGCAAGTACATTCAGCCGTTGATCTTGCACCAGACTTCCCTGGGGTTGAGTCATTGTCTTTCCATTGGACTATAATGGGAGAGTGATTGGGAGGAATTGCATAACATATAATTTGTTTCGCGCCGATGGTTACTTTCCATTGAGGTTAGCCTCCAAGGCAAGGAAACCTAAACCAGTCGATCACGGAAGTAGATTTGTTGGCAATGGCAAGTATGTTTAGCCGTTGATCCTGCACAAGACTTTCCTAGGGTCGAGTCATTGTCTTTCCATTGGACTATGGAAGTGATGGGGAGGAACTGCATAACATACAATTTGTTCCGCGCCGATGGTTACTTTCCATTGAGGTTAGCTTCCAAGGCAAGGAAACCTAAACCAGTCGATCACGGAGGTAGTTTGTTGGCAATGGCAAGTATGTTTAGCCGTTGATCCTGCACTAGACTTCCCTAGGGTCGAGTCATTGTCTTTCCATTGGACTATAATGGGAGAGTGATTGGGAGGAATTGCATAACATATAATTTGTTCCGCGCCGATGGTTACTTTCCATTGAGGCTAGCCTCCAAGGCAAGGAAACCTAAACCAGTCGATCACGGAAGTAGATTTGTTGGCAATGGCAAGTATGTTTAGCCGTTGATCCTGCACTAGACTTCCCTAGGGTCGAGTCATTGTCTTTCCATTGGACTATGGAAGTGATGGGGAGGAACTGCATAACATACAATTTGTTCCGCGCCGATGGTTACTTTCCATTGAGGTTAGCTTCTAAGGCAAGGAAACCTAAACCAGTCGATCACGGAGGTAGTTTGTTGGCAATGGCAAGTATGTTTAGCCGTTGATCCTGCACTAGACTTCCCTAGGGTCGAGTCATTGTCTTTCCATTGGACTATAATGGGAGAGTGACGGGAAGAAATTGCATAGCATACAATAGCCGCTATGGCTGTAATCAGTTAGAAGGACTATTAGGTATTTAACAAGGCACGATGCCAGTGCCAAGCTAACACAGAATGCCTGTTAACAAAAACTCCTGAGCAACTAAAAAAAATACACACCATTTCCAAATCCTTGATCCTGGATCCCACTCCAGCTAACATGTCCAATTGGTCCTTATACGTCGCAGGGCATGGGTACAGGGTGGCTTTGAACCCATGGCAGACCTTTTTGACGCGTAATTTGATCTGCTCGCCGTGGAAGAATACCACGAAGACTGTCTTCTGAAGCTCGTGACCCTGGAATTGAGGAGTTTTAGGAGGACGTTACATTGATTGAGAATATAGAAATCGTATAGAATAGTTTAAAGCAGAAGAATCAAAATTACCCGTCGATCACAGCCATAGAGGTTTAATAGTCTTTGATCACAGCATTGCTTTCGATTTGGTAAGTTTGTGGTCAAACGCGAGTAATAATAAAGTCCAAAGTCAAGTATCACAACGAAAAAAAATATATTAAAAAAAGATAATCTATGCCATCTTTTTATACTCCTTTTTACGTGTTTTGGCGGCATGGTGTATGCATGCATTTGATCAAATTATTTGATCGCAGAACATGGCGCGCATTAACTGCTTATCAATCAATTAATGATCACTGAATTGTCTATTAAAAAACTTGCTATGAATAATATTCAGGAGGTGGAATTTTGTATGGGGTTTGTAAGGTATTCAAGAGACGTTTACACAATTTAAGTTTGGATGTCGTCATACTGCATATCATGGAAAAAATGCCGATACGAGATTGGCTTACAATTCTGGTCTAGGGATAATTTTCGTTGTCAGCAAGGTTAGTTGAAATGAGTGAGTCTAAATGCTAGAGTGCCGACTAAATCAAGGTAATCTCATTATAAAATTAAGTTTGTAGGATTCGAACGAATGTTACAAAACCACATTCAGAAGAATTTCTCTAAATTTAGGGATCTAAATCTAAATCATATTCTCGTTAAAGGATCTCAAGTCTATTCGAAATATACAATGTTTTCTGTTTTATTAATTACCATAAAAAGGACCATTTTGTACCATTGTCCCCACAAAAACTTTGCAGAAGTGTTGCTACAGAACCACAACCATTCGTCAAAGGATGGAATGGAATGGTTGGGTATAGCTCGCCTAGCGGAGAATTCTAGAATCCGGAAATCCCGGGAAATTCGGGAATCCGGGCTATATCAAGAAGAGTCAAAAGGTGCTTTTTGGATTGAGAGATAAATGAGATATCAAGAGCAAAGCACAAGACAGATTAGCTTCAAAATTTAGAATGATATATAGCTTCTTTAATATTCCTGTCAGCGTAGACATATTATTTACATTTACAATCATAGCTTCCGGTACATGCGAATATTTTTGAGATTGTTATGTTTCTAGAAAAATGTTAACTATCTGTAAAATGGCTTTATGAATCGCAGTAGCGGAAGTGTTAATGGCGTTGAATTCGTGTGTTTCAAAAATATTCGTCGTTTGGGTGAGAATCATCATCATTAATCATCACTAATCATGTATATTTTCAATTCTAGACTGAGTATTAATTATCATCTGCCTAGCCTTTTCCCAACTATATTGGGGTCGTCTTCCAGTCAAACTTGATTCAGCTGTATACCAGTATTTTACGTGGAGGGGCTGCCTATCAGACCTTCACAACCCATTAACTGGGTAACATACGGTACTCCTTGGCAAGACCGGTGTCAGATTTTTTGGCTTTCGACTATCCGTAACGACTGCCAAAGATCTCTAAATGACAGCCGGGACCAACAGCTTAACGTGCTTTCCGAGGCACGGAGGAAACTCGGTATGTTAAGATGGTCACCCATCCACAAACCAACTTTGGTAAGCGATGCTTGAAAAATTCAAAAGTCATTTATTCAAATTAGGCTGAGAGCCAGCACTTTTTGAACGTCAAGTTCTACAAAAGACAGTCCTCCAAAGCTGTGGAGAATAAGTGGCCAACAAACTCCCCAGCAACACATCTGTCTGTTACGGAACTTTTTTTATTTTTATTGATAGGCATACGTTTGACCGCTATCTCACCTGATGTTAAGCGATGATGCGGTCTAAGGTGAAGCACGCTTGCCTAGAAGTAACATATTCACTCTTGACTTAAAGACTCCCAGGTTGTTCGGAACTAGAATTTATACAATGAATAGCTTGATCTTGAAGATATACCTGTGCGGCTGTAATTATTTTGCCACGAGCTCCTGACTGATAAATAAAAATTAAATAAAATGAAAAAGACGTTTTATTTCATGCAAAGTTGAATACATACATAGTTTAAAGAAGAAAGAAAATATTAATATGGATAGTTAAATGAAACAGCCCGGATTTACATTCATCATTATTGTTTCTGTAGAATTAATCGTTTCAACTTTTTCTTTAACAACTCTCTTGATACTATTTCTACCGCCCATTTTGCGCTGTGTTCCCATGAAGTGACTGCATAATCTGGTCAGATTGTGCAAAAATAGATGGGAAAAAGCTAGGCACTTGATGCACTTTTTACGATAGCACAGATTTTGGTTGAGATGTTTGAATAGTCTTTTTTTTTGGGGGTGGGAATTTATCAATTGATTCTCCCGCTCCGGGCGGAGCAGAGGGAGTGTCAGCCTTCTACTGACTAAAACCCATCCATGTTCCTTCAGTGCCCTTTGTGTTCCGGAGCCACGGTGTCTCTTTCGAACAGTCCCGCGACTCCAGCAGTCTAGCCATATGGATAAGTACTACCTGTATAAGTTTTCAGAATACCTGATCAGTAGAAAATATTTGTAAGTTAAAAACATTTTCTAAGTCATAGTAACATTTACGTTCGATAATACGTAAATGCCGTAAGGCTTGCCATTGTGTACTGACCTAAATGCTGGAGTAAGGGTGAACGGAAGTACCTACGCCGTCGTAATATGTTGAATGTATGGGGATTGTAATCGGGACAGTTATGTTGACCTTGACGTAACCTAAATGCATGGTTTATCATAAACTACTAAAACCAACCCTTTGGCCCTTTGCATTGCGTGAGTTTTTACTATAATTTTTAGGGATCGAGCGTTTAAAGTGTTCCTTTGGGAGTGGACTGAGTTATTCACTGATGGGTATGTTTTTCTTCCAGCCGGCTTTGAAAAACATAGCTGTCTCTAGCCCATTTTTTATGAAAGAGAGAGTAGGAGAGTACCTCTAAATAATGGACAGCAGTGTCAACACTTGTCTGCTATACACACACACAACTTTCTATCAAAGCTTCCATTGCTATCCATTTTAGAGACCACAGTCTCTCTATGATCGTTAAAATTATCTTGCTCAGAAATTGGCTATACTGTCTGACTTTGAGGACATTCTATCCCATAAGGTAAGTCGCTTCCGATCTTTTTAAATTGGCGAACTATTCAACGTAACCTTCCCATAATACCCACAAAAGTAAACCCAAACAAAAGATTAAAGTCACAACAGTTCCAAAAGCCTGTAAATCATTCAGTTTTCCAAACTTATCACAAGACAAGGTCACTGCCCTATTTCGTGACGACAAAGATTTATACCAAACGACGTTTTGACGCGTTCCATATTCTAACATTTTCCCAGAACTTATAAAAGCTTTGTAATGGGTAAGAACGTCTAGAAAAATCAATATAAACCAGGGGTTAACGGCCTACCACTTGTGGGCTCCCGTATACAATACGGTGGAGTTTTATTGCAGCCTGGATGCGTTTGGTTTTGTTAGTTTAAGGCCTGTTAATTACACTGTAAAGTGGTTATAATTAGGAAGAAAGAATTGGAATTAAAATCTAAAGTTTTCCTAGCGTTCATTTGCGTCTGTGCAACGCGCAATGCGCTTTTAAAGACAAAAATAATGTCGGCAAGTTTACAATAACATATTTGCCAAGCACGGACAACATTTCATCAGCATAATATTTTTATCCTAGAAGCACCCACTGCTAGGTATAGACTTCGCCTTTCTTCTGCCATACTTTCCGGTTCCTTGCGTTCCTCATCCAGGTGTTTCTCGAATGCATCAAGGTAGTAAAAAGAATAAAGCTCATGGACATCTCCCGAAATCTTTCCCGAATTTTTTGCTCGGTTTGGGACTTGTCCTAGGTCCGCCTGGCAAGCTACCACCATCATGTCTAAGTCTGTCGCCATCACAACTATGTTAACAGCATTGTTGTGTTCCGGCAGTTAGAGGTATGACAGCCAGTTCCTCTGTGTAAGAGGATTCCGGGTGAAACTCGCTTCCATCTTCGGCCTAATCATCACTTTCCATCAGGTGAGATTTGGGTCAAGAGTTTCCCCGTTTTGTATATAGAAAAAAAAAACTAGTTAAGCATTCTGATAGATGGAGTGTAGGGAGATAGATACTTCAAGTTGTACTAAACTTGAATTACCTATCTGTAAGCACCCGATTCTTGAGTACGGCAGAGTACCTAGGCTAGGTGGAACTACAGCCATCGTAAGTTAGCTGGTATCAGTAATTCCGAGGATTGAGATGTTAGGCGTGTTTTTGGAGAAGCCCAAGACGAGCAGTAGACTGATAACGATGAGTAGGTGTGTCTATATTAGACGACTTGTCGGTGGATTCAGTTAAAATCTCACTGTGAAAACTTAATTGAAGTGAGCTTGATGTGAGCTAGCATTGCACTTAAGGTGGAAGCGCCAGGGTAGCCCGCGAAATTCAAATATTTTTATATATTTTTGCAATTTGCCAGTCAGTGTGAAGCTGTATGTTGGACAAAATACAATTCGCGGCCGTAACGCATATTTATCTAAAGAATTATACCCAACCCTCTAAGTTTATACAACTCGATTGAATGACTTTATCACGAAATAACATTCAATCGAGTTCTACGAACTTAGAGGGTTATACTGTTGATTCAAATGGTTATAATCCTTCAGATAAATGCTCTTTACAATCGCGAACCATATTTTGTTTAACATACAGATTCACACTGACTGGCAAATTGCAAAAAACATAAAAATATTTGAATTTCGCGGGCTACCCTGGAGCTTCCACCTTAAAGCTTAGCATTGTCAGCTCACTTCAAGTTGACTTCACCTAAAGGGCGACGAACCATTTGTGGCATAACCCCCCCCCACCACACAATCTAACATGCACATATGGGTCAAGGACACATCAACAAATAAAAATTGTCTGGAAAATGGTGCGCTAAGCTGGTGGACGTCACATTACCAAAATATTTTGAGATAAAGTCAACACGTGAAAAAAAAGTTCGAACCCCTTTTCCTGGTGATATTTTAAAAAAAATTGCTGAATCTCATCATAATCACAGTTGACCTTTTCAACGCCATGTAAAAGCGACCTTAACTATCCAAATATCTTTTTAAAAACAGTGATTAAAGCTCTCCTAATGATTACTTTCCATAGCCAAAAGTGTGTTATAGGTACTCTGAATATTATTCTTTGTAACATGCGGTTTGCGTGTTCAGTTCACGTGAGCCTTCATACATGTTATTAAACGAATAATTTTGATTTAGATAGGTCAACGCCATTATGGTCGGAGGTTATAGGTTTACGTCCACGTGGAGTCATGAGTTTCTTTTTTCGGGGATTGTTATATCATTGTTTTTTTATGCGAAGATGGGACAGAAATGTTGTCACTAAGCTTAAGCAGAATAAAAGAGGTAGGCTCAGGAGCGGGTCGCAACCTTCGACAAGGGGTAGCAAAGCCTTAAGCAAATATGAACAACGTAACGTTGACTGCAGACAACTGAAAATTTTAGTAATTGACGAAACAAAAACACTACCTGATCGAGGATCGAGTGTAAGTTCGGTTGAGGAATTTGTTCGAAAGAGTCACCGTGACCCTGGAACGCAAAAAGCATTAGGAGGAACACGGATGGGTTTTACTTAGGAAGAGCCTGACAATCCCTTCTGCTCGTCCCAGAAAGAAGGAGTAAGTATTTGATGATTTCCCATTCTTAAAAACAAAAGAACCTAAGTTCATTCATCAGAATAGACCATACCCAAGAGGGGCCAAGCGAGACTTACTAATACACTAGCTGACTCAAAGTTGAGCCAAAAATAAATATTTCTCTCGGATAAACTATTCAGTAATACAGTTATTCTTAGATTAAGCCTTCAGTGTCTCTTATTCAAATCTCAACCGGTGTCAAAGAAACACGCACAACAACCCACCGACTTTCTAATAATCAAGCAACAAAGTCCATTATTTATGAGATTGAGAACTATAACAAAAGATAAATCGTCAGATTTACTTGCCATTCAAACCATAATGTTTCCCGAGGTGTATCGCTGCGGACTGTTATAGACAGAAATAGATAATTTGCTATTTTATTCCAACGATATTGGCAGGCAATATATTTTGTTAACGGCCATCTCTATAAATTTTACCTTCGATTTTGTGATATTATTTAGTCCATGTGATATCAGTGTGGATTAGTGGGTCAAGTAATAAATACTCGTATGATGCTTTACCATAGTTGAGTACCTATTTTTAACCGACTTCCCAAAAAGGAGGAGGTTATCAATTCGGTTGTATGTTTTTTTTTTTTTTTTTATGTTTGTTACCTCCTACAATTATGAACCGATTTAAAAATATTTTTTTGTTTCATCTGAAAGGATATGCTTGCAGATTGGTCCCATTTAAATTATATCGAAATCGGTTACGAACTTTGGATTTTAAATCGAAATAGCTGGAATTTGACTATTTAGATGATTCTTTGATAATCGAAATTGCGTATTTTGCTTTTCTGCGATTTGGCAGTGGTGTGCTAGGTGTGGGGCACCACTAAAAAGTGAAAAATAAAAAACTTTTTACAAAAAAATACAACCGACTTCCAAAAAAAAAACACTACAAAGTAAAAAATAACTTTAATTTCGGAAGTCGGTGTCGAAATACGAAGAAACGAACAAAAACACCGATTTCCGAAATTAAAGTTATTTTTTACTTTGTAGTGTTTTATAAAGATGTCTTCTGGCAGTTCCCCCAACAGATATACATCGAAAAACTGTCCAAGTTCGAGTCGTACTCGCGTGCAAAGGGTTCCGAACGAATTTTATTTTTTTAACATGTTTTTTTTTTTAACTACAGAGTTCTAATAGGTTTTTCTGTAATTTTAAGGTATCGAACTATTCAGTAGTTAGTTGTTCTAACTCAGCACTTCAGCAGTTTCGTAGATAAGGTGTCAATGTGAATGAATGGGTAATTTTTGGTTTAATTTCTTGAATAACTTGTAAACTATTTATTTTAAAATTATGAAAAAATATACCCTCACAGTAACCCCTTTTATTGGATATGTCACACAATAGGGTTTATTTTATATTTATATTTTTCTAATTTGACTCCCAAAAGTGACCCCCACACTAATAATGTATTTATTTACGTAACGCTTCCGTGTTTGGGTCACAGAAATCCATATGTGTGCCAAATTTCAACAGAATCGGTCCAGTGAATCCGGAGAAAACTAGAGAAACAGACACCCGAGGGATCTTGTAAGAGTTCCGTTTTTTGTACGGAACCCTAAAAATGATCAAAGATCAAACTTAATATTTAATCGTGCCAAATAAGTATAGTCCACCCAGAAGAATTGTTAATTCCAGAAGTAAAAAATCAACTATACGTATCGGGTAGAACAGACGGTTTATTCTGTAAACATTTCACAATGAAATTATTGGTGGAAGTGTGCTTGAGGTGAACTGTCATTCCCATGATTGGATGGATTGATTCACTTCAAGTTCCTGAAGAACCTACCATTTTTTACGCTTAGATGTTACAGAATCAACCGTCAGGTCACGTTCTTACCTTCTCTATTGAAGAATAGCATCAGTCATATTGACAGTAAAAATCATCCCAGATTTTGAAAATATTATATTAACTCAATAAAACATTTAACTGTTTTCACATAATACCGACATCACGAATAATGACACAATAAAAAGTCTGCTAATACTAGACTATTGTCTCACCTATACTTGTGACGTATTTGACAGCAAAATGACGTAGCTTCGGACCAGACTACAATGTAACCTACCTACGTACTTGTATCATTATTGTATGGAAGGGGTTACGGATACCATAGCTGCTAAGCTAAATATACGTCCAAATGCGTGGGCTTGCCACAAAGTTCGAGGGCTAGCCATGAACTTGATTTGAACTCCCGACCTTTTCATAACACGTCAAATCCAAAAAGAATCAATACAGCTTATGGTTATCATGTGTTTAGAACACAATTGGATAGTTTGTAAGCCGAGTGAGTAGAAGAAAGTTAGGATCATTGAATGGAAAACTAGTAAAAGTAGTTAATGCCCATGCAAATGACAGTTTCTAATGCCCAAGGCACTTGTATCACCGCCGGCGATCAGCGAGTAGAGAGTAAAGCTTAAAACTCGCTTTACTCTCTAGCTCGCCAAAATTTTTCACTCGTAAACCGCGAGTGAAAAATTTCGACAGTTTTGACGTTCGGCTTTAAGCGAGTGCTTTTGTGCGACGGCCTTTTGCTCGCAATACTTGCTGCGGCCCGCACTGTAGGTAGAAATGACCGCTGGTTGGTGAGTTCTGACCGCCAAGCGAGCGTCGGCGAGCGACTAGCGAGTGTCACCGAGGGCGTACAATCTTTGATAGCTCTTGTCGCTGCGATCAACTAGTGGTAAGAGCCGGCTAGCCTTTTTTTTTTTGTTTCCGGCTGGGAAAAAATGCATTACGCATACCCTCTCATTCGGGGGAGTGGGAGGGGTATGTGGGACTCCCCGGGCAAGCCCGGTATACCCACTAAAACAACCCAGCACTGAAATTCCCGCAACGTCTTAGTGGGGGTGGACTGGGAGATCGGCGTAGCCTTTGCGTCCAGTCCACAGTGTGAACAGCCTGCTATCTAATTTTCTAACTAATATTATAAATGCGAAAGTTTGGATGTATTTCACTCAATCACACCTGACCGAATCTGGATGCAATTTGGAACAGAGTTAGATTGTAGTCTAGAATAGCACATACTTTTTATACCGGGATTTTTTTCTCTAGAGATCACGCAGGCGAAGCTGCTGGCAGAAGCTAGTCGACTATAACTGTATGTGCCTCTTTTACACACACGAGATCTATATCTTTTATCCCTTTCCTCAGCGAGAAAATAGTCGATAGCAAATCGCTTCCTCGCCGGCGGTGAGAATAGTGCCTAATTGGGCTTTTATGTAAAGCAGTGAATCTAAAAATAAAAGTCAAGAGCTCCTTGCTAATGACTACTGAGGATACATTAGAATTATAAAATAGACATAAGACATAAAATGACGGTTCACGAAGAATAGGAATAAAAGTTTGGAAGCTCAGCATTAACACAATAAAATCGTGACGTTCTATATCCTCATTGTAAAGGTTGGCTACGAACTTGTAGCCAAATGCATGCATGCTGCACGTCTCGCTGCGCAGTACTGGTATCTTTGTATTTCTATGAAATAGCGGCAGGTGATGTGATGCCTTTTTCCCAACTAAATTGGGGTCGGCTTCCAGTCAAACCGGATTAAGCTGAATACCAGCCTTCTACTTGGAGCGACTGCCTACCAGACCTCCGTAACCCATTAACTGGGTAACACGGTACTCCTTGCCAAGAACGGTGTCAGACTTTCTGGCTTCTGACTTTCCGTAACGACTGCCAAAGATCTACAAATGACAGCCGGGAACAACGGCTTATCGTGCTTTCCGAGGCACGGAGGAAACTCGTTATGTTAAGATGGTCACCCATTCACAGACCGACCTTGGCAAGCGATGCTTAACCTTGAATATCGACCTGTGCGGCTCTTATAATTTAGCCACGAGGTCTTCAGCTACGAAAGGTATTTCATAGAAATATAGAAACACTAGTAGTGACGAGGCAATACGTCGGCTGCTGCTGCTGTCTGCAGTCGATTACGAACTTGTATCTTAAAGCGCCCACAGAGAGTCGACTCCACAAGTAGAGTCTGAAACGCCCTGGATAATCATCCGCAAAGTCTATGATGATTAAAGTACAGCCATTTTTTAGGGTTCCGTAGCCAAATGGCAAAAAGGAACCCTTATAGATTCGTCATGTCTGTCCGTCTGTCCGTCCGTATGTCACAGCCACTTTTCTCCGAAACTATAAGAACTATGCTGTTGAAATTTCGTAAGAAGATGTATTCCGTGTTGCTCATAAAGATTTTCACACAAAAATAGAAAAAAATCAATAAATTTTGGGGGTCGCCACTTAGATCTGAACCTCATTTTTTTTTCATCGAATCCATACTTGTGACGTATCTGTGGATAGGGTCTTCAAAAATGATATGAATGAGGTTTCTAAGATATTTTTTTTCTAAACTGAATAGTTTGCGCAAGAGACACTTCCAAAGTGGTAATATGTCCCCCCCCTTAACTTCTAAAATAAGAGAATGATGAAACTAAAAAAAATATATAATGTACATTAACCACGTAAACTTCCAGCGAAAATTGGTTTGAACGAGATCTAGTAGGTAAGTAGTTTTTTTTTAATACGTCACAAATCGTAAATCGCAACTTCTGCTTATAATATGTATAATACCTACTGGTTTACACGGAACCCTCAGTGCGCGAGTCCGACTCGCACTTTGCCGGTTTTTTTTGGGACAAAGCCGGCAGAAATTTCTAACCACTGCAACTCCTGAAAGCCAGAATCAACAGTGGCGACCACCAGAAAAACGCAGAGCTAATAAAGCCCGACGAGTCCCGGAGAAACTATCTTGGATCCCGCAACGAAATTAATCAGAAGAGTAAGTTAGAGTACAGTCTGTGGCAAACGCGAGAAGAAAACATGCCTTACCGTGACTGGATCCTTCAAAGGCTCATCGATCTGCGCTTGCTTAAAGAAGATGTTCCCATGCGATATTCTCCACAGCATCTTTTCAAACGCTGGTATCCTGGCCGTCGTCACCACTCCAGCAATGAACCCAAGATGACCAAGCACCGCGTCATTGTTGTATATCTGTACTGACGCGGATATCTTGCGCTGTTGGCTGTGATCCTGGAAGAAGGTCTGCATCTTCTCTATGAGTGTTTTGAGCTCTATTAGAGAGAGGTAGTCGCTCTTCAGGTTCCGTGCGTTGCGTGTTATCTCTTGGATTTCTCCTTCGATGAAGTCGATCCTTTCCTGGAATATGAAATAGTCTAGTAAGAAACTGTTTATTTTTTAATTTGTGTTATCAATGGAAAACGCTGAAACCGAGAGGAGTATTTGAATTTTGAGTTTTAGGAGACTGTAGTATGTTGAAACTACAGTCTCCTAAAAGTTTTCTGCCAACTTACGCTGAGCGACGCTAGGTAAATGACGCGATTCTATTGGTCCTTAACAAACACATCCCTCACTACGCATCCTCGCACATCTCTGGTGGAAACGCAGCCTAAGACTTTTAATTATTTTAAAAGGTCTCATTATCATAAAGGACAAAACAGAATGATCAAATATCATAAGGTTGGGATTATTCCCAGACAGTGGTATTCTGTTACTTGTCTATAAAGAACTGAGTCGAAATCGGTTCATCCGTTTAGGAGCAACGACTATAGGCAGACACACCGACACACACGTCAAAGTCATCCCATCCCTATTTTAGCCAAGGTGTTAGAAATACATAGTTTATAGATGAGTAAATATCATCTTCGCTTCTAAAATTTACTCAAGATACAGTTAGAGTATTAATGGAAATCTGAATGTTTCCATCTGCTTTCAGAATAAGTTGTAAAATGAAATGGTACCGTGGAATATAATGTGATAACTGTTGGCACATTTGTAGCAGCTATTAAAATGTAATGGGCGCGCTCGTGAATTTCATGGAACTCGTAGCAAATAGTATATATATTATATAGTCTTGATATTCAAACCTGGAAAAACAGATTACACACAACCCAAAGCATATAGACCAATAAGCCTAACATCTTTCCTACTAAAAACCCTGGAGCGGCTCTGTGATAGGTACATTAGGGATGGGCCTTTGTGCAAATATCCGCTACACAGACAACAACATGCCTACTCCACGGGGAAATCCACGGAATCTGCACTGCACAGCGTAGTCTCAAAGATCGAATGTGCGATAAACCACAAGTGCTCTTCACTAGCTGCCTTCATTGACATTGAGGGCGCCTTTGATAAAACCATGTTTAGGAGTATTAGCGCGGCCCTTGGAAGGCACGGTGTAGACACAACCCTGAGTGGATGGATCACAAACATGCTCAAACAAAGAGCAGTACAAGTCACAATAAATAACACAACTCGGGCCATCGTGGCGAAGGGTTGCCCCCAAGGGGGCGTCCTATCGCCACTACTATGGAACCTCGTCGTTGATAATCTTATCAGAAGACTCAACGATAAAGGCTACTTTACCGTTGGCTACGCTGATGACATAACTATAATAATAAACGGAAAACATGAGAACACACTATGTAATCTCATGCGCCAAGCCTTGAAAATAGTAGAGGATTGGTGCAGAGAATATGAACTGGCAGTGAACCCCACCAAGACTGAACTAGTTCTCTTCACCAAAAAGAGGAAGTTGTTACCACTAACATTACCACACTTCTTCGGAACCACCCTAAGCCTCTCAACTGAAACCAAATACCTGGGAGTCTATTTGGACAAGCAGTTGAACTGGGCAAAGCACACTGAATTCACCACCACAAAAGCCAGTATTTGCATGTGGCAATGCAAACGCATGCTAGGTAGGAACTGGGGGATTAGCCCCAGAATCACCTACTGGCTATACACCACGGTTATTAGACCAATAATCACATATGGCTCTCTAGTCTGGTGGCCCAGGACCGACTTGAGCACGGCACAAAAAGACCTTGAAAAACTGCAACGTCTTGCCTGTGTGGCAATCACTAGCAGCATGAAAACAGCACCCACTGCGGCCCTGCAGGCCATGCTGGGACTACCACCACTGCACCTTATAGTGCGTGAGGTGGCGGCCCTAGAGGTCTTCAGGCTCAGCGCATCTGGAACCTTAGGTACAGACTCTAGAATAAAGCACACGCGCATCATGGAAGATGCTGTTAAACGACAACCCATGATGACATCACCCAACGACAGAGTTCAAAAAACGCACCACTTTAAGAAACATTACAACATAGTCCTAGCAGAGGAATTGGACGACCACTCAGGTCCCAATGAGCTAAGAATCTATACTGACGGATCAAAGACAAGCACTGGTACGGGAGTTGGAATTTACTCCAATGACCTCAACATTAAAATATCAAGATCGCTAGGTAAGCTCAACACCGTCTACCAGGCGGAATGCGTGGGCATTATCCTGGCAGTTCATGCCATAGAGGCCAGGGAAGTCACGGACACCCACATCCGGATACTTTCCGACAGTGCCTCAGTCCTCCAATCCCTAAAGAAAAACTACACTACCTCGAAACTCATACAAGAATGCCACAATGCACTCGAACACGTCACGGTGGCCAACCGCAACACCGTGACGCTGCAGTGGATAAAGGGGCACAGCGGATCACTGGGAAATGACGCGGCCGATGAACTGGCCAGGAGGGGATCTGGTGCCGTGGCTGTTGGACCCGAACCCATAGTACCACTCCCCTTCGTCCAACTGCGCACATGGCTGCGTGAACACACCCACAAACAAGCGGAACGCTGGTGGACCTTGGCACCAGGCTGCAGGCAGTCCAAGGAAGCCATGCCAAACCTGGACCGAAAACTAACCAGGCGCCTTCTGCGACTGGATAGGCGGAGCCTGCGAATGGTGACGGGGACCATCACCGGTCACTGCTCTTTAAATAAACACTTGCACACGATAGGCATAACGGACAGCCCTCTATGCAGAGCATGCATGGAGACGGAAGAAACGGTACCGCACGTACTCCTTGATTGTGAGGGCGTTGCCGAAATACGGAAGCAAACTATAGGGTCATCAAACTTGCTCACAGATATCCTGAACACGCCGAGAAAACTTATCTGTTTCTGGAGGGAGGTTGGATGGTTGGAGTAACGGCCGCCATGGCTCACGTACAATGGTCCAACGTCAGGACTAAGTGCGGAAACCAAAACCCCCTAATAGAATAGAATAGAATAGTCTTGATATTAATGAACACTTGATGTTATTGCGATGCATTGATCGGTGAAACGAGTTTAAATTTTATATTGAAGACAATGCATTTTACGGTCGTGTGTTGATGGTTATTTAGACATCGAGAGGGAGCGCAGGGCGTTGTCGGTCCGCGGTAATATTTTGGCACACAGGTTCGCTCGGTGTACTGCTCCTGTTAAAATAACAATGTTCAAGGCATTCTGCCAGACGTTCTACACGAGCGGCCTGTGGGCAAGCTTTACACAGGGGGCCTACAACGCCATGCGTGTCCAATATAATAATGTGTTCAGGGCTCTGTTTCGGCTCCCTCGATATTGCAGTGCATCTGGTATGTTTGCAGACGCCAGCGTAGATGACTTCTACGCCATTATGCGTAAAAAAGTTGCGTCCGTGGTGCAGCGAGTCCGGGGGAGCCGGAATGGTATTTTGAGGATGATTGGCGAGAGAACTGACTCAGTTCTGCTCAGTAGGTTCACTGAACTCCATGTGTTGCGAGACCGATGAGCCTACTGTGCAGGGATGTGCTGGTTTAACTGTGTACCTACATTTTTAATTACTAACATTAGTTATAAGTAGAATTCTTGTTACTAACATCATTGCCGTGTCTATGGACTTTTATGTCTGAAATAAATGATTTTTTTATTTTTTATTTTTATTATTTTCAATTTTTTTTATTTGAGTTTGGTTTGCTAATCTAGGTCAGAGATAACAGAGACAAAGTCTACGATGAAGCGGGCTTATCCTGCCGGTCGATTATGACATCTCACCGTGATCACTTAGCTGGAGTAAACGATGAGTGAGCTATCATTCCATCTTGTTTGTATGGTTTGACAGCTCACTTGTCGTTCACTTCGACATGTTTAAAGAATCACACTGCTGCAGTGCGATCAGAAGTAGCCTGTTTACTCTAACTTTGAAAAATTAGGGTTGTAAGCGGTCGGAAAATCAAACGCAGGCAGAGAGTTCCACTCTTTTACTGTGCAAATTATGAAAGACGCTTGGAAACGCTTAGTGCGAATTGCTAAATGGTTACTTCGTGCTATGCCTGCTTCTTATTGTTCTTCTTGCTTTGACGCTACAATTTGTGGCTAGTTTATCATTGTTTTACTAATTTTCTGTAGCATTTCGATCCTATCAAATACTATTTCCAGCCTAAAAGTATTATGGACTACTTTTAATATGGCACCAACCCCTAATCCAAGAAAAGCACGCCAAGTTCGAGTTAGACTCTCACACGAAGGGTTCCGTACCATACACCGAAAAAAAAACACGATGCTTGTTTTGGAGCCCCTTTATTTTTTATTAAATTTTATTTTTCTCATTTGTTCTTATAGCGACTATACCGCGTGTATCTGATATCGACGCCCAAACGATTTCCATGGGTCCAGGGCATGATTCTGGACACCCCAGTGTTGGAATTTTTCGTCGGTTCTTTTCGCATTTTTTCATTTTTTTCAAGAGTACCACAAATAGGTATCAGCTCAGCTGAGCTGCTAGTCTATTCTGTAAATAACCATTTCGATATCGACTTCACCTGAGTGACTAAGCTTACAAAGTGAACTTTATTTCACACATCATAAGGTCTTATATTTATACGAATTTGAAACTCACCTCGGATTCCGCTGTCGAGACACGAAAATGTTGTTACAGAATAGCACTGCTGATATGTATTTGTGGTTTTATTCAGATTGCTCTTTTAGTGAAAGTAGTTAATGAATTATTTTTTTATTAAAATCTCATTGGGTTAGGTCAGAATAATGATTATGAGCAGTCTAAAGTAAAAAAACCCTTGAAAAAAATGAAAAAATGGGAAAAAAGCCGACGAAAAATTCTAAGTCTAGGGTGTCCAGAATCATGCCCTGGACCCATGGAAATCGTTTGTGCGTCGATGTCAGAGATACACGTGGTATAAATACAAAGTCAGAAAATTTAAACTGTCTATCTATTACGGTTCTTGAGATACTACAGCCCATTGACAGACGGACCGACAGACGAACTATGAAATGAAATGATAAGAAATAATGAAACCCTATAGGATTTATGATGATGAGTAAATTTACTCCTTTTCTGGAATTACGTGTATCCTGTTATAGGTTTTATAGAAGTTCATACAAGTCTGTACCGTGTGAACCTACCATTACCCGCCTATTACGACATCCTCGGGGAACTAGGTAACGTGATGTCATGGCAACTCATAAATAACAATAACTCGGTCCTGTGATCCGTCAGAGCCGTAGCTACAAATACGAGTATATCCTGCGCCTGCGCCGCTGAGGGATCTAATTGGTGTAACCTTGCCGCTAATAACTGTTTCACAGATGTGCGAGGATTAGTGGGGCAATTTAATGTGGACTATTTCTTCGTTTTTAACCGACTTCCCAAAAAGGAGGAGATTATCAATTCGGTTGTATGTTTTTTTTTTATGTTTGTTACCTCATAACTCCGACAATTATGAACCGATTTGAAAAATTCTTGTTTTATCTGAAAGGATATACTTGCAGATTGGTCCCATTTAAATCATATCAAAATCGGTTACGAACTTTGGATTTTAAATCGTAATAGCTGGAATTTGACTATTTAGATGATTCTTTGATAATCGAAATTGCGTATCTTGCTTTTCTGCGATTTTGCAGTGGTGTTGTTAGGTGTGGGGCACCACTAAAACATGAAAAATAAAAACTTTTTACAAAAAAATACAACCGACTTCCAAAAAAAAAAGACACTACAAAGTAAAAAATAACTTTAATTTCGGAAGTCGGTGTCAAAATACGAAGATACTAACAAAAACACCGACTTCCGAAATTAAAAATATTTTTTTTTTTTGGAAGTGGTTGTATTTTTTTGTAAAAAGTTTTTGTAATTCATTATCTGCATAGCCTTTTTACAAATATATTGGGGTCGGTTTCCAGTCAAACCGGATTCAGCTGAATACCAGTATTTTACATGCGGCGGCTGCCTACCAGACCTCCACAACCCATTAACTGGGTAACACGATACTTCTTGGCTAAACTGGACTTCAACGTTTGGTAATTGTGTAGGAAATATTTTAAAACTGTGAAATGGGAAAAGAAAAGTTTGACAGATTACGATTCAAAGGAGATTGGGCATTTATAGTTTCACTTTTTGACGCGTAAAGGCCATTTGAGTTAATGTATAATTCATTTTATTAATATTATCGATTTTTGACTTAAATTCATTGAAATAATTTGTGGGGTTTCTATTTTCATTTTAATTAGTATTTAATACGATACAATTTCATTTCTTCCATTATAGTGAAGCGACTCCTTTTTCAATTATAATCGATCGATTGAACATTAACATAAGTCGTGGAACAACAAAACAATCTACATTTGAAACTAAAAATATTAAAAGTTGTCATTATTATTCTTTAATAATATTACCTACTATTTTTTCGTTAAAAAGCAATTTCAAGACAAAAATAAAACAATTAAGTTAAAATAGATAATGTTACGACGCCGTAGTCTATTGTTGTGTCACAACACTATTCGATGAAATGTCAAACAAATTGGTATTTTCTGTTTACCGTGTTAACTGCCGGTAAACCGAGAAAATTGTTTTCAGCTTTTCTCTGCTAACAAACATAAATTCGTGTCGAGTTGAGTTTTAGGATTCTTCCACGTCTATCTACTACATCGAGCAATTTGACTCTTTTTGTGCGTGTGCTGCGAAGTGAATTATTATTGTTAGAACATTTTCACGTCCACGGTGATTTGTTCTGTGAAAACATGTTGCGCTGTATGAATTGTATTGTTCTCTTTTATTAGCACACCCGCTGCCTAGACGCCAAATCAGAGAAGCAACGGATTCCATGGTAAAAATCTTACGTAGGTACATGGATTTCTCCTACCGTTTTTCTGAGAAGATTTCTAGATCAATGTTTTTAAATATAATAAATAATGATGAACATAGGTAAAACTCAATTAATATGTACCAAAATAATGCAAAATATTTGCCAGTTAATAGGGTTTCAAAACGAATTGTTTTGAGTTATGTAACATAACCTCAATAGGTACTCAACTTATGTTTTTCTTCAGAAACCCCACAACATTTAATCTTGAATTTAACCTTGTATTAAAGTATAACACAACCCTTTTTTTGTGTCTAATTTTCATTACTTTACTGTGTCAAAAGTTGCGCAACCAAGTGCCATAGTACTTTGCTCAATTTCCTTTAGATGTGTTTCTTTTTGTGATCGAATCAGAAATGAGAGTGAACAGGCTACTTTTGGGTAAGCTCGCTCCATAGTAGACTTTGTCTCTGTCATGTCTGACCAAGACGAGAGTCAAGAGCAAACCCATCTCAAATAAAAAAAATTTAAGATAACCACAGGAGAACCAATGTTGAGACGGAATGGGACGCCGTCACCTCCTAGCGAAGGAGGTGGCGGAATGGGAGTGGGAGAGGACCTCTCGTCCCGGCCGCCGTGGTAGACGCCGCGGGCGTCGGAGGCCACCTAGTGACCTCCGGCCACCGTAGGCGCGGGCCTGTGGACGGTGAGCTATGGGTGGCTCGCCGTCCGTCCGTCTTATGACGACAGGCCGAGTCGACGGCGCGTGCGTGTTCCACGCGCGCCTCAAAGAGAGTCAGCATTGGGAGGGGCCCGAAGGGGCCGACGCCTGCCGGAGTCGCGGGACTATTCGAAAGAGATGCCGTGGCTCCGGAACACAAAGGGCAATGAAGGAACATGGATGGGTTTAGTCAGTTCAGTAGAAGTCTGACACTCCCTCTCACTCCGCCTAGCGCGGGAGAAGTAATTGGATGATTTCCCATCCAAAAAAAAAAGGAGAACCAATGTTACAATATAGCCAGAAACATCGCTAAACTTAAGTGACAGTGGGTTTACGCTACCGCCCGGCCAAGTTAGGGCCCGGCGCCTGGCGTGGAAGCGCCCGCCTCCAACCTTGAGGATGTAATCCGTAAGGTGGTTATGGAGGAGCGGGCTTTCATCCGAGCCTGCATATTGCTTGCAGAACAGATAGCCGATGAGGTTGAAAGGAATCTATACCTTTCCAGCTGATCCTTCCCTTCCCTTCCCTTTCCTCTAGAAATGGTGACCGAGTACCGGAAGATACAGCTTGAGAAGGCCTTCTACAAGGTGGACCTAAGACCTGGTAAAAGCCGCGGATAGCCGCTGGATACAACAAGACACACATCGCATGCTTAATGGAACACTGACCCATTAGAAGTTAGGTCAGAATTGAGTTACGTGTAGATACAAGCTTCTTTTAGCGCCATCTACCGTCTACCGTTTGAGTTATGTTGAGTTTACGCATTACTGCCGCCCCAGCGATATATAGGTCTCTTTCACACTTGTGGGATATCTCATCGTGTTTTCGTCGAATAGCGACTCATGTCAGTTTGTGACCGACATCTGAGTAGTGAGGTTATAATTATTTTATTGAACGAAGACCTAATGGTTGTTAAGTGTGTTTACGACTAAATTTAAAGGTAAGTTTCATCAAATTGTGTAATCATAAATTGACAAATTAAATTTTAGGTCAGTTTACTACATATTTTAGTAATATATAACGTGTTACATTCAGTTTAGAGCCAGTTTATCATTGAACTTTGGTAAATTTTTCGAGGCCTATTACGAGTTAAGTCTGTTTACTATTAAAACCTATCCATTATTAAAGGTAACACTTTGTGACATTCAAGAATAAGTCTGTTTACTACTAAAGATTAGTGTTACTAGGGGCCGCAATATTAGTTGAGTCTTTGTTTGAAATAAAAAAAATGTAATATGATGCGTAATTTTTTCATAGCCTGTAAATGTTTTATGTTAAGTCTTTGTTGGTCTAAATACTGCGTACAATATTTTATTTGTAAAAGAGGCATAATATTACTATTTTAAATGTTTTAGGTTGATAATGTCATCCAATAGGTCCAAAAAGATTAGATAGAGCTTGTTCAGAACCCGGCGGCACAGCCGGCAACACATAAAGAACATGAATCGGTGCCATCAACTGAAGTGGAGGTAACTAGTTCAAGTAACTTTAAAAAATTGTTTTGTATTAATTTCTTATGTATTTATTGCTACTAATATAATATAATTTTTTTATCATAGATGTTAGCTGAAATATCAAACAAGCCCGAAAATCAGCGTTACTCAAACGTACGAGAATATTTTGAAACTTCGGAATCGGCTTCAATCAGCAATGGAAATCACCTTCATAACAATACAAAATCCTTTATTTCAAATAGACCCGTTTACAGGCACTTTTGCATAGTCAAGCTTTGTCAGTCAAATAGATGAAGCTAATTCTGCCGCGCTAGCGACAAGATCAGCAAGTTGTTCTACAACAAAACACACTCACCGACCCTATATCCAGCCCGGCATTTGCACGTTCCAAAGAGTAGATCCTATGGAGAAGAACGTGCAAGAAACTCCATGGACACTCTTTGAAACCAGTTGTCAGTGTTTACAAAATCCTGGTTACATTATTTAATAAGTCTTTCTCAGTCTTTCTCAATCTTCAGCAGGTCCAACAATGTTTTCACAATATCTTCATCAAAGTTCGGGCACTTAAGTCGCTGTGGACCGGACCAGCATTGAGCCAAGCATTTTTATCGTCAATGTACTCCCCTAGTTTATAATATACTTGTTTGCATTGTGTGCGTTTTATAAAATGTTTTAATTTCGTCTCATTCAGTTCTAATAAATGTGGCAGTTTTTTGTTATATAACTTCAAACAGTATCCTATGAAAGATGTTGCTACTTTAGCAAGTCTGAAACCTGGTTGTATTAATTGGTTCCTATTTCTAGTGACAAAGTTATGTCTGTCCCCTCGTTTACTGAAAAGATAGAGATTATTTCTAACGTACCTACATGATATTTTCATAAATATATTGACAAGGGACCGTCGCCGTGATGTTAATTTCTTTAAACAGTTCCCTTAAAGAATCTCTTCGGCGGAGATGGTAAATGGCTCTTATGGCTCTTTTCTGCAAAAAGATAATAGACTCGATGTCAACAGCCCGTCCCCATAGTAAAATACCGTACGACATTACCTATACTGTGAAAATAACTAAAATAGACTAGTCTCGCGTTTTCAACATCTGTAAACTGGCGAATTTTCCTAATAGCATATGCTGCTGAACTTAGCCTTCCTGCAAGAGATGTTAAATGATGACCCCATTTGTAGCCTTGAGTCTAGCTTAATGCCCAGGAAAATTGCTTCTACGACGAATTCTAGTTTCTCCCTGTTCAATATAATATCACAATTATTACTTTTAATATTTGGTAAAGTGAATCACTTCGTTTAATTTTGTGTTTATGTTTGCTTTAGAAGATTATATTCTAAAAAGGTTTAACTCAAGTTGATTTAGATTTATAATTTAATAGGTTGGATCACCAAAGTGGGTTTACATTTTTAGCTTTTTTTGTATAATTGGAGCAATTCTTCGGCTTGATGTATGTTGATTTATAGAACCTATAAATAAGACAGATACCTTGAATTTGTTATTTAAAATCTGCTACTTGTGAAGGTTCCTGCAATAAATGATAGATGAGAGACATTTAATGTTTTTTGATTTATTAAAAACGCTAATATTAAGTTTATTTACGGTCTGCAAATTTGAATAATTTGACCCAATCTCTAAATGTGTTTTCCTAAAGTAAAAATAAACAGACTAAATACTGAATTAGTCACTATAAATAACACATTATCCAAACTGAAAGAGGCTTAAAACATAATGGAACATTTGCATTTCAAAATATTTGCTATTTTTTTATAAAAAACTGACCTAACTTAGAATGTCCTTTTTTAAATATTTTTTTAAAAAAAGTTACAGATTATTTCTAGTTTTTTTTACTCAGATATCATCAGTAGTCTGTCATAGATTTTCAAAATACAAACATTCATGATAAATATAAATCAGTTTTGTTTTTATGCATCAATAAGTAAGACAAGTCCTCATAGCAAGATCTTCTTATGCGATTTCCCGAAAATCGTCTTTTTTGAGTTAAGTCAGTATTCCATTAAGCATGCGACATGACCGGCCGATATGGCGATGCTGGAGGAGTTCTTTATCCAGCAATTTGGACGTCTTTCGGCTAAATTGATGATGATTATGCCGATGATAATTAATCTTGATGACACCATAATTTTAAATCTTTAATATTATGTTTAGGGTTCCGAACATCCGTAAATACGGAACCCTTATAGGATCACTCGTGTGTGTCTGTCTGTCGGTTTGTCACAGCCAGTTTTCTTCGGATCTACTGGACCGATTTCATTGAAATTTGGTATATGGCCTTCTGTGACCCAAACACGGACGCTTTACGTAAATAAAATAAAAATAGTATAGGGGTCACTTTTGGGTGTCAAACTAGACAATTAAAAAAAATTTTTTCAAACAGTGTCGTGTGACTTATCAAATGAAAGGCTTACTGTAGGGTTTAAATTTAATTTTATTCATAATTTTGGAGTTAACAGTTTTGAAGTTTGTTTAAGAAATTAGACCAAAAATTACCATTCCCCTTCCTTATCTCCGTAACTACTGAGCCTAAAACTTTGAATAAAATGCAGATAAATAAATAAATAAATAAATAAATAATACCTAAAGATTACAGGAAAACCTATGAAAAGTTTGTAGTGTGAAAAACATATTAAACAACTGATATTGGTTCGGAACCCTTTGCACGCGAGTCCGACGTGCACTTGTCCAGTGTTTTAAAGGATATTTACAATAAGAAACGATAAGTTGAATAAAGCAAGTGATGCGGAAATTATACGCGCTTATTGTGGAATTTAAAGAGCACGTGGAATTCTTCAAATATCACGAATCAGAACAGTTCTTGTATGAGTCGAATGACCTATTTTACAGGAAACACCATCCACTCACTGCATTGATTCCACCCACAAACCCATTAATTTCTTAATGTTTTGTTACACAAGCCGAAAACTTTCAACATACCACCTCTGTACTAAAGTTCATGCGAATATGTTCAGCCGTTACGGCGCTATTGAGTAACAAACATCCATCTGAACATCGTATTTATAGTAGTAGTATTATGGTGTCTGGTCTGGTAATAATTATTAAACAGATGCTAGTGTGCGTAAGCTGAATTAATAGTGTTGTTCTTACGTCGTACATCACTATTAATCTTACTCTTAATGACACTGGCATGTTTTTTTTCAGTGGTTATTTAGTATTCTTCTCTTAGAAGCTATCAACAATTCTTCTTCGTATGCCTGTCGTCGTCTTAATTTATTAAAGGCGGATCGTATCGGTAAATAGTGAGTAAACTATTTTACGTAATAAGTCAGTCATGCTTATACTGTTGGGAGTCAGGCGTCTTTCACTGTAAGCCTACGTACGCAACACTAGCGGTTAGCAGCTAACGCGCGGTTCAAATGTAATATGCAACCGCTTGCCAAGGATGGGAAATCGCTGTTTATAAGTGAAAGCCGACTTATGCCGCTTGTAATATTTATAACAGTACGTAGGCTAACGGTCTACTTCTTAGCCCACGTACGCATCGCTAGGCGGTTCAACCGCGCGGCTGTCTGCTTTTCTAGTTTAATATGCAACCACGTATGCACTTAACCGCCATTAAATGATAATGCATATAAAATTTTAACCGCGCGGTTCCAGTTACGTAAGTGCGTACAATCACTAGCGGTTGCATAATATTAAACTGGAAAAGCGGCCAGCCGCTAGGCGGTTCAACAGCTAGTGCGTAGGAGGGCTAAATCACCACGTAGGTGCAGTGCGGGTCGGTGGTGTTCCGATGTCTCTGACAATATTTGTGTATTTTTATTTTATCTTTGGGAGCGCTTTCTCAATAGTCTTGTAATATTTGTCTGAAGAATGGGGAGACATAATCTATCTAACTTCTATATAAATAAAAATCGGACATACCTACTACTTTAAATGAAGACAATATTTTTTTATGATTTAAGTACAAATGTATATTTTTCAGGGAATGTAGACCTGAGTTTATGGTATTAATTTCAGATTGATACCTCCAAGTGTTGCCCAGATAAAGGGTCTTAATACACTCGGTTCCAAAAATAACGGGTCAGTCACATAAACCCGAATATCTCCCGAACTACGTATGCCATCCTAATGAAACGAAGACTGTTCAATTGAGAATTTAATTATACAGATAAAAAATAAAATAAAACTTAGTTACACCCACAATATTAATCTTAAATTAAAAAAAAACTAAAGTAGTCATATTTTTCTTAAGATTAAATTTTTTTTATGATTGTTTTTTTGCTGTTTTTCATCACTTTCTTCATTTAATACTTTGTATTGCCTCCACGAGCTCTTCTGACAGCTTCCAGGCGATTAGGCATGCTGTACACCAAATTTCGGAGCCGGTGCTGAGGAATACCTTCCCATTCCTCCACCAGTGCTTGTATGAGCTCGGGAAGCGTGATTGGTGGGGGGTTTCGACCTTTCACGCATCTCTGAAGCTCGTCCCAGGCGTGCTCGATGGGGTTTAAGTCCGGGCTTCGCGCTGGCCACTGCATGAGTTCGATACCGACCTCTTCAAGGTAGTCATGTACAATTCTGGCGGTATGGGGACGCGCATTATCATGCATTAATATGCCATGCCGGTCCATCCTGGCCATGAAAGGACCTACATGTTCATTGAGGATCTCTTCCACGTACCTCTCTGCATTTAGAGTTCCATTTTGAATGAGCACCAGCTCGGTGCGGGCCTCAGCAGAAATCCCAGCCCAAACTTGTACGGAGCCTCCACCGTACGCCACTTTTTCCTCCACACACGCTTGATGGAAGCGCTCCCCTGGTCTTCTGTACACCAACTGCCTACCATCATGCTTATAAAGCATGAATTTAGACTCGTCCGTGAACATTACCCTAGACCAATCGTCTAGTGTCCAGTTTAGGTGTTCGCGCACGTATCTCTGTCTTGCAATTCGATGTCCCCGTTCCAGTTTGGGGCCATTTGCGGGCCTCAATGGTTTCAAATTTGCTTCAGCAAGACGTCTTCTTACTGTTTGAGCGCTTAAATTGCCACCTCCAAAGCGAATAAAGTGAGTTTTTGGACCAACAGCAGTTTGAAAACGATTTCGGAGCATTGTAGCCACCAGTTGTCTGTCTTCCCTGGCCGTTGTGCATCTTGGTCTGCCATTTCCTGGTCTTCTAAGGTGTGATCCGGTCTCTTGGTACCGCTGGACTACCCGCTGAACAGTCGACAAAGATACACCAATGTTTCTGGCTGTTTCACGCTGGCTCCGCCCAAGTTCCAAAAAAGTTAGGATTCTGGTACATTCCTCTAGCGTGACTGCCATGCTTCACCTCACAGAATAATAATTATGCACGTGGAAGACGTTCACGATAATTTTTTTTGTGACAGAATAGAAATGGAAAGCATCCATAATGACATGAAACAAAAATTTTGTTTTTAAAAATAGTCATTTTTTTAAATTTTGTTTTTCTAATGAAGTTTTTTTCATCAACCAGTTTAAATAATATGCTATTAGAAGCGCAACTAAAAAATCTTTATTCTGTTTTTTATTTCATTGATCTAGCTTTTACAGTTCTGGAGGTATTTCAATTTTTGTGACTGACCCGTAATTTTTGGAACCGAGTGTAGACAGACGGTCGGACGAATGGACAACAAAGTGATCCTAAATATGAATCGACGAAATGTATGTACACGCTTAACTTCGTAACCAAGTTGGACAATACTTTTTTGCTTTTGTTTCAAATCGTCAGGAGGTGCATCTGACAGAAAAAAAAAAACACCTGGTTTCGACCATGTGTTTTTTTTTTAATTTTCCGGGGCGGGCCACTAGTTTTTATTTAAAACCGCAATTAAATAATAAGCTTATAAAAGTAGTCTGAAGATTAAGTAATTGATTCTAAGCGTTTAAAGAAGATCACTATACCTATATATCGTTTAAAATATTATTTATTTGTGTGATCAGTTATTTTTATATGACACGTCGTTATTCTGGGGATTCTCCAAGAAAAACTAATAGTTCTAGTTTTAGTCATACGTTTGTTATGGGAAATAGTAAAATGCCATTAATATCAGTACGTTATAGATTTATTTATAAAGATAAATTAACTACAAATTTTACTACTGGACTAGGAATACGAACAAAACATAGTAACTCTTTGATCCACGGAAGCTGAAATGCAGATAGAATTCCTTTATTTTTCCTGGTGAGCTATTTATGAACTGTGAAAACTGTAGACACAGTATAGCTGCTGTAACATTGCATACATTACGTGTAAATAAACTACTACATAATTATCTTAATAGACGTTTGTTTAGTCGTGATGATAAAGCTATGCTTTTTCCAAACGTTTGCTTACTTATCATGGCCATGACCAACTGTGCAGACTTTAAACTAGCCTTAGTGCGATTTTTTGACGCGCCAGCGTATTTAGATCGCGTCAGCGTACTCTACGCGTATCCTACCTACATGCCAAATCTCAGCTTTCTATTCGTAGTTTCGCTTGTGCGTTGTCTATCAGTCAGTCGGACATTGAGTCAGTATCATCATCTGCATAGTTTTGTCCCAAAGTATTGGGGTTGGCTTCCAGTCCAGTCAAACTGGATTTAGCTGAATACCAGTATTTTACGTAGAGTATTTGCCTACTAGACCTCCACAACCCGTTTTAACTGGGTAACACGGTACTTCTTGGTGAGACTGGAGTCAGATTTACTGGCTTCTGACAATCCGTACTGACCGCCAAAGATCTACAAATGGCAGCCCTGACCAACGGCTTAACGTGCTTTCCGAGGCATGGAGGAAACTCGGTATGTTAAGATGCTCTCCCATCACAGACCCAAAGCTTGCCAGAACCTTGGCAAGCGTTGCTTAGCCTTGAAGATCGCCCTGTGCGGCTGTTATTATTTAGCCACGAGCGGGCATCAGCTAGTATAATATAAAATTCTACCGTAACGAGCGAGGATCTCGTGGTTTCCAAGGAGTACCGTTTTACCCAGTTAATGGGTTGTGGAGGTCTGGTAGGCAGCCGCTCCACGTAAAATACTGGTATTCAGCTGAATCAAGTTTGACTGGAAGCCGACCCCAATATAGTTGGGAAAAGGCTAGGCAGATGATCACTAGCTGATGCCCGCGGCTTCACTCGCTTGACAAATTATATACTAAAACCTTCCTTGAGAACCACTCTATCCATTGGTGAAAACAGAATGAAAATCGGTGCATTACTTAGTGTTTGAGTTTATAGCGAACAGACAGACAGACAGACAGACCGACAGACAGGCGCAGCGGAGGCCTTTGTTTTATAATAATTGTAGTGATTGATTGTTATTTAAGACCATTTTGCGAAATATTGTGTATGATCAAGCTTTTAGACACGATTTAAGCTTTGTCTGTGTACTTCCTCATCCTACCTCCAATATGTTGATCTCCCTGGGACTCAAACTGCATCTGTCAGGTTTCGGCGGAGGAGGTGGTTCGGGCAGCTCGCCGGCCACCCATCGCAGCTTGCGTTCCATTTCACTACAGCGTCGGACTTCGCTGACGTATCGACGCTGGAAGTCGTTCACGTGGGGGTTTAACTGTGGGAGAAAAGAAGATTGTTAGAAAAGAGATACAAGGCAATGAGATTTATTAAAGTAGCTAGCTTTTGTCCACTGTTTTGCTTTCGTTGGTAGACTCTCTCAAAAAAATGTCACCAGTAGGATATTTGTTCGAAAGAGTCCCCGCGGCCCTAGAACGCAAAGGGCACTAGGAGGAACACGGATGGGTTTTAGTCGGTAAGAGTCTGTCACTCCCTTCTGCTTCGCCCAAAGTGGGAGGAGTCATTTGATGATTTCCCATCAATAAAAAAAGGTGGGGAATCTATCCAGGATTGCAAAATTTGTTTTAGAGAGTCACCGCGGCTCTGGAACGCAAAGAGCATTAAGGAGAAACACTGATGGGTTTGCTGTGGGTCAGTAAGAGTCTGACACTCCCTTTCACTCCGCCCAGGTCGGAAGAAGCCATTTCATGATTTCCCATTCTTAAATAATTAAAAAACCAGCCTCCGTTATTAAAAAAAAATCAGTTCAATCAGCGATTTATGAGCGTGTATTCCGTCCACTAGCGCCGCCAATCGTTTTTTATTATTTGTTGTAAATTTAAGACACGTAGATAAAAAACCGCTCTGTAGTGCACTGAAGAAATGTATTTATTATGTTTTGAGAGTTATGTTTTGTACTTTAGAACATAAATTCGTTCATCAGCATCATTTGCTAGTGTGTGGCCACTTTTAGCAATAATTGCCGTTTTGGCTATTTAGCCATGAGTTACGTATTAAATATAGCTGTCAAAAAATAATAGATACATTTCTTCAGTGCACTACAGAGCAATTTTTATCTACGTGTCTTAAATTTACCACAATTAATAAAAAACGATTGGCGGCGCTAGTGGACGGAATACACACTCTTATGCATGAAAACTAACTTTCGCATGTATATTATTAGTTAAGATACTTTAAGTTATTAGGTTTTTCAGATTTTGAGTCGGTTTCCATTTAAATCTCGAATACTTTCGGATGGTGGGCGAAGACCTATGGAATATGGTAGTCAAAACATCGTGAAGGATCTGTCATGTCTTAGAACTCAGAATTAGAAGACTCTTTCCTTGATGAAGTAGTGATCAAAAGAGAGCTTATGAAAATAACACAAAACCGACCAAGTGCGAGTCGGACTCGCGCGCAAAGGGTTCCGAACAATTTTTTTTAACATTGTATTTTAACACTATTGACTTTTACCTATACCAAAAATATTTAACTTATAGAATAGGCTTGTGTACTGAAGAAATCTAATTAGTCCGTCAGTTAGATTATCAAAAAATATTTAACCCGTATTTTTTCTTTTGATACGGGAACCAAAATTGACGAAGTTACGACACTTTTAAAATTCTCAATACGTCACGCCGTGGTATAATTTGGTATATATAGATACCACGCCGTGGTATCTAGCGGTTAGTGACGTCACGAGCCTCCACTCCAGAGTTTTGATGCGTTTTATCTTTGTCAATATTCATAGATTTACAAAAACAAAAAATACGTGTCCATTATTTTTCAATACTCTTACATAAAGGGGGGCGGGGGTATGGTCTGCCTGGAAGAGATCGCGAAATGCGATAAGGCCGCCTATTGTATGTATTTTAGTTCTATTGTATTTAATTTTTGGTGTGTAATATATTATATAATAAATAAATATGGTAATTTTTTGTCTTATTTCTGAATAACGTCAACAATATATAGATATTGATTTTAAAATTATTAAAAATATATAATCAAAAATCTTAGAATAAAGCCCTTTCATTTGATATGTCACGCGATACAGTTTGAAAGACTTCGTTTTAATTTTCTAGTTTGTCCCCCAAAAGTGACCCCCATACTCAAAATTTATTTATTTACATAACGCGTTCGAGTTTTGGTTACAGATTTCTATATGTTTACTAAATTTCAACAGAATCGGTCGTGTAGATCCAGTGATTGCCTGAGACAGACGGATAGACAGACACCAGAGTGCCATAAGGGTTTCTTACAGATATTCAGAACCCTAAAAATGTACGTATCAGGAAATATACGACATGATTATACATACAATACAAAACTTTACGCCCCTCTAATAAAAAATGAACGCACAAATTAAAAAAAATTGCAGCGTTGTCCTCGTAAGACCCTTTACATGTAGATTTCAAGGTTTAAGTATCATTAGCAGTTATTAGTAGGTACCCTCGTAATAGTAGTACTTTCCTGTCTCCAATTAATTATAACGACTATCTAGGTAATAAGCGTTTGATTGGTAGCAACATTATATTCACGCCAGGCCAATCTATAAACAGGCCTAAATTATACACTCATTTCGTGAACAATGTCATCGTTACAGCTTGGTTGTAGTCTTTTTTATTAAGAGACATGATCGGCATACTATAACTTATATTTGCCCCAAGTGTCGCCACAACAAACGGTCCTGCAGTGCGTTTTTTTATTTGAGATGGGTTTGCTCTTGACTCTCTAGTCTTAGTCAGAGATGACAGAGATAAAGTCTACGATGGAGCGAGCTTACTCAGAAGGAGCTTGTTCACTCTAACTTTGAAGAGATTAGGATTGTAAACGTTCGGAAATAAAGACGCAGGCAGAGAGTTCCACTCGATTCAGCTAGTCTATTCTGTAAATAACCATTTCGATATCGACTTCACCTGAGTGACTAAGCTTACAAAGTGAACTTTATTTCACACATCATAAGGTCTTATATTTATACGAATTTGAAACTCACCTCGGATTCCGCTGTCGAGACACGAAAATTTTGTTACAGAATAGCACTGCTGTAAACATGTCGAAGTGAACACTTAGGCGAAGTGAACGTTAAACCATACAAACAAGATGGCATGACAGCTCACTTGTCGTTCACTCCACTTAAGTGATTACGGTGAGATGTCAGCAGAATCGACCGGCTGTGCCTCTCGCATCCATCGGTTACCCACGACCCTCTGTCGTTGGTTCACCTTGTGGGAGGTTGTCTGAATGGATTTGCTTAATTCCAGCATAGTGATGAACTTTCTAAGAAATGCCTAATGGTGACTGTTGGGACGCGTAACAGGAATAACACAGTCCGTGTACCCACCCTATGGGGGCATGAACTCAATGAGCTCTGTAAACATCTCACTGTGAAATTTTGCTGGAGTGAGCTTGAGATGAACAGTCATTCTATCTTGGATGGATTGACACAGTGAGATTATTACAACTTACAAATCGCACTGCAGCAGTGCGATTTTGTAAACAAGTCGAATTGATAAGTTTGACGAAATTAACGACAAGTGAGCTGTCAAACCATACAAACAAGATGGAATGACAGCTCACTTGTTGTTCACTCCACCTAAGTACACGGTAAATACGGTGAGATATCCATAGAATAGACCGGCTGCAGAATCGCACAACTTGCACTGGGACGACGGACTAGTAGATTAGTGGAATAAGTTCGTGTTTTATTCCTGAGGGAACTGTTTACGTCTTAAGGGGGCACCGAGGAAATGATACGTTATTGGCTTTCGTTTGGGGCCGTACTGCATTGTTATTAAGTACAACTTTATTTTTAAAATAAATGTGTAAGACATTTGGCAGGATTTACTGTATCTTGTAGTTTCCTCGACAGAAATAAAATCCTGAGCAATCTCTCAAAAAATACTAAATAAACCCTCAGTAAATACTTCAAGGACGGAGTTTTTGAATAATAACAAAAATACACGTTTTTCAAAACGTTTAAATAATAATCGTGTCGTATTTGTTTTTTCCATTCTAGCTAGAGCCACCTCGCTTCCCCCTTATCCGCTTTAGTCCTGCTTCGGCCATCAGACATTGAACTCTGTATCTTACACTTAGGTACGTAAGGTTTTTGCTTGAGATTACGCACACGGACCGCATAGAATACCTAAACAAAACGCTCGGTGCGGTCTTAAAGGGTGCTAAAGGCAGTTTCTAAACAGTTGCTAGTCCTTACACAACCTTTAATAACAACAGTTAACAAGACAGCTATAAAGCAGTTATGAGTTAACAATAACCGTGCCAACGTCAAGGTTCCCGAATATCGCAATATAAACGAATATCGGCGATCAATTACAATTTATCTGCATTTTATTGGAGGCGCGCCTGACGAATAACGTGAACGTAACGTTATGGTTGGCTTCTCCTGTTTTATTGCTTTCTTCTTTATATCGGTGTCGTGTGCTTGATAATATGTGGCGAGGAGACTATAACATTGATCTGTTCGAGTTGGATGTAGGTTATTAGTATTAACCTGTCGTATTTTTAACGACCACTTTGGGGAGTCTACTCTTCAAGCCCGAAGTCCGTAATTTCCGCCTTAGTTACGGCCGTTTTCTACTCCATATGATGATACGGACTTACGATTAGTTCCGAACCCGAACTATGAATGAAAAACACACGATTTGACAGTTGAAAAAGCTGAAAAATCGTGTTGACATTCATTCTTAGTGGTTAGGTGATACACAGTAGAAAACATCATCTGCCTAGTCTTTTCCCAAACGATACTGGGGTCGACTTCCAGTCAAACTAGTATTCTACGTGGAGCGGCTGCCTACCAGATCTTCACAACCCATTAACTGGGTAACACGGTACTCCTTGGCAAGACTGGTGTCAGATTTTCTGGCTTCTGACTATCCGTAACGACTGCCAAAGATCTCCAAACGACAGCCGAGACCAACAGCTTAACGTGCTTTCCGAGGCACGGAGGAAACTCGAAATGTTAAGATGGTCACCCATCCACAGACAAACCTCGGCAAGCGTTGCTTAACCTTGAAGATTGACCTGTGCGGCTGTTATTATTTAGCCACGAGCTCCACCGATACGCAGTAGAAAACGCCCGTAACATATTCCGATACTTTGGACTTCGGGCTTAGAGGCCCCCTGGCCTTCTGTTCTGAGGCGTCAATGGCATAAAGACTCTTTGTTTTCGTTAGCTAATTGTCCTATTTGGCTCCACCTCTCGCTGTCAATCATAATCAATATCAGCCGAAAGACGTCCACTACTGGACATAGGCTTCCCTCAAGTGTCGCCACAACGACCGGTCCTATAATATGCGTCTCACATGCATCGGCTACCCGCGACCTTCACCAGGTCATCAGTCCACCTTGTGGGAGACCTTCCAACGTTACGTCTTCCAGTACGCGGTCGCCACTCCTGAACTTTTCTGCCGCTCTCCATCGATTTTATACAATAGAATAGTAAGCTAATTCGATAGCGCAGCATTACAAGTGACGCATCAAATAGCTTGTAGGGAACGGTTCCATCGATGCCATCCCAGAAAATCCATCGTCGTGTGGCTTTGTGTAAAAAATAATTATAGCATTCCGCTTTGATTTAGGTAGGTACCTAAATTTTTAAATTATTTTTCAAAAATAGTTTTTTAGTCTCTTTCACAGAAATATAAGAAAAAAGAAAAGAAAGAAAAAGGATGATGATGTAAGAAAAATTGTTACTAATACTTATGGATTCTGTCCGAAGTAAATAGTTAATAATAATAATAATACGCGCATGACGTTCTCGTTTATGGACTGAGTCCATCTCATACGCTGCACACAACCACCGGTAGCTTGGACCCTGCTCCCGACACCAGAGGACTTTTTATATTTTTAAATGTTTTTTTTTTTACTTGTTTTTTTTTAAGAAATGTTTAAAAATGTATAAGTAGGTTAAGAAAAATGAATAAAGAGAATAATAATAATAAAAACGTTCCTTTTTTGTTATAATTATGTATGGTCTCTTTAAAAATACTTTGAGAAATTCTAGCTGTCTTTCCACGGAGTATCATTATCTACCTCAGAGCTATAAATAGACCTACGCATCAGTGAACGAATTCAGGTCTCGATGTGATTGCGAATGGAATATCGCCATTCATCGCACAATGGGCCGCTTCCCATTTCATGAGATCGTTGTTGCTCGGCCATTCATTGAGCATGCCACAATCAACTTTCTGGACACTAGGATGTGCGTTGAATTGAATATAGTTTATCGTACGTTGGAGTTACGCAACTTCTTGTGTAAGTATTCATTACAAGCTTTTGCCCCAGACTTTGTACGCGCATATCGCGTTGTATCGTGTGTAGACGACACGGTTGGCGCAGTGGTTGAGCGATTGACTGCTGCGCAGCATGTCGCGGGTTCGATTCCCGCACGGAACAAATATTTGTACGACCTACAAGTATTTGTTCCGAGTCTGGGTGTTTTTCTATCTATAATTATGTATGTATTTACAAAAAAAAAAATGTATAGTAGTTTATCAGCCATCTCGTTACCATAACACAAGCATTAGGTTGCTTAGCTTGGGACTATATGGCGTTGTGTGAAATGTCCAAGGATATATATCCCCTTTATTCATTATTCATATCCCGTTTAGTTTGTCCCCCAAGGCTAGTAAAAATTACTTACAGAAAATCTGTTGGGTCTTACCTCAACGACATCGGTTTAGTACATTCGGAGAAAATTTACTGTGCAGAGCGACAGACAGACGGCCACCTATCCTTTAAGGGTTTCGTTGCTTATAGATTTTCAAACCCTAGAAAGACATGTGGCTATTTGATAGTTATAACTCTATTCTTCTTGCACGACAGTACCTAATTTAATTTTGTTTGGCTCAAAAATTAATCACTTCTACGTGCACAGTTGCGCAGCTATAGTCACACAGAAGTCGGCTGCATGTTTGCAATCGTTTGCAGTTGCACCCAAGTAGGCCGTTGCAAATACAACTTGGCAAAATGGGGTTTCATTGATCTGCTTGAAACTACATGTGAGTGGGCACTCACATATTGTTTCAACCGGATCAGTTATTTGTCCAAAATATGGCCCACTTGTTGGAGTGTCCCAAGTACCCTTACACCTGCACCATTGAGGACCTGATGAACGCCACTGATGTAATAACGACTCGAAAAGAAGAAGAAGAAAGACTGCATAGTATAGGTTGGTCCGCCTTTAGGTGATCCCTGTTTTAGGGTCTATAGGGCAGGATAGGAGACCTATCATGTAGGCATTCATGATATTGATTTAGAAGTTACCTAGTATTAGTAGTATCGATAGGTTTCTCGTCAGAAGGTAACGGAATAGGACCATAATAATGTTATTAATACTCGTAACTGTTCCATACCTTGCCAATGTTTGTTATTAATACCTCCGTCAAGGTCACAGCGACAAAGGTAATGTTTAAATTTAAATTAATTATATAACGCATGAATTGTTTTCCAAGTACGCTACTGTTGTCATGATAAAATAATTATAAAATGTATGAATATTTTATTTAGCGCCATTTTTATTTAATTAAGATCTTTGATAACATTCTGAAGCGAACGTTGTTAAGTTGTTAGTCGTAAACTTTCTAACTTTATAGTTGATTATAATCTCTTGTTTTATTTAGATTTTATGAATAAAGTTGATGTATCAAGCAAATAAGATGATAGTGCATTGTAGATTGTCTGATAGAAAACGAAAGTACATGATATAATATATATCGCCTAGTTATAATTTTTAACCGCACGCAATGCTTGTAGAATCGCAACTAACTTAAGATTTAGATCTATATTTAGATGCTAATATCGAGATGATTAATAAATTATGAAACAGCAAATTCTACATAATTATGTCAGACCAAAAAACATTCAAATTCTATTGGAAACACCACGTCAACAAACATACACACTTAACGTTAGAGTCGATACTTGTGTTACTGGCGATGAATTAAAATAATTCAAAATTAAATTCAATTAAATCCAAGTCAAGGAATTTCATCTGCTATCCTTCTTCAGATGGTCTACTAAGGATCCCTGTCCCCATTCCCCTCATTGCTAAGGATCGTAGTTACTGGACCCTTTTAAGATATCTCCACGGAACTCTGTGCAATCATTTTTTCATGAGCATATTATGTAGTTAGTGAAACTCTAAGTTTCTTAATTATTGCCATTTTTCTTAAATTGTTGTACGTGAAAACTTGTAATTGGCCTTCATTATTTTAGAATAAGTAACCATGCTGTATAATCAGCTGTAAGTTTTCCGAATATAATAAAATAAAATTCCAGTCCAAAGCTGCCATTACCACCTGCTGGAATTTGTGTGTAGCATCTTTTACTTGGTCAGACCATCGTATTGGTGACCGGCCTCGTGCTATCTTTCCTTCAAAAGCTGTTAAGGTGTCAAAACGATTCCTGGACATTTAGAACTTTTCAACAATCGTTATCGCAAGTTTTGGACCAAGACGGCCAGGAGATGAGACCTCTTTATCTGCGAGTCTAAAAAGGCCACTTTAGCAGAATTAGAAAGCGCATAACGCCATCTGTCACGTTAGCGATAAGGATGCAAATTATTTGACAGATTGGTAAGTGATATTAATTTTATGATTCTACTAAAGTGGACTTTTCAGACCAGAGCTGCTTTTTGTATCACTTTGACTGGGCCCTCTTGTTAGTTTATATCACAAAATGCTCACTTATGGCTAAGGAACAGGTACCTACTGTCATGGGCCGTCCAAATTAGCAATGATATGGAACAGAGATTGAAAATAAGTTAGATGATAGAGGAAGAGAGTAGTGTTGAGTACGACTATAAAAACTACACTGCCATCTTTGCTGGCTGGTTAATATTTTGTCCTTGAGAGGCCAAAGAGGTATTCAATGTTACTTGACCGAGAGAACATGACGCAGAAGTCATGAAGATATCATAATAAAAGGTAGACCTAATGTAATTCCTAGATTCCTGCATAATCTTTCAAGGACACAACTATAAAACCTATCACATAAATTCTACTTACTATTGTAGCATCATATGACTTTAATATAGTCAACAAGGTGTCTCCTGATAACACTTGACAATGCGATACAATATGAAGTAGTAGTAATTGTCGGTTTAATTAAGAACAATAATAATTATTTGTATAAGTGGACACAATTGGACGGGTCAGCAGTATGTGGGACTGGCTCTATGTGGGATTATGTCTTAATGAAGTTTGTAGATCTACGTCTTATAGCTGTCACCAGAAAATGACAGACTCCGTAAGATTATAACTAAAAAATCTTGATTACATTATAATTTCTCGATATCATCTTATGAACCTATGATCCACAATAAATTATTTGAAATTGAATTTGAATTTGAATATTATGAAAAATCCAAATTCAATAATAATAATAATAATATCCTTGGACATTTCACACAACGCCATATAGTCCCAAGCTAAGCAACCTAATGCTTGTGTTATGGTAACGAGATGGCTGATAAACAACTTGTATACATTTTTTTTTGTAAATACATACATATTATAGACTAGCTGACCCGCGCAACTTCGTCTGCGTCACATTTTCCATTATTGCTCCGCTCCTGTTTGTCTTAGCGTGATAATATATTATAGCCTATAACCTGATAAATGGGCTATATAACACTGAAAGAATTGATCAAATCGGACCAGTAGGTAGTTCCTGACATTAGGGCGTTCAACCAAACAAACAAACAAACTCTTCTACTTTATAATATTAGTATAGATTAGCATAGCTGAAAAATAGATAAATCAACTTGACTCAAATGCAGACATGGGCGAAGGTCATTCTTTCAAGGAACATCATTCAGAAAATTAACGTTGCACGCCAACGCCATCTATCGAATACTGCACGCCGTCAACTGCGTGCAAACTATACCAGATCTCTAGGTAGAGTCCAGTCTAAGTTTGATAGATGGCGCTTTTTCAATATTTTACTTCGGAAAGATTATAATTTTAAATTCACACTTTTTATTATAAGGTATGAACTGATTACGATGAAACAAAAAACTTAATATTACTACAATTTACGTAGTTTTTTGTTACCTATGTATAAAAGTTACGTGAAGTAATAATGAGACTAAGTGCACATAACCCTAATTTTACTTCTGGAAAACTTTAAATTCAAATATCTTTTGATAGGTAGACTGAACCGATTGCAATGAAACAAAAACTAAAAGTTATCTACATTACTTTCGCAGAATTTACGTGATGCCCGAACAAATAAACAGACAAACAGACACAAATTCTAAAAATGCTGGAAATGGGTTCTATTGGTTGTTCTTTAACACCCTAGCTATTTTTTTTGGATTTTTTTTCATGTACAAAAACCACTTTTCTACAGTTTTATTATATAGATAGATAGATAGTAAAACACCCAGACTCGGAACAAATACTTGTAGGTCGTACAAATATTTCTTCCGTGCGGGAATCGAACCCGCGACATGCTGCGCAGCAGTCAATCGCTCAACCACTGCGCCAACCGTGTCGTGAATAGTTTCCAATATATCCGTGTCTTATTTAGAAAAAAAGTTTACACGATTTCACACGATATTTTACAATCATACGGAGTTTTCCATTTTCCGGTGACATAACCACAGCTATAAAAAATAGTTCGTAGTTAACGAACTATTTTTTATAGCTAGCTTTGCCCTATAGCTTAAGATCGCTTGGCTTACGACCAAGGCTGTCCTCAAAACATCACTGTGAACATTTATTAAAAACATTAAAATATATTAGGTAAGTGTAAGTATTTATTTAATACACGATTGAAGAGCTAAGGAGTGAGTGAGTGAGAGTCAGAGTTTCCTGACAGCTACAAACTGGGGTCGTTAAGTCAAGAGTGAGTGAAGAAGAGTTAGCTTCTAGGCAAGCGTGCCCCATCATCGACCACATCATCGGTTACCAGTAGGTGAGATATTGACATAGATCGAGATAACAAAAATAAAAAAACATATTAAGGCCAGGTATTCCCAATTTTCCGAATATTCCATCACTTTGAATCAATATTAAACAAACAAATAGTGACTGTTTAAAGCCAAAAAAAAAAACATGTTGAAGTTTACTTTATGTACTTTGACAATTTGTGGTTCAAAACATAATAGCGAAAACTTCACTAGATCAAAAAAAAATCCGAATAGGAGGCTAAATTCGACTATTTTTTCATGTTTTTCTTATTATTCTTGAAGCTTGTGAAAGTTTCACTTCCAAAAACCATATCTAATAGAAGTCAATTACATTAAGAATAATAATTTGTGGTTAAGTTTTGCAAAATAATTCAATTCTTTTAATAATAAATGATTATGTAATACAGCGGCTTCACGCTGTCGCGGTTCGTTGCGCGTAAAGTATGTAAACGTTAGACACGTTTCGCGAAATGAACCGTGCACCTACTTCGCTCGGTCCACCTGACTTTAAGAAGACCCATATAATAACCGCGTAATGCTCTAATTGACCAGGGCAGCATGGTAATAATTTGATCAACAACCTGTTTGATCAAATAATTGGACGTGTATGGCCCGTATTAGGTGGAGTACGCATGAGGTAAGCTGTCATTCCATCTTGTTTGTATAGATTGATAGCTCACTTCATGTTTACTTCACCTAAGCTCACACGGTGAGATGTTTACAGAAACGTTGTGCTGTCATTCCATCTTATTTGTTTGGATTGACAATAGGCTAGTTTCCATCAACCAAAAATAGGAAAACTATTTAGTCCGTCAGTTAGAGTATTTAAAAATAATGGACACGTATTTTTTGTTTTTGTAAATCAATGAATATTGACAAAGATAAAACGCATCAAAACTCGGGAGTGGGGGCTCGTGACGTCACAACCCGCTAAAAATTATGCCACGGCGTGACGTATTGAGAATTTTAAATGCGTTGTAAATCTGTCAATTTTGGATCCCGTAAAAAATTAAAAAATACTGGTCAAATATTTTTTGATAATCTAACTGACGGACTAATAAGATTTTATCAGGACACAAGCCTATTCACTTGACCTAAGTTTAGGAAAGACATTTACAGAATCGCTCTGCAGTTCTTTTCAAGGCAGTGACGAAAGATCTGAGGAAATCAGAAGCCAAGATGCTGCCAAAGCCAGTGCTATGCAAACGAGACAGACAATTAAAATATGAGATGACGATATATTTTATACTAATTATTTTAAAATGCACATGTTTGTATGCAGAAGGCAACGTATGATCTGTTCATCTGACTATTTAAGGGCACTTATAACTAAAGAAACACTTAGAATTACGTGATAGTATTTTTAAATACACATAAGTATGTAATTTATGATAATGTTCTGTGGTTAGGTTTTAATTTTATATGTTCAGTGTGTCAGTATGTTAATTATTGTTATTCATATCATATAGCGATTAATCATTGTTCTATTTTACACGTAGTATAGATAGTTTATTTTTGTTTAGACGTTTGAAAAAGGTAATCTCTTGAAGCACTCTTCCAGTGACAAAAAATATTTCATCGATTGCTACTTCCAGCGTCATAAGAAAAGTGTCTCATTCTAGGTTTGGGCAGCAACATTGCACGCATAAACGTCGGAAATTGACCTAAGAGAAAGTACTTCCGGGGTTAAAAGTACATTTCCAAGGTCAAAACGTAAAGCGTCCTCCATACTATGCCCGAAGATGGTCGAAGTTGAGCGAATACAATAGTGTTGAGGGGCACTTCGCGAGTAGTCTGGAGGACGTTTAACAAGTGGACAGCCAGGGGCGTAGCTACCGTCATTATACAGTGACGGATTAAGACTACTTTATGCCCTAAGCAATCCACGCCTGTGGGCCCCCCTATCCGTATGTCAACTAGAATTGGTCTCTAAAACTTTACCGTTCTCTCTTTACCAATCTCTGTGACTAGAACTCTTTTCGTGCTTTTAGTTTCAAATTAGCCCTAGACATTTTTTTTGATGTGGTTTTTGGTGACGTGAGAGAGTGAGACGTGATGCCCTAAGGACGGTTTTTTTTGTGCTTCTTCTGGTGCCCCCCCCAGGTGTGATGCCCTAGGCAATTGCTTAATTTGATTAAGGGTTAATCCGTCACTGCCGTCATATCATCCGTATAAGTGATACGGGGCCCCCCGCCACTTAAGGACCCCAATGTATGTAATTCGTAAAATGTTTTCTATAATGGGTCCAGTCGCAACGTTGGTAGGCCTCCTACAAGGTTGACCTATGACTTGGTGAAGGTTACAGGTAGACGATGGATGCGAGACGCACAGGACCGGATGTTGTGACTACACAACTTATGTCCAGTAGACGTCTTTCGGCCGATATGATGATGACTCCATACTCTCCCAGTTATCTAGCCCCTCACTATCAATACATTTGCGCCAGCCACAATCTCAATCTACGCTCATTAAACAACCGTCTCCTTCAATGTCCAACTCACCGTACTGACTTTATTCACTCTTCTTTCTTCATTTAGTCTATTTCTCTGTGGAATGCGCTTCCCCAGGAGATCAGTATGGCCACCAATCGATTAAATTTTAAATTGAAAGTTCGTGAACACATTCGGTAGAAGTTGGCAGGAGTATCGTCACAGCGCTAATGTTTTCCAGTTACCTATTTGTATTTATAATATAATAATTTCGTTTACGTATTTATCTTGTTAATTTGAGTATTTATTATGTATTTATAACGTATATTAGGTATAGTTAGAATGTGTATATTAGGTATTCATTTTAATTGCATGTATTTGAATAATTTATTTTAATTATCAATCGCTTTTAATTCTCGCTCTGCACCCAAATCAATCACCCAAAGGTTGACTGATAGAGAATGCCTATGGCATTAAGTCCGCCTTTGTACTTTTATTTTGTGCTGAAAGAGTTAAATAAATAAAATAAATAAATGATGAATGGCTCCAGATAGGTGAAAGGTGCTCCCGACGAATTTACGTACAGGACCTGTCTGGGGCAGGCTACGCCACTGGGACTGACGGAGTTACTTTATTATGGACTAGCTGGCCCGCGTAACTTCGTTTGCGTCACATTTTCCATTAATGCTTAGCTCCAATTTGTCTTAGCGTGATGATATAGCCTTCCTCGATAAATAGGTTATCTAAAACTGAAATAATTTTTCAAATCGGACCAGTAGGTCCTGAAATTAGCGCGTGCAAGCAAACAAACTCTTCAGCTTTATAATATTAGTATAAATTTAAATCAAGAAATTCCAGCAGAAGGAAGAATAAGGTATACGAAGACTAGTAAGTAATTATGCAAGTAATGGTATTACACAATATTTGTTATTACTCTTATAACACTTTATCAGCATCGACATGTAGAGAGTATTATCGCAACCGATGACCCGCGTCTTATGTTCGACCTTATGATACGATACTGCAGTCATGTAGGAAAAAATATCGTGTAAAATGTTCACATGACTTACTTTGCTCTTTATGTTAATTTGTTAAGACTTTCCTTTTTTAGATAGATCTTTATCCTTCTTTGATATCGATTCAGTGGGGAGCAAAAGACTGTGTTTAATCTGTTTAATTTCCGATAGAAACGTAACTATAAGTAGTCCTGAGTTAGACTTATACACCTACACGATTCCTGACAAATGCTTACACAGCTGTACGATTCTCTAAACATGTCGAAGTGCGAAGCGAGGTGAACGACAAGTGATCTGTCAAACCATACAAACAAGATGGAATGACAGCTCACTTGTCGCTCACTCCACCTAAATGTACACGGTTAGATGTCGACAGAATAGTCAGGCAGGACAAGTTCATTAAAATCTGAGTGATCGTTTCCTCAAAAGACCTTCCCAGATATCACAATATGTTTACTAGTCTATGGATTTAACAGAGACTTTAACCTCCGAGTTCGTTTCGGTGTTACTTCTCAGAGTAGTCAGTAAAGGTTTTGAATTATATTACTATGCAAACGGTTTGATTTATTTATGTCAATAACGTAATCAAACCCTAGTTTTTACAGTCAGGCGGTACGGAGTAAAGTTTTGGCAAGCATTGAGGCGTTTGTTTTTGCTGGTAGCGAATACTTTCGCAATGCTAAAACTTCGTTTAGGAATGCTCAAGTTCTTTCTGCAGAAAATATGGAGATCAGTTAGGCAGACCAATTGTCCCAATCAACCTTGAACCTAATGCTTTAGCGATTAAGATGAAAATGAAATTTGATAGATTGTTGTGTGGTCACTATTTTGATTCTGCTAAAGTGGCCTTTTAAGACCGATAGGCGGATTGATGTGTGTGTTACAAATTTCAGTAAAGGGCAGTAACCCCTTTATAAAACGTAGGTCATCGGCCTGTTTGTTATCCAATAACTTGAGAATACCCTGCATGGAATTTTTCCGCGGACATGATATTTTCATTATTTTTATCGATAAAGGGTGTGTTTATTTTGTTAGAGGGCATTACAAAGTTGAAGGCTTGTAAACTCGGGTTTTGCCGCTGTTTATATTCGAGAGGTACATTAACCAAATCTAACCTGACGTTAACATAATCTATACTAATATTATAAAGCAGAAGAGTTTGTTTGTTTGTTTGGTTGAACGCGCTAATCTCAGGAACTACTGGTCCGATTTGAAAAATTCTTTCAGTGTTAGATAGCCCATTTATCGAGGAAGGATATAGCATTACGCTAAGACAAATAGGAGCGGAGCATTAGTGGAAAATGTGACGCAGAAGAAGTTACGTGGGTCAGCAAGTACTAAATATGTATTTGTTACCAAAAACATACAGATGTATCGTAGGTACCTTTAGCACCGGGCCTAGCAAGACGTGCCATGCGGTACTTTATGGATATCCCCCCAAAACGACAAAACGATTAGGGAATATATTCATTTTGCGATCAGCTAAGAGTAGAATTCCTTAGGTTTCTTATGGGCAAGCGTGTTCTATCTTCGACCATACCATTAAGTAAGATAAGGGTCAAACGTCATATCATCATTATTTGAGCCAATTGCCGTCCATGGTTGAACCACAGTATAAATATGGACAGTACGGAAACTAAGCCTAATCTATACTTATAATAAATCTGTAGAGAATTCAATTCTGTACATGAAATATATTTCCAAAATATCAGGGGGTGATTAGGGATCAATACTGATGCCAAAAATGCAATCAGTAAAATTTTTGTCTGTCTGTCTGTCTGTCTGTCTGTCTGTCTGTATAACCGTTATAGAAACAAAAACTACTCGCCGGATTTTAACGAAACTTGGTACAATTATTATTCATACTCCTGAGCAGGTTATAGTATACTTTTCATCACGCTACAACCAATAGAAAAAATGAAAAAAAAAAATGAAAATGTGAAAGTTTGGTTGTTTGTTACTCAATCACGCCAGAACGGCTTAACGGATCTTAATGAAATTTAGAACATAGATGGATTATAGTCTGAAATAGCACATAAGCCACTTTTAATCCCGGGAACATGTTCCCTAGGGATCACGCGGGCGAAGCCGCTGGCAGAAGCTAGTTGAGAATATAATTACCTACGCTCCATTGAAGCAATAGGGTTGTCATTTTTAATGTTTCTGTTTTTTATTTTTTACATTTTTGTTCTGTAGTGATCAATCAATCGTATTTAAATAACTAGCTTACAAATACATTTAAATAGGTAATCTCATGGCGTTGGTTAATCTCAGCAAAAGACGATAGTTTAAACACGGAAAACCATTTAATATTAACACATAAGAACTTGTAGCACTAACTTTTTAATTACGGCGTAACCTTTTACAAGTTTTGGCGGGAGCTTACGCGAGCCGCGGTTGGACGAAAACGTTTTGAGCGCTCGGTACCTTTGCGGCCGCCATCTTGGATTCCCGTTTTGACAGCACTATCGGCTTCAACACCCTCGAAAACCATGAAAACGACACCCATGACGAAAAAATTGATACCTTTTGCAGCCGCCATCTTGGATTCACGTTTTGACATAACTATCGGCTTGAACACCCTCGAAAACCATGGAAACGACACCCATGACGAAAAAATAGGTACCTATTGCAGCCGCCATCTTGGATTCACGTTTTGACATCACTCGGCTTTAACACCCTCGAAAACCATGAAAACGACACCCATGACAAAACAAAATATACCTATAGCAGGCGCCATCTTGGATTTACAAGAAATAGTAGTAAGTACCTAAAAGTTTTGAAATTCACGAATTCATTTTGATCGATTACACGGACTTATAATTCGATAACGATTAAATAACAATTTCATAAGATTCTTAACTTTCAAAACCAGCAGGAAGTTTAAAATACGTTAGCTCCGGTTATAATGAAGCCGAGTTCAAACAGCCGTATACTACGCAATACGTTCGTGGCATATTTAAAAAGATTGCGGGGCAAAACTTAAATGTGACCACACGTGACGTCTTGACGCGGCCGGCGGCACTCACTACTGAGAGTACCGCGACGGGCACCGAAAAGCCTCGTCGGTGCGCATGTTTGTGTGAGTGTGCCGTTTCGAGCGTTTGTAGGTAGTTTCCGTACTGTCCATATTTATACTGTGGTTGAACGTAAGCCTGCCCCAAAGAGCGCCCACCGTGAACAGCCCACATCCATCCCCTACCAAAAACCTTGAAATTATCGGTTCATTGTGCTGCAGAGCGTCCTACACCACGATTGCCCATACGCGGTCTCCACTCCAACACATATCTGCTCCATCGTCCGTTTGTCCGTCTACAGACATGGGCGGTACACTTCGGTGGTCAAACGCGTTATCCTAATAGATAAAGTTCTTCCATCATTGAGTGACTGACAGGCAACGCACAACAAAAACTACTGGTCGTAAAAAACCGAAAATTGTCATGTAGCTTTCCTACACTTCGTAAAGGAGCAAGAGAGGATTTCACGAAATTCCTAGGAACACGGGAAGAAATGGAATATGCAGTCGTGGGAAAAAGCCAGTACTTAAACAAAAGTTTTTAATCAGTACTTCCTGAGATTGCCTTTTTTTTTTAGGGATGGGAAATCATCCAATGACTTCTCCCGCTCACGGAGTGTCAGACTTTTACTGACTAAAAACCATCCATGTTCCTTCATTGCCCTTTGTCGGAGCCGCGGTATCTCTTTCGAATAGTCCCGCAACTCCGGCAGGTGTCGGCTCTTTCGGGCCCCTCTTTATGCCGACTCTCTTTGAGGCGTGCGTGGGACACGAACGCGCCGTCGACACAGTCGTCATAAGACGGACGGACGGTGAGCTGCCCATAGCTCGCCGTCCACAGGCCCGCGCCTACGGTGGCCGGAGGCCACCAGATGGCTTCCGACGCCCGCGGCATCTACCGCGGCTCCTGAAATTCCCAGCAACATTAATTGGTACTCATATCGGTATGACCATGTCGTGGTTTTAAACTGTTCATTCCATGTTATTGAGAATGAGAAAAAAAGAGTCGTAAGCTTATGCCATGAATCATCTAAGTTTTCGAGTACGAGTACCTAAGGTGATGTTACTGAACAAGTCAACTGATTCAACGTCAAAAAACCTGTTTTCTTGGAAACAGGTAAACATCATCTCTTTTACCTTCAAAACAAGATTTTCCTCTTAAACGAATTACTTGAGCATGAGTTCACACGGGTTTTTACAAATCACCTGGGAGTCTAATTCAACAGTGAACAAGTTACTTGCAAGCGTGCCCCATCTCCGACCACATCTTCGCTTACTATCAGGTGAGATTGTGTTTAAACGCGTGCCTATTCATCTGCCTAGCCTTTTCCCAACTACATTGGGGTCGGCTTCCAGTCAAACTGGATTCAGCTGAATACCAGTATTTTACGTGGAGGGGCTGCCTACCAGACCTCCACAACCCATTAACTGGGCAACACGGTACTCCTTGGCAAGACTGGTGTCAGATTTTCTGGCTTCTGATTATCCGTAACGACTGCTAAACATCTCCAAATAACAGCCGGGACCAACAGCTTAACGTGCTTTTCGAGGCACGGAGGAAACTCGGTATGTTAAGATGGTCACCCATCCACAGACCAACCTCGGCAAGCGTTGCTTAACCTTTAAGATCGATCTGTGCGGCTGTTATTATATAGCCACGAGCTCCTCCCGCTCAGGCGTGCCTACTAATTCTAGAAAAATACCCGTACTCAGCCAAGGCGCTAAATAGCAAAGGTAACCTAATCAACATTAATTACCTATAAACCGTCCAGACCTTCACCTAAGTAGAACGATCAATCGCTAATGAGCTAGCCTTCACGAAAGGCATTTATAAATCAGTAAGAATGCCTGAATTAAACAGAAGCGAAGCCGGGTGCAATCGATAGTTGTTCCCATTCAGAGGAGACAGAAGTACAATTTTTAACAACAGCTTATTTGGCCTTTCCCAACTATATTAGGATCGGCTACCAGAAAAACAGGATTTAGCTGAATACAACTAATTTACATGGAACCGCTGCCTACCAGACCTCCGTAATCCATTAACTGGAAATACAGTAAGTACTTCTTGAAAAAACTGGAGTCAGATTTTCTGCATTCTGACAATCCATAACGAGCCAAAAATCTACAAATGCCAGCCGGGAACAACAACTTAACGTACTTTCCGAGGCATGGGGGAATTTCGACATGTTATGATGGTCACCCATCCACAGACCAACCTCGTCAAGATCGATTCATGTGGCTTATTATTTAGACACGAGCTCTTCATTTTTAATAACTATTGTGGTCCAAAGCAAAGGTAAATTATTTGATCTTCAGAGAAAAATAATTCTTTTGCACCAAACAGGACGCATAAGTTGGGAAGACAAACGGCCATCGCCCAACATAATTATAAGCTGCCCTGATGCTTATTTAGACTGAACAACAAGAGTGCTTGAATTACAAAGGCCTTTGTGAAGAGTCTGGGCTTTGCAATTATCATAGGTGACTAGAATTTTAATGACCCACCTACTGTTGCGGGTCCATCTTTGGTCAGCAACTCAGCAGCAATATGCACTAAATAAACCTTTGAGAAGTTGGGTTCAAAGCCACCATTCTTTGATTCATGTTTATTGACCTTTAGCATGAACAGTGTCAAATCATTTCACCTAGGTATTCAACTAAATAGGCCTTCTAAACAATCTGTCACACGATACAGGTCACGAAAAACACAGACACTCCCTCGGTTCGTGCATAATGGTGGCCGTGGCACGCGAAATCAGGGGGGTGGACATACCGGCCCAAATATTATCCAGGTTTGATGCGACGGAAGTATCTGCTGTCTTTGTCTATCCATAGGTACATCGTGACCTAAAATAACGAATATTAATTCGTTTTCGTGACGTCTAACCGCGAGGTGAAACAGGAAAGCGGAACAGAATATAATTTGGGAAAGTGCCTTCAGGTGTCCCTGAGTGACTTTAGTTTTTATATGTAAATAAATGAAAGAGGCAATTTTGCCAAATTCCTTATGGCTTACCGATCGTTATTGGTTAATGGTGGGATTCTTGTATCTTTGCCAATATTAAACTTCAACGTGGTTTTGAAGAGGCATTGGTGTTCTATTATTTCCTCTTAAATTCTGGGAATGTTTGTTGAACCTGATTAATTTATAGCTCTGATTAGTTTCAAGGTTTTTAAAATACAGAAATTGTGGTTGATGATGATGATTTTATTTTTGTCACGACTACAGAAATCATCAAATCCTTCCGCTTTTGGCGGAGCGGAAGGGAGTGTCAGACTCTTACTGGCTAAAAACCATCCGTGTTCTTCCTAATGCCCTTTGCGTTCCCAGGGCCGCGGTGACTCTTTCGAACAAATTCTGAAACCCTGGTACCCACTACACCACTTTTTTCAAAACGGTGAAAGAATATATCTCGAGGAAATCAACCAGCTCTTTCTAGAACCAAAAATGGAAGACTTGTAAAGTCTACTAATCGACATTGGACCTGGGTGGTGGATGACTACCTTTCACAGAAAAGAAGATTGTGACCCAGCAGTGGGAATGTTTTAGACTCATCATAAACCATAATGATTTTAAGTTCCCAATCTGCACGAAGTTTCTTCAGTTCTTCCAAAATCTTTAACACTACACAACAGGAGTGAGTTCATGTCAATAGGTAATCAGCGGGTTTAAATAGGCCACTTTAGCAGAATCAGAAAGAAAATCACGTTACCCGTCACTGTAAAAGTTTCCCAATCGACCTTGAACCTTACGCGTGAACGACCTTAAAGCGTTAGAGATAAAGATGAAATTTGACAGATTGATGTGTGATTAATATTATGATTCTCCTAAAGTGTCCTTTTTAGGCCACCAGTTTACAATTTGAACTCTCGACCTTAAAATGGCATTTCGTATTCATACGCACGACTTGCATAACATATCTTCGATCATTTGTTCCTAAATATAGCCCTGACAATACGTCAGAGAGAATGAATCTATGAACGAGTGAGTGAGTGAAACCAGAATTATATTATCAGTTAGTGGAGGAAGTAGTAAAGACCTGATGGGTACAATCCCTTAATTGTTTACGTCAATCATAGGTCGAGATAGAGCTATTCTTGTTCGATCGATCTGGTTCTCCATTATTTATGCAGTGCAAGGCTGGAAACTCCTATTAATTTATCTATAGTCTAAACTTTTATACCTTATTAAATTTTCAGTCACTGAGTGACTGTTAAACAACGCACAGCCGAAACCACTGGTCGTAGAAAGCTGCATTTGGCTTGTATAGCTTCTTTACACTCTGTAGGAGAGCACTAAGAGATTTCCCGAAATTCCGACGGGAACGAGAAGAAACGGGATATGCACGTACGAGGTTGCGGGAAAAAGCTAGTTAATATTATAAAAAGGTAAAGTTTGTGGGGTTGTCGGGGGGTAATCTGGACCTTTTTTTTTAAGCATGGGAAGTCATCAACTGACTCCTACCGCTCTGGGTAAAGCAGGAGGGAGTGTCAGACTCCTACTGACTAAAACCCTTCCGTGTACCTCCTAATGTCCTATGCGTTCCAGGGCCGCGGTGACTCTTTCGAACAGATTCCGCAACCCCGGCAGGCACTGGCCCTAGCGGGCCCCATCTGCTTTGCTGACAACTCTTTGAGGCGCGCGTGGAACAAAGCGCGCCTCCGAACCGGGTAATCTGGACCTACTGAACCGATTTTGAAAATTTGGTGCAGTAATTTTGATTTTATTGCGAACAGACAGACAGATAGACGCGGCGGAGGACTTTGTTTTATAATATGTAGTGTAATATTCTTCGTCTTAAATCCAGTGTCATAAGATTGTGGCACTTCTTTTTTCATACTGATATGAATACTTGGAGCTGTTGACATTCAATGTAAAGTTTTTACTCCAAATCATTCTTCACACTTCGACCTTCGGGACCGAAGCTTCGATAGCAAACTCTTGAAAACTTTTCCGAAGAAATCTCACACTGAATGAAAATATTATTTGTTTATTTATAATATAGGACAAACCACTCAATACAAGTTTGAAGTCCGGTTATCGTATTTGATTTGTTTAAAACAAATACAGATATTGATAATAATGACTAATGGGCGATAAGGGCGGTTGCTTTTAGCGGTAAAACAATTACTATAATAATATTGAATGAAGATGTTTTCACAGAAGGTTTACGTGGTCTACAATGTCTACATATAGCCGATAACATCAAGTTAGCGCTCACGATTATTGAGGCATGAAGCTGTGTGCTATGCTATGACGAATGGATCCCTCTCGTAGCATTTAGTCATCATTCAAAAACCTTGTTTTGTCATTCCAAACGTTTGGTTAAAGTCATCCCTCGTCGTTTGAAATTGAAAGCGATATTGAAAAGCAGTTCTGTTTTCTTACTGACATTATCGTGTGGTAAGATTTGCAGATATCTTACTTGGGCATATTGCTCCTTTTAAACAGAGTTTCTAAGTTCAAGTACCTTGGAAATTTCATCACCGACGACCTTAACGACGATATAGATATTGAGAGGGAGTGTAGGGGCACTGGCGGTCAGCCTGTAACATGTTTTTACTCTTTTCAAGGCTTACTGTCAGAGTTTTTACACGAGCAATCTATGGATCAACTACACTAAGAGATCGCTGGATGTCCTGCGCGTTCAATATAATACTTTCAGGATGTTGTTCTGACTGCCCCTTTTCTGTAGCGCCTCGAAAATGTGTGCTGATGCCCACACAGACGGCTTTCAGGCCATGATACGAAAAAAAAATAGGCTTCGCTGCTGTGCAGTGCGGAGTAGTTGCAACTATATCCTGAGAGCTGTGGCGGAGAGCTATACTCCGAACATTAGATGTTTTGTGCGGAGGTTGATAATGTAGAAAAGATATTTTCCTGCCTTGTCATCCTTTAACAATTACTATAGTTTTATATCACTTTTACTAACACAAGAATATAAGCAGTTTGTATTACTAACAAAATATGGATCCCGGCGTTGTCCGAAATAATGGAATTTTAATTTTTAATATACGATATAATTAAAAATTAAAATTCCATACATTCTTTAGGGAATGTTGCAATTAGTTAAATTTATTAACATTAATCACAGTTTTTTAATTTTTCTTTTTGATTAATTTAAAGATAATGCAGTTCATTTTACTTGGTTTTGATAAACACTTCTTTTCCTTTTTGCGGTTTGTGTAACAGAATAAACGCAATACAGTAACTGTACTAAAAAAAAACCTGTTCAGTACATTTTGTCGAGTTATGCGCACATAGATGTATGTGGCCGTCGGTTGGGACTGGTCATTTCTCAGCTCCCATGGTTCATTTTAATTATTTATTTGAATTGTTCATTTTTTAATTCGGACGCTTTTATCCTGCTCGTCTTTTACATCGTTCTCACATGTATGTATGATTTTAACACGATTTAAACAAAACTTTGTATTGATTTATTAATTGCTGCTGTGGCGGCTGCTTATTGCTGCGTTTCTAGGAGAGATGTTCGAGGTACGATGAGTAATCACCTCATTTACTTAGCCTCGCTCAGCGCTAGGAAATCTATTGGTTTTTAACAAACACATCTCTCGCTTCGCATCTTCGCACATCTCTGATGGAAAGGCACCCTAAACTTTAGATAATGCTGCTGCTGCTGCCGTTATTTCATTATTCTTTAAATAGGTTCCAAATTTCATAATGTTTGAGATATACTAACTTACGCTTAGGTAGCACATGTTATTCCCATGCAACGAGTGTTGGACTTTTCACAATCATTATTGATGATGCCATTATCTATGCATTTAGAAGACAACAGTGGTACGTACTTAATTATCGTTGCTGAAATCATCATCTGCCTGGCCTTGTCCAAATGTTTGGGTCGGCTTTCAGTCAAACCGGATTCAGCTGAATACCAGTATTTATTTTACGTGGAGCGGCCGCCTACCAGACCTCCACAACCCCATTAACTAGGTAACACGCTAGTTCTTGTCAAGACTGGAGTCAGATTTACTGGCTATCTGTAACGACTGCCTTATAAGATCTATAAATGAGCCGGGACCAACGGCTCGGTTAAAATGGTCACCCATTAACAGACTAATTTTGGCAAGCGTTGTTTAAGCTTGAAGATTGACTCGTGTGGCTGTTTTATTCTTTAGCCCTGAGCTCCTCATTACTAAAATACTATAGACTATACAGGAAAATTGAAAAAATACCCGAAACCTCTTAGGCAGTGAAAGTACACATGATTATAAGCAACTTTTGTTTTGGTAAAACTCCGAAATCTCGAAAAAAATATCAGCTGTTTCATACATTTTCATTGGCTAAATACTGCATTTTGTATGAAACAGCTGATATTTTTTTCGAGATTTCGGAGTTTTACCAAAACAAAAGTTGCTTATAATCATGTGTACTTTCACTGCCTAAGAGGTTTCGGGTATTTTTTCAATTTCCCTGTATAACCGGTTGGCATATTAAAACACCCACACAAAGACAAGGGGTGGCCTATAATTTGCAGGAGTCCACTCACTATGTTACACACGCATTAGTAACTTTAATAACACCTACGAGAATTAGTCTGATGACAGACTAAACCCAGGTTTTTATCATAATAGTCCCTTCAGACTGATATCGATCGGTGTGACATTAGTGCAGTGAAATTACATTTTAAGCTATAAAAGTAAGTTTTTAATATGACGCGCGGATGATCACTGTTTCACCTGATGGAAAGTGATGATTTAGTGGTCAAATCAGCACGCTTGCTTAGAAGTGTCCTATGGGGTACTTGAATGGCCATTCAAGTATTACGTAAGCACTAATGGGGGGTGGGGGGTGTTCACGGGATTACGCAGCAAAATCTACATACATTTTTTAGTTTGCATGTCTTAGTAGATTTCAGTTTGACATAATTATGGCTAGTTTTATTTTTAATCTCATGTGATGTTTCATAGTTAAGTAAGAAATAACCGAAGAGGAGAAAATAGGGCCGCGAGTAAAAACTATGCCAATGCTTATGTAAGCATAGGAGGGAGAGGTAAAAGCTTTGATTACTATTTAATTGCTGACAAGGGGAGGGGGGGAGTTAAAAATGTCTAAACTTCAGCTTACGTAATACTTGAACGGCCCTTATTCACTATTGACTCAAAGAATACATACGGGTTGTGACTATCAGGAATTACAGATTGTAGTGGGGAATTCTACTCCTAAATCGGCTACGTGCGTAGAATAATGCTGGGACTACCCCGGAGTCTGTTTAGTAGCGATGCCGATCTCTTCATCGATCGCCGTACAGCATTGAAGCAGTCGGTACGTGGTTCAGCTAACAACAACAGCACTCTAAACGCGTTGTTATTAAAAAAAACAGCCAAGTGAGAGTCGGATTCGCGTGCCAAGGGTACCGAATAATTTTCTTTCTTTCTGACTGTCATACTCAAATAGCCCTATCCCCAAACCCAAACAAAAAAAAAAAATACGTTAAGCATCCGTGTTTGGGTCACAGAAGTCCACATCAATACCGAATTTCAACAAAAACGGTCCAGTAGACCCGGAGGCAACTGGCAGTGACAGACGTACAGACATACAAACAGACAGACCGTCACCCTAGTGATCCCATAAGCGTTCCGTTTTTCACAGATGTTCGGAACCCTAAAATTAATTAAACAGTGGTTGCTGTTACAAAAATTACACTATTCAGAAGCATTACCGAATATTTTGTATTGATAATAACATCTATTGTTTTCCATCTATTTCAGTTAATATCCACTAGGCAGCAGATATTATGTGTTACTGTAAACATCTTCAGATACTTTTAGAACACAAACAGTGTTTAGTTAATAGGGTGAAGGCCGGGTGAGGAAGAAATAATAAAAAATGTAAGGCAATTGCCGTGTGGCTGGCGTAGAATCGATCTCTAATGTGTTCTAAAGACTTTTTGAGTGAAATAAATCAGTAGTTATTTATTTTATTATTTACGAGTTGACCCGCGCAACTTCGTCTGCGTCACATTTTCCATTATTGCTCCGCTCCTATTTGTCTTAGCGTGATGATATATAGCCTATAACCTTCCTCGATAAATGGGCTATCTAACACTGAAAGAGTTTTTCAAATCGGTCCAGTAGTTTTGAAGCCTATTCAATTCAAACAAACAAATCTTTCCTCTTTATAATATTAGTGTAGATATTATAAAGAGGAAAACAGAAAAACAGTAATAATTAACTTTATAATTAGTAGTACAAAGGAACTGCTTATTTCTAACGATATTTCTTCCAGCAGACCTGAGACAGGAGAAATGAAAAATAAATGTAGACAATAGTGTGTAAGAACAAGAAAACAAAAATATGAGCGTGTATTCCGTCCACTAGCGCCGCCAATCGTTTTTTATTATTTGTGGTAAATTTAAGACACGTAGATAAAAAAACGCTCTGTAGTGCACTGAAGAAATGTATTTATTATGTTTTGAGAGTTTTGTACTTTAGAACATAAATAGTTGCCAAAGTCGATATTTTTGGTAAAAGTGGCCACTTTTAGCAATAATTGCCGTTTTGGCTATTTAGCCATGAGTTATGTATTAAAAATAGCTGTCAAAAAATAATAGATACATTTCTTTAGTGCACTACAGAGCGGTTTTTTATCTACGTGTCTTAAATTTACCACAATTAATAAAAAACGATTAGCGGCGCTAGTGGACGGAATACACACTCTTAAAACTAAAATTTAATTAAAAAGATACTAAAATATACTTATAAAATATATGTACCGAATACTATACATATATGTAATATACAAATATATACAACTATCAAAGAAGAGAGGAACTCTTACAGTCGTTTCAGAAATAGTATTCTTCAGTTGTTACTTAGTTTCATGCAAGTAGGCCAAAAGTGTCAATACTCGTACTACGTAAGATATTATTTGGGAATGAAAAATATAAGTTCTTGCCAGAACTTGATATTCGAACCAAAGAATATTTGTTTTTTGAAATATCTATACTAATATTAGCAGAAGAGTTTGTTTGTTTGTTTGGTTAAACGCGCTAATCTCAGGAACTACTGGTCCGATTTGAAAAATTCTTTCAGTGTCAGATAGCCCATTTATCGAGAAAGGCTATAGGCTTATCATCACGCTAAGAATAATAGGAACCGAGCATGAATGGAAAATGTGACGCAGACGAAGTAGCGTGGGTCAGCTAGTGTTAGAAATAAAATAGTATGTACCCCTTTTTTGTAAACGAATTTTTGCGTTGTTCATTTTATTTAATTGAGCACCGCTTCGCGATTCCTGAGGAAGCCATGCTGGCACACTAATAAGCCCAGAAAGTCATAATATAATAGTGTTTAAACAATTAAGAAATGTTTCATATTACAAGTAAGATTGCAGATTAAACTGTTTCAGACAGACAGGTGTGCACTAGAAAACGAAAGTTGTCAAATTGTAGAGGAGAACCTTGGAACCACGCCAGAAAACCGCAGTCAAAGAATTATACGAATTTTATTTATTCAAATTAAACACTGATTTTTCGGCAAGTGATTTGTGTATAATTTATCAAGGCAGTGACTGACAGTGTCTTCAAAATATTGAGATAAGTGATTGATTGTTGTTAAACAGCTTTTGGGTATCATCAATGAGAGGGGCCATTCTCTGATTTTTAGGGTTCCGTGGACCCTTTTACTAAACCTCAGATGTCCGTCTGTCTGTCTGTTAACGGAATGTATCTCAAGAACCGTAATAGGTAAACAGTTGGTTTTATACAGAGTGTGTATTTCTATTGCCGCTATGATCACAAATAATAAAAATTAAAGGAGATTCCCATACAAGAAACGTGTTTTTTCGGTTTATGGTACGGAACCATTCGTGTTAGAGTCCGACTTGCACTCGGCCGATTTTTGTAATATTGTTGGTATTTCGCATTGCAGGCGAAAAATTTCAAAACAACCTTTAATTTCCCTACATTTGACGAGTTTTTAACATTGATGTCGCTGAAATGATTTTGTTACAATAACATGTACGCTTTGAGTTTATTATCCTAGTGTAAGAGCGCTTCCACAGAAGTATGCATAAGTATTGTGAAACCTACGAACCAACGAATAAAGTTTCTAGTAGATATAACTATATAATTATAAGACACATCGCTTCTAGACTAGTAGGTATGTTGAATGTGTAGACATTATGTTGGAATTTCCCTGATAGGGTCTTACAAGGAATTATGATAAGCTTATTGACAAAGTGACAAGTGACGCAAACGTGCGGGTAAAAAGCTTCAACAGCCGTTCGATTCTGACATCACTTGTCGTTCACTTCGCCTAAGTTTTCACTTCGACATGTTTACAGAATTGACAGCTCATTTGGAGATCACTGCACCCAAGTTTTTACTTCAATAGGTGACGAAATTGACAGATACAGTGCCCGGCATTTAACTTGGCAAGGTTTTGGAGTAGTGGGGGAAGTTCGCGCATGTAAAAAAGTATGAAATTGTGCGTGCGCGAACTTCCCCCACTACGAAAACCTTTGCCAACTTACGTCGGCGGCACTGTAGTAATATTGCTTTTTTTAAGGATAAGAAATCATCAAATGACTCCTCCCGCTCTGGGCGAAGCAGGAGGGAGTGTCAGACTCTTACTGACTAAAACCCATCCGTGTTGTTCCTAGTGCCCTTTGCGTTCTAGAGCCGCCGTGACTCTTTCGAACAAATTCCGCAGGTAGTAATACTGCTAAGACTTACATCTCTGAACTGTGCTATCCCAGCCTCTCCCAGCTCGTACATGGACACGTATGCTGCCTCAGGCTGCACGAGCAGTTGGCACAGCACCATCTCTTCACTCCTGAACATCGTCCCCATGGTGACTGGTTATCTGCAGAAGAAGTAACAGTTGAGAGATAAGAAAGGTTATAATAATAATATTTTTTAATTTTTAATTTTTGCTATCCATTTTGGGGGCCGAGTCACCCGCGTCCGTAGGAGAATACCCTTCAGAGAATCCCTACACGTGGTCCCCGGGTGGTGCTAAACAGGTGACACTAACCGCCTCCGTGGTCTAGTGGTTATACCACCTGATTCAGACCCAGAGGTCCTTGGTTCGATTACCAGCGGAGGCAAAATTTTAGCTCGGTTTGGTTGGTGGTAGGACTTGTTCTAAGTCCGTCTGACAAGCTACCACCATCATGTCTAAGTCTGTCGCCATAACAACTATGTTAACAGCATTGTTGTGTTCCGGCAGTTAGAGGTATGATAGCCAGTTCCTCTGTGTAAGAGGATTCCGAGTGAAACTCGCTTCCATCTTCGGCCTAATCATAACTTTCCATCAGGTAAGATTTGGGCCAAGGTTTCCGCGTATATAAAAAAAAAAAACCAAAGAGCAGGAAGTTTGTATTGTATTTTTTTTAAGCTTTTACACGTATAAATTGTAATGTTCGTTACGATCTTGGAACGAAAAATACGATAATTTTTATGTGAATTATTTTTCATTGAAAAGCTTGCGTTTGACTACTCTAACACCTGCTGGAAAGCGATGATGTGGTCTACGATTGAGTACGCTTTTCTAGAAGTAACTTTTTCAATCTTGACCTAAGGCCGTACCCAGACCAAATATCTTTGAGCATTTTTTCCCTCAATAACAGCGCAAGAGATACAATAGCGAATACGCTCAGAATGTTAGGTAAAATCGTTATAAAATCTAATTTTGGTCGTTTGAAAAAAATATTTCTACCAATATGCTCATATTTAAATTGCCTATCCATTAGTGTAAGTACAAAATCAAAATAATCGTTAGTTTTCGAGAAGATGCATGTTTTTCTCATTTCTGTAGTTTCGTTGCAGTGAGGAGATTAATTAAACATTATACTTATAGTAATAAAAAATAAAAAACTACCATTTAAATTTTATTAAAATCGGTTAGGAAGTTTTAAATCGAAACATTTGGAAATCGTTTACTTGGATGATGGATTTTTTTCATCCAAGTAATCGAAATTGCTTATTTTGCTTTCCTCCGACTTTGCAGTGGTGTTGTTAGGAGTGGGGTACCACTAAAAAGCGAAAAAAAAAAGTTTTGTCTAATATGATGCTGATGACAAGCCTCGGAAGAGAATTCCACTCCATAGCTGTGCGCCTAGGACAATAATTCCCAAAACGTATTGCACGTATGCGTTCATTCCAGCAGGAACATGTATAACCTCATAGTCATCCACTAATAAAAACCTATCCAATTTGCGTAATAACAACTATTACAATGTCGGCCATCATAGCCCCTCTTGACCTAGCAACTACCAACGTATCACTTCCCGCCGTTACATTGCCTCTAATCTGCGTAACAGCACGCCCAACAACACATGAACCTCTCCTCTATACTCCGTGAACCACGTACAGGGATCCTGTTTGAGTTGTCAGCTTATATGCCAGGATCTTGATTTGACGGATGCAGGATACTGTAATCATACATTTATACGGAGACCAGAGTCTGGGCTGGCTTTGCGTTTTGCTATCCAAGGAGTGTTTGATTTGTTAACACCTTCAGTTCAAATAAAAAAACCTTCATTTGAAGCTAATGCCGTAGTAAAAGAGTGCAATCCACATGTTGTCAGTGGGGCTGATTAAAAATTGTCCACGTTGTGCAAAACGTGCAACTTCTATCGGCGTAATCTGATATACTTACACGTTTTCTTAAGCGTAGGTATTTTACTGCATATATTGCACAATTCGGTCGAATTTTGCTTAAATATATTGTATCCCGAGAATTTTACTTATCTACTATGCTTATTTATTTATTAATTATTATGATTGTCTATTATAGAAGGGCCAAAAAACGACGAAGCCCTTGAAGAAAAGATAGGTAGTGGTCCATGCTCTTCGCTTGGCTCGTCTTGGCGATTATTTCCGCCGTAAAATATAGGTGGAGTGACTATGAGGTGAATTGTCATTCCATCGTGTTTGTTTGGGGGGATGCGGTACAGAGAGTAAAGTCACGCAAACGCCCATTCAAAAGGGAGGATCCTCCGCCCAGGTGGTTGTTGTGCCTGGGGGGCTACTGCCCGATAGTTCATATTCAGGCGGATGTATATGTTCAAATCGCATAGTAAACTTTGCTTGCGCGATTTAGGATTTTAGTTCGCCGCCAGTTGGATAGATGACGTCGCGGTTCTTTTTGTTGCGATGCTGATTTGTTTCGTTGCTTTTTCTTGTGATGGCCTTGATGCCGCTACATTTGTATGGATTGAAAGCTTACTTCGTGTACATTTTAACTAAGTTTACACGGTGTAAAGTTTACAAAATAGCACTGCAGCTCACCTTATGCTCACCTCACGAAAGTTATCACGTGGAGATTATTATAAAATAGCACTCATCATCTGTCTAGCCTTTTCCCAACTCTAGTGGGGTCGAACTTCCAGTCAAACCAGATTTAGCTGAAAACCAGTATTTTACGTGGAGCGGCTGCCTGCCAGACCTCCACAACCCATTAACTGGGTAACACGGTTCTCCTTGGCAAGACTGGTGTCAGATTTTCTGGCTTCTAACTATCCGTAACAATTGCCTAAGATCTCCAAATGACAGCCGGGACCAACAGCTTAACGTGCTTTCCGAGGCACGGAGGAAACTCGATGGTCACCCATCCACAGACCAACCTCGGCAAACGTTGCTTAACCTTTTGAAGATCGACCTGTGCGCCTGTTAATATTTAGCCATGAGCTCCTAAAATAGCGCTAACAGTGTGAAATTATGGCTCAGTACACCTCAGTTATGACGGTGAAATATTTACAGAACATAATCAGTTACCTTTATTTTAAAACAAAACAGCTAAGCCTAATTAAATTAACAAGGTGTTTACTAAAAGGTTATTGATGTAACTGTCATTGTATGTGGGTGGACTTAATACCTACCTTGGGAATTTCCTGCCAAGTACGCCTTAGATAAGCAGAGATAATAACCACTTAAAGGTTTCCTTACAAAATAGATAATTAGGTGCTCGATTCTTAGTTAATTTCGATAGGAGCAATAGGAGCTTAATTAAAGTAGTACCTATTTTAACTATTTACGTTTTGAGGGTATGTCGTGGTGATAAGAGTATGGGAAGTCCAGAGAAACACAGGATAGATTGTGTGAAATGTGAAATGGCTAAATGAGGATGACAGTTAAGTTTTTTTTGTATTTGCCACGGTCGGTATGTGGATGGGTGACCATTATAACATATCGAGATTTCTCCTTGCTTCGGAAAGTACGTTAAGCCGTTGGTCCCGGCTAAGATCTTTGGCAGACGTTACGGATTGCCAGAAGCCAGAAAATCTGACTCCAGTATTGCCAAGAAGTACCGTGTTACCCAGTTAATGGGCTGTGGAGGTTTGGTAGGTAGCCACTCCACGTAAAATAGGTAGCGGTATTCAGCTGAATCCGGTTTGACTGGAAGCCGACCCCAATATAGTTGGGAATAGGCTCGGCAGATGATGAGGTAATTTAAGTAAAACCTAACTGTTTTAACGTCTATCTACTAAGAATGTATCTAACAGCATTTTTGTTTTTGTCTCTTTTTAAGCAAATACACATCGAGCTTCGTCAGATAGATTTTCAAAAAATTTTGAACACGTTGTTTTCCCATTTTAAATCTATAAAATGATAAAGATAAATGTGCAACAAAGTTCAAGAGCCGGCTGGTGACGTCACGTCGCTAGTAAAAATTATGTTAATATTCGTATGTAATGTAATAGTTGTGACGTCAAGTGAGTTTTCAAGGCACTGTTAAAAAAATACGATAAGATAAAGATAATGGTCATGATCTATTCAAATATAGTAAAAACGAGAGTGTCTGTGTGTAGCCGTTTGTTAGGTTGTTCACGTCTAAACCATTGAACAGATTTTAGTGAAACGTCTAAAAAGGCCACTTTAGCAGAATCAGAAAGCACATCGCGCTACCCGTGCCTGTCAAATTTTCCCAATTAAGTTTTGGTTTCGATGAAGATGAAAATGAAATTTGAGATTGTTTTTGGATTTTTATGATTCTGCTAAAGTGGCCTCTTTAGACCCGCTGGTATATATTCTATATGTAGCTTACAATAGAATATTTACTTAAACCGTTTTAGTAAATTCCCTTTTTATAATAAGAGACGGTTTGAAGTTAGTAAAGAAAGAAAATTAGAACTAAAAATAAAACACCTTATTGTCGTAGAATTAAGGCATATAATATTCTGGCCAAGTCTGAAGGTCGAGGTAAATGGTACAAATGACCGTCGTTAAACGCCATTAGTCTTTGAACTATTAGAGCTAAACTTACATGAAAAGTTGATACGTCATTGTTTATTGAATAGAGTTGAATTGTGCCTATTGGATATTATTGTTAGAATTGTATTGAATTATTCTTCAAGAGCTTTGTTTTTATTCCACAGAGCGCAATCTTATCTGTAAGCGAGTGGTTATTGCGGAATTTGTTCAAAAGTCACCGCGGCCCTAGAACGCAAAGGTTATAGGGAGGAACACGGATGGTTTTTAGCCAGTAAGAGTCTGACACTCCCTTCTACTCCACAAAGAGCGGAAGGAGTTATTTGATGATTTCCCATCCTTAAAAAAGCGGTGGTAGGATGGACCATAGAGTAAGTTTACCTAGAAGTGCCTTAGTCACTCTTGACTCAAATACTCCCAGGTTTTAGCTGTAAGGAAATATCCGCCGTAGTACAAGGCGTACGCATAATGAAGGTACTCTCAAATCGTTTTGTACGTATGGGTGGAATGTCCGCCATGTACCGGTAGCGCATCGCCTTATTGTCTAACTTCTGATTTATTAATATAAAAACAAAACGTTGTTTTTTTTTACTTTTGTTAGGAACACGTTTGACCACTGTCTCACCCATGTCTCACCTGATGGTAAGCGATGATGCAGTCTAAGATAGAGCACGCTTGCCTAGAAGTAACCTATTCACTCACGACATAAATACTCCCAGGTCGTAGCTATCAGGTAACACAGACTCCAGCAGGGAATTTCACTCCTTTGCTGTACGCACTATGAATGTGTTCCCAAAACGTTTATGTGCAAAAAAGCCCTGAAAGATCGCTTAATCAAGAACATGTTCATTTGCTTGTTTATGTGTTACGCTTTTTTTGGATGAGAAATCATCAAATGACTCCTTCCTGTCCAATGTGTAAGGAGTCATTTGATGCTTTTCAGAGTTTCTGACTATATCTGACTAAAACCCATCCGTGTTGTTTCAAATTCCTTTTGCGTTCCAGGTAACTCTTTCAAACAAATTTCGCAACCCTGGCAGGTACTGACGCTTTGACGCCTAAGCCTAAATCACCAAACTGATTTTGATGTATTTTGGCACAAGGATGAATGGGAACCTGTAGACAGTAATAGGGCACTGTAACGCATGTGAAGTTGGGTGAATAAGCTAGTAGAATAAATCTTCATGACCATTTTTTTTTAGTTAGGGATGTGAAATCTTCCAATGACTCCTCGCGCTCTGGGTGGAGCGGAAGGGAGTGTCAGACATCTACTGACTAAAACCCATCCATGTTCCTTCATTGCCCTTTGTGTTCCGAAGCCACGGTTTCTCTTTCGAATAGCCCCGCAAATCCGGCAGGCGTCGGCCCTTTCGGGCCCCTCTATATGCTGACTCTCTTTGAGGCGCGCGTGGAACACTAACGCGCCGTCGACACGGCCTGTCGTCATGAGACGAACGGACGGCGAGCCAAAATCTACATGACCCTAGATTGTAATCTCTCGCAAGACGGATATTTAAAACGGTGTAAGCTGGTAAAAATGGTCTTAAACCTAGGAACATAAAATCTTATTTGTGAGCAAGGTACTTGTGGTGATTTCCTGCCCGTGGCCAGTTTCTTCCAGCTGGCTTCAATGTCTTAAGGCGCGTCCCCGAGCAAAACGCAGCGCTAGCCGTTTTTTGTGCAGTGTTTTGGAGCTATATACTCTTTATCCAAAAGAAATATCAACTTATAAAAAATACATTAATTTTCTACAAAATCTTGGCTTCAAAATGGCTGATATTTTTATTACTAAGTATAATGTTTAAGTAATCTCCTCACAACGATACCACAGAAACGAGAAAAAAATACTGAAAACATGCATCTTCTCAAAAACTAACGATTATTTTGATTTTGTACTTACACTAATGGATAGGCAATTTAATTATTAACATTTTGGTAGAAATATTTTTTTTCAAACGACCAAAATTAGATTTTATTACGATTTTATTCAACATTCTGAGCGTATTTGCTATTGTATCTCTTGCGCTGTTATTGAGGGAAAAAATGCTCAAGGTTATTTGGTCAGGGTACGGCCTTAATTAGTTTTATAAAATTCAAAAGTCATTTATTCAAATCAGGCTGGGAGCCAGCACTTTTTGAACGTTAAGTTTTTACAAAATACAGTCCCCCTAAACGCCCGCCCGGCACCACTACCTAGTGTTTTAGCTGTGGCGAAGAAATGGTCAACAAACTCCCAAGCAATAAGAACATTTGAAAGGTAGGACCTTTCAAACGTACTTTTTTTAAAGGGGATTCGCTCTCTAAGTCTTCTAAGCAACACATGCAAAGGTTGGCTTTAAGTCAAACCGGATTCAGCTGAATACCAGTATTTTACGTGGAGCAGCTCCCTACCAGACCTCCCCAATACATTACAACCAACAGCTTAACGTGCTCGGCTCGGAGAAATCTTGGTCACCCATCTACAGACCATCCTCGGCAAGCGTTGCTTACCCTTACAGATCGACCCGTGTTGCTGTTAAAATTTGAAAGTACTGGATCCGAATTTAAAAATTCATTCACTATACTATACTAAGGTAATACGAGGAGCTCGTGGGTAAATAATAACCGCCGCACAGGTCGATCTTTAAGGTTAAGCAAAGCTTGCCGAGGTTGGTCTGTGGATGGGTGACCATCTTAACATACCGAGTTTCCTCCGTGCCTCGGAAAGCACGATAAGCTGTTGGCCCCGGCTGTCATTTGGAGATCTTTGGCAGTCGTTACGGATAGACAGAAGCCAGAAAATCTGACACCAGTCTTGCCAAGGTGTACCGTGTTACCCAGTTAATGGGTTGTGGAGGTCTGGTAGGCAGCCGCTCCACATGAAATTGGTATTCAGCTGAATCCGGTTTGACTGGAAGCCGACCGCAATATAGTTGGGAAGGGAAAAGGCTAGGCAGATGATGATAGACTACTATAATATGCCCTGAAGTTGCAAGATGTTCCGCGGCTGCGTTCCTGTGATATAGACCTCAGAAACGAATAAATAATTCGGTGAGTAGGTACCCACCACTCACAAAAGGAGGTCTTGATCAATGAAGTCCTGATCCCCAATTGACTCCTGTTTTTTTTATTCCGTTCACAGATGATCCATCAAATTAATTGGTCGGTTTAGACGAAGACAATTGAAGCTAATAATTACAACGATGGTGATAATTTTCTTAGACACTTCTTAGTAAATTAGTAGCTTAGGAACAAAAAATAATTCAGCACTTTACTAAATGTACGGTCCCATTAATGGGAAGACGTCCATCCTGTCGCTATCGGGGACTTGGCCGGGCTGTGGTCCATCATGGTCCAGTGCAAATACCGCTTTTTAGGGTTCCGTAGCCAAATGGCAAAAACGGAACCCTTATAGATTCGTCATGTCTATCCATCTGTCTGTCTGTCTGTCTGTCCGTCCGTCCGTCCGTATGTCACAGCCACTTTTCTCCGAAACTATAAGAACTATGCTGTTGAAATTTGGTAAGTAGATGTATTTCGTGAACCGCATAAAGATTTTCCCACAAAAAAAAAACAATACATTTTGGGGGTCCCCATACTTACAACTGAAACTCAAAATTTTTTTTTTCATCGTACCCTTACTTGTGGGGTTCAAAAATGATATTGAGGTTTCTGAGATCATTTTTTTCTAAACTGAATAGTTTCCGCGACAGACACTTCTAAAGCGGTAAAATGTGTGTGACTAAAAAATATATTATGGACATTACCATGTAAACTACCAGCGAAAATTGGTTTGAACGAGATCTAGTAAGTAGTTTTTTTTTAATACGTCATAAATCGTAAATCGCAACTTCTGCTTACGGAAACCTCAGTGCGCGAGTCCGACTTGCACTTGGCCGGTTCTTTTATATGATACATAGGCCCTAGTAGCCTATATTCCACTTCGATTTTTTATGAACACCTTTCAATCGCTGTTGCAAAAAAAAAACATTTTCATTTCTGTCTTATTTTGCGTCCACACGTCAGGGCCCTGGTAGACCGGGGGCCCCATCCATCTTTGATGGCTGATAGCCGTATCAGCCAGGTAGCTATACGCCCCTGACCATTAGGGTTCCCTTTGACCATTTTGGTACGAAACCATAGATATAATGTACGGAACCTTAAAAAGATTAGGTATTGTTTGTGGTGAAGTTTATCACTCGTATAGTATTTCAGCGTGCATCTAGATTCTAGTTGGAGCTCGTTACAGACTAGAGTGCGACCCACGCACTTGGATGCCGACGGTCGTCAGACATAATGCAGTGGCCTTGCGACGTCTTTATTATAATAGCTCGGCGAGTCCAATGTACTTCTCACAAATGTGACTTTTGACTGGGATGTCACGTGTTCGCTCAGAGGGCCAATGCTTAGTTTTAAGCAACGTTCAACATTCAAATCTCAGTCGAAATCACTTAAAAAACCTTATTCTACAAGCTTTTTCATATTTGTAATGTAGTATTTTGTCCTGGAAGAATCTTGCAACTTAATTTTATATCAGTTATTAAATCTTTATCCGATTAAGCAAAAATTTCAACGAAATATTGCTTGAAAAGGACATGGTAAAAAGTGGCCTATGAATCAACACATGCGAAGCCTTTACCATTTTTTCTAGTTTTTTTTTAAAATTACATTTTAATTATTAGAATAGAACGGACACTTTTTCATTACGAAACCATTTTAAAAAGTAACTCACTTTGGTTTTATTTCCCGGTGCCATTATTTTTAAATTGAAACAAAGCACTCTCAGCGCTGTAAGATTTTTAGTTACCTACAAAAAGAATAAAGTGATTAAAGCACTGTATGAAACGAACACTATTGACACTGACAGTCGATGAAATGACAGTTGACACTTTGATGTAATGTATTAGGCACCTGATACCAGGGAATCGGCCGTCGACCTAAGTTACCACGCTTTCGTATGTTAGAAGAACATATTAACACTACTCTATACCATTTTTTGGTGAGATAAGAAGTCTGGCAGCTCTGGGATCTTAGTCCATTTGGTATGTTTCTATTGTTTTGGTATGTTTTATTACCTCAAAATCAGAAATTATTTTGGATATTTTACAATTCTGAAAAGTGTCCATGATTTTAATTTAGTTTCAGTCGAAAATATGCATTATTTAAAACACAGATAGTAAATTCACGTCTCTGTTGGTTCTGAGGCGAACGATGTATGAACGCGTAGCAATGTCCTTTGTGGAATTGTCACTCCAGAGTCTGTTTTCAGGGGTGGGGAGATAACTCTTACAAAAATCGACAAAACCTCAAATAATTTTTCCTTTTGTACCTGTCTGTGTAGCCAAGGTGAGAGAATACCAATATACAGTCTTTTTCAAGGTGGTCCCGATGACAATCGAGCCGGCAGTGGCTTTATGTCATCTTTAAGCTCAGCGAGTGTACTGTACTTTTTTTTAAAATATTGATAGGCATACGATTGACCGCTATCTCACCTGATGTTAAGCGATGATGCGGTCTAAGGTGGAGCACGGTTGCCTAAAAGTAACCTATTCACTCTTGACTTACAGACTCCCAGGTTGTAGCTATCAGGAAACACAGACTCAGGCAGGGAATTCCACTCCTTAGCTGTACGCACTATGAATGTATTCCCTTTTTTTCTAGTATTTACAACCAGTCTGTTTTCCTCAGATGGAGAAGGGACTTGGACAATAACTGGAAAAATATTGAATCAGTGAAAAGACGGCAAAAAGTAATACTGAGCCCGCACTCCATACCCTTTAACATGTAAAGGTGTGAATTTACAAACTCTGTTGTTTATTTTGATAGATCTTTTAGTGCAATGCGACCGTGTTTCGTAGGCATTTCACTAAATCGTTCTTAAAGACTTCTTTTGGGACCAGCTTTCCCTTACCCTCATTCTACTATTCTCTTCAATTCGAAATTATCTTCTTCCTCAGTCAGTGGCCGAAATCGATTCTATTCGTTAATAACACGTAAGCACGATCCGGCAAGCATTAGAATGAATGCCAAAGCACCACTCGAAATCACGTTTGCTCTAAATATTCTACAACACATTTAAAGTACTTGAATTATTTCAGCATCGGTTCTGAAGTCTCATGCTTTCTAAATATAAATATTTTAATTTCAAGGCCGCGTTTTAATGAACATTTCAAATCTACCCTTACTTTGCTTTGGCACTGAAATTATGCGAGTGGTGTTGCAAGGTAGCAACAAGTCAAGGGTGGGTTGTGAATGAGGAAAGAGATTCAACATCGAAATTGGCCAAAAAGATTAGCCTGACATTTTTAACTTACTCAAGGGGAGGCCGCAGATATTCGGGGCCTGAACGCAGATAAAGATGATGAAATAACTCAAACATACAATTGTTCGTAGCTGGAGTGAATTCGAAGCGCTTTACGTGTTAGGATAAAAAGAGCCTCGAAGAAAATATTTACTTAACGTGAGATGCCTAGTCAGACTAGCTAGCCACCCAGCTTACAGACATTGATTTGTAGGGACAGGATGAACTGCGTGTTTGTCAGACGCTATAAATTTATCCACACGGTCGGCAATCTTCGGGAGGTATCGTGCCTGGGAGTCATTAAAAATGCCATGTTCCTTCTACGATGAAGTTGTTTGTTTAAGCAAACGTTAGGACGCAGTAGTAAATACCTGTAGGTTCGTACCTACTAGTTGACTGTGTGTTGTATTTACTACTAGTTGACCCGCACAAATTCGTCTGCGTCACATTTTTCATTAATGCTCCGCTCCTATTAGTCGTAGCGTGATGTTACACAGCGTAATTATATCATATAGCCTTCCTCGATAAATGGGCCAACAGTAAAAGATTTTTCCAATTCGAACCAGTAGTTCCTGAGATAAGCTCGTTAAACCAAAAAAAAATTGTAAGTGAAGATTAAATCCATGCTCGATATAGCAGCAAAAACGAATGCATCCTAGTCCTTCAGCAGAAAATTATGTATTGCCTGACTTTATCAAGAGCTTTACTCTATACAATACCAGTTGATTGTTTACACATAAATTACTCAATGGTTTTTATGTTTTAAGTGTCTCTATTGTTAAAGGTGAGTGCTCTCTAGGTATCAAAGAGCTTTATTTACTTAAGTTCTTTTTCAATGAATTGCGCTCTATATGGAGATCTAGTATGGTGTCTTGTTTTTCAAAATGTAAGAACATAAAGGTTTTTATTTAATGCTAAGCTAGCTGGCGATCCACCTGATTGTAAATAGTTGGCCATACTTGGACATCTACAAGACCACCTGCCCCTGTAGCCAAAGTTACTTTCGACTAGCGTTATCGTAAGTAGAAAGCTTGAAAAAGTATGAAACTGTCATTTGATGAACACGTGACTTTTCGAAACAAAATGTCAGTTTCATACATTTTCAAGCTTTCTACTTTCGATAACGCTAGTAGAAAGTTACTTTGGCTACAGGGGCTGGTCTTACACTACCTGGCCTGGGGTACAACAGGTGGTTTGGGTTGCGTTGGTTGTCTATCTATCCATATTATGTAAATCTTCCATTTTCCATGTTTTCCAGGTAAAGGATTCAATCAAGCAAACGTACACAAAACAACACCTGCTTACAGATACCACATGGTCCGCATGGCAATTACCAATCCGTCTACCAACCGTAGCATTTGCTTCAAGAAATTAATGGTCCAGTAATAACAACTGATCGTTACTTTGTGAACGGGCCGTACGTATTTGAAAACCAAAGCAGCGATGTTACGGTGGGGGTTATGTCGGAACGAAATGCAGAGTTCGAGTTCTAAATTAAAAAAAAAGAGTCATTTGTTTCGTCGAAGATGGTGGTGATTGAAGTTAAATTTCAATTAAATAATAAATCTACATAACATAGGCGTTGGAAATACCAATAATAGGGAATATGCATGTGATTTTTTCATTTGCAAAATGAAATACTTATTCGCTCTAGTAAACAATCATGAAATTATTTTTTAAATATAGCGATGAAGTAATAAAGCTTCGAAAGCTTTATTACTTCAGCACTGATTATTTAGAAAGAGAATGCCGAGACGGACTTTGACGTCAAAATCCATAACGCCTATAAAGCTGCCATATTAAACAGTTTTTCGCGAGTGAGACAGATATATTTGTTTAAAATAATAAAATTATATCTCGTCTGTTTTTGGAGTAATTGTGATTCTATTTTCCCTGTTAGTATTTATTGTATTTTTTACATAAACTGTATAGATAATAAATATATTTTTCATGCATATTCCCTAAGGTATTATGTTTGCAATAACAGTTAGCAAATTAATCAAATTAATTGACTCCAAACGTAGCGAATTCTGCTTCGACATCCAATTCAAAAGTGTCGGCAGTCGGCTCCAGAGATAGTACAATATCCGAATTGGAATTTCAGACTTATTGAAGTCGAAGTCAAAGCTCGTTACATATTACATCCCTAATCTGAAGCACTCACGTGTGAGATTGTGGCTAAATGTATACAGAAATAGTACATACGTCTTGTACGGTATGTTACGAGGTCTTACGATCGGTTACGATCTTACGTTCCGTTGAATCGGATGTAGAGATTATTTTTATACAGTTCAGGTTTAGTGATTGTGTAAGAATAGATTTAACAATCTCTTCCGTTTTGCGTTTTAGATGAGAATGTAGTAGTTCAGAGCTTTCAGTGAATTAGGTCGATAATTTAGGTCACAGGTGGGATAATTATTTGTTCAGTCTACAGATAACTGGGTGTTTGTACGTTAGAGATTTATATCAGTAAACGCATCCACTATTAAGAAGAAAATTTAGTGTGGAGCAGAGCTTTTATAAAAACAGGAAAAAAAATGGTGTGCCAAAAGAACTAAAAGAGAAAAAGTTTAAAGTTTAAATAAAAAATATAAATGCAAATATGCGAGGTAATAAAAAAAGATAAGCGCCATAAAAGTGGAGAAGAAGAAATGATGGCGTGGCATTCAAACAACGTCCCCAAAACACTGCCAGCAGTCACGATGAATGGCAATGCTAATGCATTAGAATCCTTAAAGGTGAAAATACAATAACCTCATTGGGAATTATCTCTTTGAGTCACTAGGTTGCTTGTTTATTTCACGATGATTACTAGGACCGCTTGGTCCTAGTAATCATCGTGAAATAAACAAGCAATTAGACGACTCTTTAGTGATCAGAAGACTATTTCTTAGGCCAAAGAATTAAGGTTATTGTTTGTTTAAGTTATTCTGATATAAAACGCGAGCTTTTCAATTTCTTAACAGTGTTATTTTTTCTGACCGTAGCTAGGCGTGAGGTATAGAAAATGTTATGTTAATTAAGACCGAGCTTGCATGCAATGACCTGGGGGCAGGGTGATTGACATTAGTTGACTGAATAGGCGACATAACTCAATCAATTAACAAGTCGAGAAGCGAAAGGCATCGGACAAACAAAAAATATGGTTTAAAAACTTTTGAAATAAGAAAGAAAGAATCTATTTCAGCACATTCTTTCTTCATAGGTAGGACAATAATTAATTCTTGGAAAACTTTAACTTGACAAGTATAATTAAAAAAACCCTCAAAGTGCGAGTCGGACTCGCGTATGAAGGGTTCCGTACCATCGTACTTTTTTATTTGTTGTTACAACAGAAACACATTCTGCAAAAATATCGACTGTACTACCTATTACGATTCATGAGATATAGCCGGTTGACAGCCAGACGGTCGGACGGACAGTGGAGGCTTAGTAATAGCGTTCCGTTGGTTACCCATTTGGGTACGGAACCCTAAAAACTAAACTATTTGACAACGGCAATGATCTAATTATACAATCTGCGGTTGCAGTAAAAAGCTCAAACACGGAGTCATAAGTATTGAAGGATAGAGTGGAGTAGTTATGGCCAACTGGATCTCATGCTTGTCCCAAAGCCTATTGCCAACCACTGCAACTCCTGAGAGAGAGAATCAACAGTGGCGACCATCAGAAAACGCCATATCAGTGAAGCTTGAAGAGTTTTAGAGAAGTGATTCAACTGTCTTGGATCCGGAAACGAAATCAAACAGAAGTAACAGCAGAAGAGCAAGAAAAACATAACTTCGACTGCTCATCTTATTAAGCAGGCAACAGAACGGAGCTAGGCCAATAGGCATAAAGGGATACTTCAACTGGGGTTAGCCCAGTTCCCAAGCACCACATTTTGAAAAATAAACACTAACACATATGGGTCCTACTAGACCTCTTGTGGGCAACTCACAGTCAGACCCAAATGTCCTGCCATGGAATGAAATTTGTTTAGAATCCCATAAAATTCTTCCATTATTGAGTCAGTGACTGACACACAACGCACAGACAAAACTACTGGTCGTAGGAAGCTGAAATTTGGCATGTAGGTTTCTTGGGGTGTGAGGAGAAGCACTAAGAAAGGATTTTCCGAAATTCTTACGGGAATGGGAAGAAACAAGCCGCAGGCAAAAGCTAGTAATTTATAATCTACTAACAAAACAAGTCAATCATTTAGCGTAAGACTTATTTTCTTCTAGTCGTACTTGGTATGAATATCGACATGATCATAAAAAAATAATGTATTACAAGCAATTTGTCAAGTGTCTTTCATTGAGATTAATGTTTGGCACTCAAAGTAGAATCGTTAACTATGTCGATGATGTGCTAAAGGTATGTTTCTATTGTAGCGTTTTTTTTTTCCATAAAGTAAACGGCAAAAAGGAAGAAAAGACTTGGTTAGACTAGTCAGCTGCGGGTATAAAAGGCAACCTTAGTAGAATCAGCCAGCACATCAAGCGACCTGAAACTAACAAATTTTCCCACTCAATTTTCTGGCTGTATTAGAACCCAACGCCTTGCACGTGACGATGACAAGAGACCGGACGGCATGTCGTTATTTCCTTGGAAGATGGGTAGGGCTTTAGTATGGGATACTATCTGCGTCGATACTCTTGCGCCATCCCATCTTCCTAGCTCTTCGTGCTGTGCTGGTGCTGCCGCCGCGGCTTTAGAGAACCTCAAGCGGCGGAAATATATATAATAACCTCTTTGGAAATTATATTTTCGATCCTTTTGGGGTTGGAACTCTCGGGCCGTGGGGTCCGAGTGCCCATAACTTGTTTAAAGATCTGTCAAGACGCTTAGTTGACACTTCACGTGACCCAAGGGCTGCCTTTTACCTCGATCAAAGGATAAGCATTGCCATACAACGTGGCAATGCTGCCAGCCTTTTGGGCTCATTACCAGTGGCTAGCGATGCGGACGAATTTTCGACGCCATAAGTTAGTTTTATTTTTAGTTTTAGTAACGAGTTTAGTAATGAGTTTTTTTATTTAATTATATATCCATGTAGTATGAATAAATAATATAGAAATAATGTAATAAAAAATTACAAATTTGGAACCTTAAACTTTAGCGGTAAAAAAGAAAATTAAATTTGACAAATTGTTATACAATTAATAAGATGATCCTAATTATGTTTGTACTAAAGTGGCCTTTTAGACCTGCTGTTTCAAATAAACACGCACTCCTCCAAATGGGATGTTCTAGAGCCAATTTACAGCGATTTTGAATTGGGTTTTTTTCAATTCATCCCATAAAAGTCTTTGGCAGTCGTTACGGATAGTCAGAAGCCAGAAAATCTGACACCAGTCTTGCCATGGAGTACCGTGTTACCCTGTTGGTTGTGGAGGTCTGGTAGGCAGCCGCTCCACGTAAAATACTGATTCTCGGCCTCAGCTAAATCCGGTTTGACTGGAAGCCGACCCCAATATTGTTGGAAAAAGGCTAGGCAGATGATGATCCCATAAAAGTTATATCAGCCCCTTATCATTTTATTTTTACCAGCATTTGCCCCTTAAGAATTTCTCTCTTAGTGCTCAATCAGTCACGGAAGAATTTTTATAAAGGGTTTTATTGGTTTAGTAGAAATTAATAATTTGTAACTGTCTACCTTTTATTAGATACATTTTTTGTTACACAGTTCACTGACAGAGACGTACGAACAACTGTGGCTTAGCAATAGGGTTCCGTTGGTTACTAGTCGTTTACGAAACCCTAAAAATCAACACGAACAAATTTTAATTATCATCCACGTAATGAACGAAACACACACACATACATGATTACGAGTCACACGTAATCTGAAACTTGCACATAATGACGTCATGCACGATAAAGACAAAATGCAATTTTATTAACTCAGCCTTTTTTATGGACCACGTTAGTTGCATTGTGCGAATTGTGACCGGTGGCGCGTGGAACTCGTGTTTTGTTTACAATTTATGCTGTTGATATTGCTAATAAGCGAAGAGATGTTATTATACCGAGTTGTTTTATTTGCAAAATGAAATAGGTACTTACTTATTAGCTCTGGTAAACAATCATGAAATTATTTTTTCAATACCTTCATCAGCGATGAAGTTATGTTATGAAGCTTCAAAGGTTACAATTTATTAGAAAGAGAAGTCCGATATGGAATTTGACGTCAAAGTGCAAGGCGTCTATACAGATAACAGCTTCCATAAAAAACAGCATTTTCGCGAGAGGGACAGACATGTTTGTTTAAATTATATGTTTTTTTAGTTTAATAGTTTTTAAGTTAAATAGTTCATTTGAAAAACATGCATTACAGTCATTGTGAAGCCCTGACTCCTGAGCTAGATATGTTGTAATACCTGTATTTCAGGAGTCAGGAACTTGTATACCGTACTTGGCTTTTGTTAAATTGTAAAGCGTAAAGGCTTTTAGTGCGTTAGACTGCGTTTCCACGTGTAATGTGCGTATGCGCAGCGAGAGATGTGTATTCTACTGAATATCGAGGATGGATTCCTGCCATCAACATTGTGCGACCTTGTCTGCATAAACAATGTTATATTTCCTAGGATTATGATCCTAATGACAATGAGCCTATATACATTTTTTTGTAAGAATGGGAAATCATCAAATGACCCCTTCTAGTCTGGGAGGTGCGGAAGCCAGTGTTAGGCTCTTACTGACTACAACCCATCCGTGTTCCTCCTAATGCTATTTGCGTACCAGGGCTGCGGTGACGGTCGGACCTGCGGGCGGTGAGCATTGGGTGGCTCACTGGCGTTGGTGGTCGCCTTGGGTGGAACTAGGCCCAGGTCGACGTAGATCAGATGTCAGCATAGTAGACAGGGCCCGCTAGGGCCAGCGCCAGCCATGGCTGCGGAATTTGTTCGAAAGTGTCACCGCGGTCCTGGAATGCAAAGGGCACTAGGAGGAAAACGGATGGGTTTTAGTCAGTAAGAGTCTGACACTTCCTTCCACTTCGCCCAAAGTGGGAGGGATTTGATGATTTCCCATCCATAAAAAATAAAATTAAAAAAATAAGGACTGCGGTGACTCTTTCGAACAAATTCCGCAACCCTGGCCTACACCTGCAGTGGATGTTACCTACAGACCGCTTTGGTTGCTAATGTAATCAGGCTAGTCGGTCGCACACAAAAATTCGCTTACATTGCAAATTTATAATGTGCGTGTATGTCATTTTGTAATACGTAGGTTAGTTCATGACTAACTAAATGCATGTTGCGTAAAAATCTGTGTCTCCTTTTTAGTTAATTTTGATTATACTCATCACCACGTGTTTGATAAGCTTGGTGATAACAGTTATGTCCCCATTGATTGTTCATTGCATTGTAGATCGTGATTGAGATAATATTTGGTACCTACTACGTCCTGGGGCCCGAGTCTGCTATTACAATAGTGTCAGAATGGTCGATCACTGATTTCAAAATGGTTGATTTTGACAAGTTTGGTGATCTACTAACATAATGGCATCATAATGGCGTCATTATGACATTCCAATGAACAACCACTGATACGCCATTGAAAGAAAGCCATATGAATGGTAATCTCGTACATAATGACAGATTTAGTATTTACGAACTTCTCACTACTTCAGATTGCTTATAACACTAATAAATAATATGGAAAACTAAATTTAATAAAATCTGGCATGAATAAATGCTCAAATTCAGCTCGTTTTTATAATAATAGCAATACGGCATTCCTACCGCAATTCTATTACGAGACCTTTGACGTACCACTGACAGGCCACTGACGTGCCAGTGACCGTGCCATTATGAATTTAGCAAATTACGAACTTTTAGCAAAATGACAATGGCATGACAATGGGATCGTGTCGGAATGACAAATTTATAAAAATAGCAGACTCGGGCCCCTGGGTCTTTAACTACAAACGAATGTGATAGAAAGCGATGATTTGGTCGACGCTAGAGCACGCTTGCCTAGAAGTAACTTATTCGCAATTGTATTGAGGCCCCAGGTTGTACCTATCAGGAAGCAGACTCCGGCAGGGAACTACAATCCATATCTGTACGTTTTGTGTGTATATGGATGGCATTTTTAGAAGCAAATGCTTAGCGTACCTATAAGCATAGTATATCACGCTAAAAAAGCGTGTTGGTGAGGACAGTAAGCTCTTTACATAGCTTGTTTAAATATCATTGTATTGGAAATCGGGCAGGTCATACTACCGGAGAACTGGGCGAAAGTAGCCACGGATTGGGTCCCAAACAGCAGCAGTCGGCGACGCCATAAACCTAGAAGGACATGGTGAGATAAGCTGGACTCCTTTTATACTATGGATGTTATTGTCCTGTTGATTTTGACAGAACATATCGACAGGTATAACCATTCAGAATGCATTGCCAGTTGAAAAAAAATAAAAATGTGACAAAAGTTGTTCTTCCCCTGATCCCTTCATATGTAATGTTTTCTTCATCTATTTTTTCTGTAACTTATATGTTGTACATAATAAAAGTATTCCATTCTATTCTAGTAGGCTTGTCCACTGAAAACAACTAATTAGTCCGTCAGTTAGATTATCAAAAAACATTTGACCCGTGTTTTTCCTTTTGTTACGTAAACCAAAATTGACGCTGATACGACGCTTTTAAAAATTCTCCATACGTCACGCCGTGGTATAATTTATAGTGCGTTGTGACGTCACGAGCCCCAACACCCGAGTTTTGATATAAATCAATAAATATTGACAAAGATAAATAATCTTTGTCAATAATATTGCTTTACAAAATAAAAAAATACGTGTCCACTATTTTTCAATACTTACTGTAACTGACGGACTAAATAGGTTTGCAAATTATGATGCTGTAAACTAGCCTATTGTAGAACAAAATTTTCATTTGACAATTTACCGGGAGTCACAATCTCTCAAGTTATTTTATAATCTTACGTAGTTTGCAATTATCCGGTGACAGATTCACTAGATATGCCATTGGAGTTCTAGAATTTATAAGAAATTCTTTCTTAATGATTGTACTGTCACAAAGAACAATATTTTTTATACAAACATGGAAGGTTCAAAGTTTACATTTGATAAAACTGTTTGGCATTATTAAGTTTGAACAAAATTTGTATTTTTATCAATAGTTGTACTGTTACGAGGATAATATTATCAGTTCTCTATGTACATACATACATTTATTATTATTGGTTCGTTATTTATATATATAGAGTTGTGTGTATATTCTGTGGTTATGTTTTGGTGGTTTTCCCAATGACAATAAATTTGAAGTAAACTACTCGTAGTACAGTTAGGGCGGGTTGTATCAAACAGTTGGTTAACGTAACATACGTACGTCAAAAAGTTACGATTACGGACGATGTTTGACGTTCGTTAAATTAGAAGCGTTGTTTCAAAACATTCTGGTATAAATTCCTGCTCATCCCAATAGCTAAGTTATTGACACGGGTCCTACCTAAATAGCTTTTTTTGCATTCCACCACTAATTTGTGTCATCAAGAAGAACTGGTATTGAGGAATTCAAAAGAAATTTCACAATATTGTTCTATTTGACGCAACTAAAGTTACTTTAATCAGTGCTCAGACCATCTGTTAACGTAAACGTTATATTTGACGTGCGTTAACGCTGACATTTTGTATTAACAAAATTGCTCACATAATAAAAACTACCTAATGGCAAGAATACCGCATCGAACTAAAATATAAAATTACATAAATCGGATGGTTTCTAACCATGGAATAATCGGTATACTCACACGAAAAAATACCCACCGAATAGAGAACCTCCTCCTTTTTTGGGAGTCGGTTGAAATGAAAGAAATAACACCATTTCTTTGTTTGTATTTATCACTAAATATAATGTGGATCCTGTGAGATACAGCAAGAAAGTGAAACCTCGGGAAAAAGCCAGTCATTTAAATTCAGTTTCTTGTAATGAAGATCATAATTCTCAGTTCTGTAATACAGTTTATAGATAGACTTCTAATCGAGCCAGCTGTTTGCCAAAACAATCGTACGCGAATCGAAGCGACTCCGAGCGTTAGGCTAGTATCTTTGCTTTGGCAGCGATCAGCCATATATCACGGAGAATGATCTGCCGCCGCCGTGATCTTGGGCCAGTCTGTAGTGTTTTCGATGTTATCTAGTTTGAATATTTAGAGGATTGTATGACGCCCAGTGTACGCGTAGGTAGATTTATGTCATGGAAGGAACTTAAATGTTGTGGCTACAGCAAAACATTTTTAGGAGAAAGCTAACTTTTTGATTAATTGCTATCCGTATTCACAGATTTTTTGTCAGCAAGAGAATGGCCAATGTTCCTGGCATTCTAAAAATCCACCCAATATACCTAATACTAAATATAAAAATAGCATTCCAGATAAGGGTCAAGCGTGTAGCTTTGTTAAAAAAACTGTTTTCAATGCTGGCTGGAAACGATTAAAAAGGTTATCAAACTAATTGGCTGAAAATATTTCGTAACTGGAATTCCTATGGATTTATTTTGGTCGTTTGTCATTTGTTTTTATGTTAGATAAGATTTCTTTATTTGTTTAAACATTGTATACATACAAGAGCATGCAAGATATTACACAGTTTAAGTCCAGTCATGTTTAGCTGTAAGTATCAGCGTACAAATATTTCCATGCCATTTAAAGAAATAACAATTTGAGAAAAAAAACAAAAAAACAAAAAATAAAAATCCTAGAACATTCACTTACAAGGATTATAATTATTCTTTCAAAAATATTATGTACCAATGTCAAAAATAGTAATAAGTTATAATGTCAAAGTAGGAGTTAGTTTATAATGTCAAAATAGCAATCAGTTTTAATGTCAAAATAGTAATAAGGGATAAAGTCAAAAGTATTAGTATATTAATATTATAAATGTCAAAATTATTAATAGATATAATAGTTGGTATGTCCAGAAAAGGTGCATTATTTAATCACACAAAAATCCTTTTCGACTAGAAATTCAGAGACAGAATAATATGCTTTTTGCAAAAGAAACATTTTCAATTGACGCTTGAGTAAATTTCCAGTTAGCTCCTTCCACTCTTTAGGCAATATGTTAAATATCGTAGGCGCCATGCATATGATACTTTTGCGCATAAGTGCCGTTTTTGCCGGATAGACCCGAAGAACAGTCATATCCCTTCTGTTACGCGGTACCATTTCCTGTAGACGTGGAAACAGCTTGGGGTTTGTTTTAACAAACATTACGGTTTCGAAGATATACAGACAGGGTAGAGTTAAAAGCTTGTACCTTTTAAAATATGGTTTACATGTATCTACCGTTTTTAGCCCAAACATAGATCTAATGCATCTCTTTTGGGCCTTAAATGCTGTGTTAGCGTTGGTAGAATTTCCCCAAAAAATTATGCCGTATCTTAGGTGAGACGCAACTAGGCCATGGTAGGCCGCAATCAGTGTATCTACATTCACCACTGCAGCTAGAGAGTGCAATGCAAATGCAGAACTACAAATTTTTTTGCACAGGTTTTCGATTTGTGATTTCCAGTCAAGTCTTTTATCAATTATTAGGCCAAGGAATTTCGTAGTATTCACGATTTCAACAATTTTATTATCTATAGTTATGTCCATATTTTCTATAGTCAATCGTTGGCTAAAATGTATGATTTTAGTTTTGTCTAAATTAATCTTTAAATTATTATTGTTTAACCACTCTATTATAGATGTCAATGTATTGTGTATGTCAAGTTTATATTGGATCATGTCATTGCTATTACTAGAAATTGTCACCGTGCTATCATCTGCAAATAAAGTCATAGGGTGAGGAATAGATTTAGGCAAGTCATTAATGTACAGTGTAAAAAGCGGCGGCCCCAGTACACTACCTTGTGGAACACCAAAAGTAGTTTGACGTTCATCTGATAAGTATACGTCTTCGTTTTTAGTGGTTACATTGATTCTACTGATTTCTGTTTTTTGCTTTCGATTGTTTAAATAAGACTTAATTAAATTAAGAACGTTACCTCTTATGCCATAAGCTTCAAGTTTTTTTATTAATATGTCATGATTTACGTAGTCAAATGCTTGAGTCATATCGCAAAAGATCGCGCACACAGGTATTTTTTGGTCTACTTTTATCAAAACACTGTATATAAAGTCGTAGATCGCCATATTAATCGTCTTATTTTCGCGAAATCCCTTTTGCTCATTGCATAATATGTTGTTTCTTTCTATGTAACCGTTTAGTTTCTTTTGAATAAATTTCTCAAATATTTTCGCGAAGATAGGAATCAGAGAAATCGGTCTGTAGAATTCCATTAGCTCTCTATCCTCTTTCTTAAATAAAGGCTTAACGATCGCCATCTTTAGTGCTTCCGGAAACGTGCCAACTATAATACATAAATTTATAATATGAGACAAGTGGTCGCATATTTCAGATGATACAGCCTTTATTACTTTGGTTGATATTCCATCGTACCCCACGCTGTTTGTATTTTTCAAGGCCATAATAATTGTATGCGCCTGCTGTGGTGTACAAGGTGCCATAAACATCGAGTTCATGTTGTTTAAGATGGGCCGTGTATTTTTATTACTAGACTGGATGGGTTGTATTTTATTAATAAAAAAATCATTAAACTGATTAGCAATTTGTTTCGCATCCGTAATTTTCTTGTTATTGATATTAATTTTCATAATATAATTCTTAGGTACATTAAATTTCCGTTGGTTTATTATTTGCCAGGCGGTTTTACATTTATTGTGTGATATTTTAATTTTATAATTGTTTTGGGAACGCTGTGTCAGTGTCATAATTTTTCTAAAAAGCTTAGAGTATTCTTTAAAGCGAGTTTTATTTAGTTCATTTGATTTTAATCTGTAAGTCCACAAAAGCTGTCGTTTTTTTTTACTACAGCTTTTAATACCTTTCGATATCCACCTTGGCTTTTTTATCACATTTATTGTAACCCTAGTCTTAGGAAAGCAGAGATTGTAGAAAAGTGAAAATATTTCATGAAATTTGTTGTATGCTATGTTTGGGTCATCGGTTTCGTATATTTCAGAGAAATACATTTTGCTGATACAATATTTAAATTTAGCAATATTTTCCTTACTATAATTGCGTCTAAAAGCACTGTATTTGTCGATAGTACATATTTTATTAACGGGACATTTTAAAATCTGAGCTGTGTGGTCGGAAAGGGCAAACTCCAAGACTTGTGATTCACACCGTTTGTTATAATTATGCGCAAAATTATCAATACATGTTTGACTTTCCAATCGCGTAGGTTGATTTAATTCTAGTTTTAGGTTGAAGCCAAGTAGAAGACACTCAAACTCAATTGACTGATAGTTCCTTTTCAATATGTCTATATTAAAATCGCCGGCTATGACAATATTTTTATAGGCATTTTTTGATAATTCATGTAAGACTATCTCGAATTGATTAAAGAAACTATTGAGATTGTTCATATTAGGAATTCGGTACACACACACAAAGGCAGTCTTGTACATGATGAGCTCAACGGCACAACATTCAAATGTCCCTGTTATTGACATTTTTGAGATCTTTAATAACTCTTTCCATTCGTGACCATTTCTGATTAGGATACATGATCCACCTCTCTTAACTTCTTTTCTACTATAGTGAGCGGCTAAGCTGTAGTTTGGTATGCTCAACTGGTTTTCGTAGCCTTCCATCATAAAATGTTCTGTTACGCATATTACATCCACTTGTATGTTTTTTTCTGTAAGTTCATTTAGACAAACTGTTAGTGCATCCGTCTTGTTCAATAGACCTGCTATATTCTGGTGCATTACATGGAGATGTTTGGTGACGAAAAAGCTCACCGTGTGATAGATTTTCCGTACTATAGTTAATGTCAGTCGATATCATCTGGTTATTGTATTTTATGTCATCAATTAAATTAATTATGTCCTTAAAAATTATTCGTAATCCAATATTATTTATAGCGCCAGTCCGTCTGTTATACTCAGTGTAGCCATAGGTGAGATTTTTATTGCTGTCTATTAAATATGCGTATTCATGCGTCAATATGTCCAAGAAAAGTAAGTTATTAAATGTCTCCACTCTTGAATTGTATAAATTAGTGTAATTCTCGCATTTATATGTTGGGGCGCACAAAATAAAGTTAGTATTTTTTATTTCCTGTAGAACTTGTCTGATATGCATAATAATGTCAAAGTAGCTATTTGTCGTTTTGAAGTCCTCTTCACCTAATATGATGATACAGTAGTCCTCTAACGTAAAGTCGGATACTTTGTCTTTTAATCCCTTTAACAATATTCTTACATTTCCATGAGGTGTTATGTGGTGATAAATTTCCGATCGATTAAACGAATCTTCTGCAATGCTCAGAATGTTATTCTTGTTATCTGTACTCAATATACATATTTTTTTACATTTTTTCTCAGAATTGGGGTTGGGGATTGCAAATTGTTTATTTTTAATATTACTCGTAGAACAATTATTTTGGTTTACTTCTGAAGTCTGGTTACAGCTTTTGTTTTCTTGTGTTTCGAATTGAATTGGTTTATTGTTATTTAATTGTTTGTTTTTCTGTTTTTTGGCACTACATGGCCTTAGTTTAGCTGGACTGTTAGTAACTTTCTTAAGTAATTCATTTTGTTTCGACAAATTCTCATTTTTTAAGTTCATTGTTTTCTAATGACAACGTTTCGATTTCCGAATGAGCACTTTGAAGTTCAATCGTAAGTTTAATCACTTGTTCACGTACCTTTTTTAATTCGTCATCATCATCATCTGACATCTCAGGTACACTAGTGACTGTATTATTCAGACTATGTGTCGTAATGTCACTGTTATTTAAGTTCGAATCTGAGTTAGTTCTATTACGCCTAAAGGTAATATTTTCTAAGAAATTCATTTTTTGCCTTTTTATTTACTGTTATTGAGTATTTATTTCTATTCTTCGTTTAGTTTCTATAACAATGATATATGAACATTCACAAAAAGGACAAGTTCAGTGAGGATTTGAACTCGGACCCAACGATTTGTCAGGCGAGCTCCCGGCCGTTCGGCTACCGTGGCTGTTAGCAAATCAAATGAATTATGGTAATAGATTATGTACTCATGCTCCGTTCAATAATTGTGATGTCAAGTCTTCATAGATGTCGTTAGTTACACTCTCATTATCCAATTTTGTTGTCAGTTTATCAAAAGTCACTATGTAACAGTCAAATGATGTCAATTTATCGTAGGTGTCGCTATTTACCGTCAGATGTTGTCTCATTTATCATAGATGTCGCTATTTACAGTCACTATATGTCGTTTGTTGTTGTCAAATCGTTGACTGTTTCAAGTTCAAAATATGTATTATGTCATCAGTGCTTGAAAAAGTAAACAAAGATAAAAATTCACCCGTTGTTGGTTGTTTTATCCAATAGGTGGTATGCGTATGCCTGATCTTTGTTACTTATCTGTAAGTAAGTATCACAACGCACTTGAACTTGTATAGTTTTCTTTAATTTTGCACTTCACACTTGTTTACAATTTTCCACAAGTTTTACTAATTAGACTTTTAAACCCACATGTGTCCGCACTTATTATACTTATAACCAAAGATTGAATAACATTATATCACGTAAATTGTCTTTAAACTATTTTTTATACATTAAAATACGTGGACCCCTATACGATAGTTTTTGAGGTCTACCCACAACAAGCTGTAGTAAAAACATAAACAGATATTTCGTAATAACAGTTTCGCACGGAACTTTTCTTATAATTTTTCTACGTTAAAACTACCTGCAAATGCCACAAAACTAAATAAAATACAGCGACAATCCTAACAAGTGACTAACAAGATTATTTTAGCGCGTTCTAACTCCCAAAGTGTCATCGTCACATCTTGTTGGTAATGGACGGCGATAGTTCAGGCGCTCATACAGTTTGTCACGGCCGGTCGCCCCCGGATGGAGGAATTAGCTCAGGCAGTCAGACCCAATTCCCAGGCAGACTTGCAACGAGACGTTAGGCATTGTATTTTTACATTTGGACTCCATCCAAATAGTACTCCCCGAGTTATCAAAAATTCAAATTCCCATTGATACGAACGCATACCGTCAAACATTAACTAATATGGAGGTTTTAATTCTTAAAGTTATTTTTGGTTATATTTGCGACGTCTTATGCTATCAAATTAATAAATCAACACTAAACTTTCGAAAGGTCATCGTATCTGTTTTGTGTTATTGATAAAATAACATCGTTTGCAGAAATGAGTATTTATTTTAATTAATAAAATTTTCAAGTATAGTGATGGGACTTACCGGTGTCGATATATCACTGAACTGTTATTAGTGTCACTTTGGTTCACTTGTGGTGTTATTTTATGTTATACTGTTGTGTGTTCGTATATAGTTCGGTACATCACGTAAATGGCGCGCTGGCCGACGAGCGGTGCGCTCCGTCGTGTCGCGACTACTGCAGCGTTTGATTGTGTACCTACCTTTGTAGGGATGGGGAATAGACGTTTTTATCGGATATCTACACTCTGTTTTTTTTTTGTAAGTTCTGGAAAAGAAATAGTAGTTGAGCCCAAGAGTACCCTGTATTTTATGAATTAAGCTTATGAGTACTTACCTATAAACTTGTGTAGCTTTATGAAAAATATGAATGTATATATATATGGGTATAAATGCAGGCATTAAGTTCGCTTTTTTGTGTTTTGAATAGTACCATAAAGTTTAAATCCTTAAATATACAATTCTTTCGTTACTGACTGAGTGACAAAAAATGGGATATGCGCGTACGAAGTCGCGGGCAAAAGCAAGTAATTAAATAAACTCTTGTAAATGATTTGTGTAAATTATGAATTATAAGTAGGAAATACTAAACCGCTGTTACAAATTTGATTTTAGAATGTTTTTCGTCGCATTTAGTAAATATAAATCAAAATACATAATAGTATTATAAGGCACCTTTATCATTTAAAAATATATACCTATACAGATATTAAAATAAGATTGCACAGCCAGTTACAAGTTACTTCATTGATTTATTAATAATTTATTCCACTTGTTTAAGAACTGACCTAATACTTTACGTTACCATAACCATATATAGTAGATGCCTACTACAAAAGGTTATCGTGACGCTTATACTGAGGTAATTAATCATTTTATTATTTAACCAGATGTTAAAACAACTGGAAACAACAGTAAACTGATCTATTCAATAATTTACCATACACCATATCAAGAAAAATAAATAAAACTACACTACAACAGTAATTTATTTATTTATTTAAACTTTATGTACAACAGTGTTACATGGGCGGACTTAATGCAACAATGCATTCTCTACCAGTCAACCTTTGGGTTAAAAAGACTACATTGTGGTAGGTGTACAACAACAAACAATAAAAAACACAAACATTTAAATTGAATCTTTTCAATACAATACATTACACAAATAATATAATAACATATATACAGTGTATAGTAATGTGTTAATCAATTCATTATTTTATTCATCGCATTATTTTTCAATAACCTGCCCTGGGTAGAAATGAAAAATATTGTATTGTATTGTTGAAAATATTGTTTGTGCACCATTTTTACTCACACCAAAATACCAACTAAATTATGGACTGTAGTCTGAAATAAAGATTTACTTAATTTAATTTTTAAAACACACCATACCACTAATACACACATGTTTGCATCGCAACTGTCGGAAACCAATAAATTAATTAAATTAAAAAATTATGAGACGCAGAAATTAATATATTTAAAAATTGTTTCACACAAAACACATAGACTGTATGCTTGTTTCGGATAAAATGTACAAGCACATTTATCCGAAACTCTAGCAAGCATGTCACATCCCTACGACCGTCAGTACCACCGACCAAGTGGCAACCGCGTGCCGTCAATTTAACTAATATAAAATAGGAGAATGTGCGTCCGGTGATCTCATGAGACTCATTATCATCCGTTGATGACCTATTTCTGGCTTTAACTGGCAAAACAAAAGAGTTAACAAAAAATGCGAAACTTTTCCCCGGAAAAGTACAGCTGTCTGGCTGAAAATGATTGTCATAAAATACGGTCAGTTTCAAGTGCAGTTTGCGTTGTTTATATACATTGTCATTATCAGCTCAAGCGAAAGACGTTCACTGCTGAATAAGCCCAATAACCCAACCATAAATAAAATATTTGGCTGTCAATAAAATTGTTATCTACCAATTCTTGAAGTACCCGCTAATTTATAAAAAAAGTGAAGAATACGATGATGTGGAACACCCCCAGATAAACTGATATAATATTTAGATAAACAGGAATGTAGGAAAAGTACCGTAAAAAAAAAAATCTAACTGTAATTCCTTGTCCGTGTGACACTGCAGGGTTCCCACTGAAAACCAGCGCTGGGATCCCTTTCAGCATGGGCACGCTAGGCGCATTTTTTCTGTATACTCGAATTTAGCCGATGGATGTTACCTCATAAGTTCATAACTTCGTCAATTATGAACCGATTTGAAAAATTCTTACGAAGTTTGAATTTTAAATCGAAATAGCTGGAATTCTTTTACTTGGATGATGGTTTTTGTCATCCAAGTAATCGAAATTGCGTATTTCTCTGTGTGTTTTTTTATTTGGAAGTCGGTTGTATTCTTTGTCCAAGATACGTTTCTTAAGTACTTCGCCCGTTTATTAAGTACTTCGCCATTTGAGCTAAGATTAAGCACAATAGACCACTTTGTATGCAAATGGCGAAGGGATAGAAAAACAATAACAGCAGGTGCTAACAGTACCTACACGAATCATAAGGGACTACACACACTCACTCAGCTCCATTCAGCTTATGCCCATTGAAAACAACGATTTTGTATGGAGACGCGTACGCATCCGTTCAGCTTTCCGCATCTATTCAGCTTTTGCGGCAAACAAGTATAAAATGAGGACAAATGTGTTATTATCATGCGAGTGCTATAGATAGAGTTCGAGAAAAACATAGGTTTATTTAAATTACGTAATGATGTTGTGGTAAGAAAAAGCAGAGATATCCACTAATTGTGTGTACCTCAACAACGAATTAAACTATTCTCCAACAATGTTTACTGTATTGCAATTCGAAATTAAATGAAAAGTTTGACAAATTTAAATTGGACGACGAATTGCCCTTACATTCGTAATGATTGAATTTAATCTAATACTTATGACATTGTATTGAATAATTCTTAACACTGTATTTTATTTTATTTTTAATTCTGACATTATAATTATTTAGTATTCCTTGACATTATATAACTCTTGACATTATATTTAGCTTGCTTTGACATTGTATGCAATAATCCCTTCAAATTGTTTTTAATATCAGATAATGTTTCCTATGTTTGTCAATTGATTTTGATTTCATTATAATTTTTGAAAATATTTGTACGCTGGAAGCAGCAGAATATTTTGGATCTAAAATTGTAGTAACACCTTGTAACAACAATATTCTAACAAATAAACTTATTCTTCTTCTTCTTCAGCGCTGTTCTGCCGCTGACGCCTTCTCATTCTTACGACGCTCTACTCGGCTGATAGAAGCAGAACTGTATAAGTGTGATCAAAGTCGTTCAGCGAAACGCGAATGGAGTTGAATAAGAGTGAGTAGTCTCTAACTCGTACGTCCTCCATAGAGGGACTAATCCCATTGTAGTACGGGATGATGAGTTTTTTTTTTAAGTATGGGAAGGAACGGAATGGAGTATCCGATTCTTTTTGACCCAGGCGTGATGCGTGTTCCTCCTAATGCTTTTTCTTTCTATAACACTTTTCGAAAAAGTTGTCAACAAACTTTTAAGACCTGGGAATCTTGCAATCTTGCGTGTGTTTTTTTCCAGTAGCATGAACTATAGATAGGTTGCAGCACAGGAGCGTCAATATCAAGTACCTATAAGTCAGTTCGTAGTAGTTAGTTTCGCATATGCAACACTAGGTGGCATAATCAACGCAGTGCACTTTTTAACGGACTTATTAAAAAAGGAGGAGGTTAAGGCTATGTATGTTTTTTTTTATGTATGTTCACAGATTTCTCCGCCAATTGTGACCCGATTTAATTATTTTTTTTTGTATTTGATAGCCTGTATTTCTGAGGTGGTCCCGTTGTCACCAAGTCAAACATGAAAATCGAGGGAAACCCTCGAATTTTATAGGCACATACAATGTTTTACATACACTTTCTAACGCAATTCAGATATTTGTGCCTGGTAATCATCATCTCACGTTGCTGAGCTGATGATGGAAGGTATAAGTTACGATCTGATGAAGGCGCGTTTTGGGAATTTCAAATTTACTATAGAAAAGGTACATTATACTCAAAAAAATACCTACTATAAAAAACGGCAGTTAGTTAATACGAAGTCCTTCCAAAATGTTTTCCTCCATTGTCAACTGATTTAGATGATACTTTTTTTTGTTTGGGAGAGTTTTCCTAGACTGGTCCCAATTCCACTAGGTGAAGATCTGATGAAGAAATTCGGAGGTAGGCAACGGAACTCTTCAATTAATGGTAGCAAATGGATCGGGATTGCTGAAATCGCATGTCTGTTTATTGTTTACACCAGTTCATTACATAACATCACGCCAGTACACTGTGAATGGGTACGCAGGCACCACTAAAAAGTGAATATAAAAAATCTTTTTTACAAATAAATACAACCGACTTCTAAAAATAAAACAGTGTAAGTATAAAGCATCTTTAATTTCAGAAGGTGTCAAAAAACGAAAAAATAACCAAAAACACCGATTTCCGAAATGAAACTTATTTCATACTTTGTAGTGTTTTATTTTTCCTATAGGCTCACTTATTTCCCAGAAGGACTTGTCTGTTTGTATGACTGTCTGGTACAGTCACAACTAGTTAAGTTTGCGCTTGTACATTTAGTGCGATACAAAATGGCCACATTTATTGCTTGCCATTTTTCTATGGTTATTACCACACTTTATTTTAATTAAACATGTCTGTTCACAAGAAAGGTGTGAATCATCTTAGTAGAATTTTCAAGTTACGTGCCGCAGACAGTAACGCCCTTAAATTCACACAGTCACGAAACATGGGGCTCTAATACCAATAAATTATAATATTCGTCCAAAAAAGCATAACAAGATTGTTTATCGATATGCTAATGAAGCTCAATCGCGATCCGCAATCTGAAAGTCAAGGTAAATGGTCGGTGAGGGGGGAGGGGGGTACCTCTGAAATGACCCGTGTTTGTAACAAGTTAACTGTACATCAAGCTACCCGAAACTGTCAAAATTTCGCAATCAAGCTTGGGCCTTGACTGACCTGCCGGTCGATTCTGTTGACATCTCACCGTGATCACTTAGGCGGAGTGAACGACAATTGAGCTGTCATGCCATCTTATTTGTATGGTTTGACAGCTCACTTGTCGTTCCCTTCGCCTAAGTGTTCACTTCGACATGTTTACAGAATCGCACTGCTGATGACTTTGCAATAAAGTTGAAAATCCATTAAAGAAATTTATTGATTTTAACGAGTTTCCTCCGTGGTCATTTGTAGATCTTTGGCAGTCGTCACGGATTTTCAGAAGCCAGTAAATCTGACTCCAGGCTTACCAAGAAGTACCTTGTTACCCAGGTAGTGGGTTGTGAAAAGTACTTGGGAAAAGGCTAGGCTGATGAATTAATACAGTTGATCCAAAAATATATAAATATACATATATAAATTATAAATAATACTAACTGTGAAAATAGAATCAAAATTGCTCGAAAAACAAACGAGATATAACCATTTTCAACAAATGTATCTGTACCACTCGCGAAAACGTTGTTTTCTATGGCACCTGTATAGGCGTCATGGACATGGACTTTGTCGTCATAGTCCATATCAGACTTCTCGTTCTAATTGTAATCTTTGAATAACTTCATCGCTGATGAAGGTATTTCAAAAATAATTTCATGATTGTTTACTAGATTTTTGCTTTTTTTTTTTGCTTTTACTTTGATTGCTCATAAGTTTTTTTTTGCATGATATGGGTTTGCTCTTGACTCTAATCTTGAACAGAGATGACAGAGACAAAATCTATGATGGAGCGAGCTTACCCAGAAGTAGCCTGTTCACTCTAACTTTGAAAATATTAGGCTTGTAAGCATTCGGAAACACAGACGCAGGCAAAGAGTTCCACTCCTTTGCTATGCGCATTATGAAAGACGCTTGGAAGCGCTTAGTGCGAGTTGGTGGAGTAGCAACAGGGTAGGGATGGCAAGTTGCAGTGCGTCTCCGAAGAACAATCTGTAGAAGACCGACAAGCAGGCAACCTTGTGGCGATGAGCCAAGCTGTGTAGCTTGGCATCCACCAGTTTTACGTCGCCAATGAGCCTCTTAGCTCTGCGCTCACCGAGTCATAAAAAAATAGCATGCATATTCCCTATTAACAATTAATATCACACCTCAAAATGAAGTTGCAGTAGGTACGCCCGATTGGCGACTCTTGAGTAATTACAATCTTATCTAAGCAAAGCCCCTAACACTTACTTAATCACGTTCGTAGATAACAGGTGAACGATCTGTTGCATTCACCACTGCATTGTGAAAACAATAGATAATTACCAATCTGTCCATCTCCTTCTAGAAGTGTTTGTGCGGTATTTAAGGTGGAAGCTCCAGGGTAGCCCGCGAAATTCAAATATTTTTATGTTTTTTGCAATTTGCCTGTCAGTGTGAAATTGTATGTGGAACAGAATACGGTTCGCAATTGTAAAGAGCATTTACCTAAAGGTTTATAACCATTTAAATCATCAATATAGCCCTCTAAGTTCATAGAACTCGATTGAATGTTATTTCGTGAAAGTCATTCAATCGAGTTGTATGAACTTACAGCTACACAGAGCCCGGCAAATTGCAAAAAACATAAAAATATTTGAATTTCGAGGGCTACCCTGGAGCTTCCACCTTAAATGAATCCTCCTGCTCTGGGTGGAGCAGAAAGGAGTGTCAGACTCTTACTGACTAAAACTCATCCGTGTTCCTCCTAGTGCTTTTTGCGTTCCAGGGCCGCGGTGACTCTTTCGAACAAATTCCGCAACCCTAGAGTCTATAACATAGCCTACGAGTACGACGTATTTACGAGAAGCATCCTTATTACCCACGTACTTACATCAACAGTGCATCATTATCTCGAAACTAGCTGAGCCGCGCAACTTCGCCTGCGTCTCATTTTCCATTAATGCTAAGCTCCTTTTTGTCTTAGCGTGATGATATATAGCCTATATATAGCCTTCCTCGATAAATGGGCTATCTAACACTGAAAGAATTTTTCAAATCGTACCAGTAATTACTGAGATTGAACTTGTTTGTTTGAAAGCGCTTCAAGTAAACAATCAAACAAACAACCAAACTCTCCAGCTTTATAATATTGGTAGGTATAGATATTTCCCGAGTACTCTCTTACTATTGTAAACTCTGTTTACGAACCTTTGCTCTTCAAGGTCGCAAACCGCAACCACTGGACCACTATCTAAGTAGCGCATCCATTGTGTAACAATAGTACAAAAATAAATACAAAATCAAAACATGGATCGTAGTCTGCGGTCGCGTCAGGAATAAACCAGAGTACGACAGACGTCACGCAACAAAACCAGTATATCTTCACCTCTACTATTGACCTAAATCTCTCATAACAATCCCTGATAGTTCAAATCTGAGGGAGGTAGGGAAGGTCTTGTAACTGGTGTCGCGAACAGAATATGGGTCGGGTCATCGATGCCAGCAGCTGGTCAGCGGGTCTATAAAGGCCACTTTAGTAGGAACATATTAGAATCATAATATTAATCTGACAAATTTCATCTTTATCGCTAATGCATTAGGTTCAAGGTTGATGGGGATATTGACAGTGATATTTTACAGTTACAGGTAGCGTGATGTGCTTTCTGATTCTGCTAAAGTTACCTTTTTACAACCGCTGTCGTATTTTTATAATTAGTTCCACTATGACACTGTGACTTCGAAAGGGGGTTAGAATGCTTTCATATTATGGTAATCAGCTGTTGCAGTAAACTGAAAGGCTTTTGCTTGATACAGTTCCTGAGCAGTTCATCACATCATAGTCATCATATCACCCGAAAAAACACCACTGCTGGACATAGGTCTTCCCAAGGGGCGGAGTTTTAGGAGTTGGAGTATACGCTTATAATAGGCACTATGAGAGGCAAAGAAAAAAAAAAAATAGGTATAAAATATTTTGGACTATTACTATTCCACTGAAAATTGGTTTGAACGAGATCTAGTAAAGTAGTGTTTTTTAATACGTCATAAATCGTAAACCGCAACTTTTGCTTATATTTACCTACAGGTTTCTACGGAACCCTCGGTGCACGAGTCAGACTCGCACTTGGCCGGTTTTTTTTTTTTATATTACGACCTCCCTGTGTGCGAATCCGTCTCGCAGCCGCTTTTTGTCGTTTCACCAATGGTTAATTATTGCCAGTTGTTTTGTCCGAGTGAAAGTTAAAAATAAGTCATCTTTATGATGAATCAATAATAATTATCCGATCCACAATTTATTTATTTATTTATTTATTTATTTATTTATTTATTTATTTATTTATTTATTTATTTATTTATTTATTTATTGGGGACAAAAAAACAGTTACCTACATGTTAAGGCGATACAATAAGAATCTTAAGGTTAAGTAAGTAGTTAAACATATAACCCACACTATTGCCCACAGATTAATCAAATATGTGATGGAAAACGGAAGCTGATCTGTGATTTTGTTAATTAATTTAATTAAGTGTCATTTGAAAATTTTGATGCTAATGAATGTATAGCGAGATTTTTAATTTTTTTATTAGAATCAAAGAAAATGTCGAAGTCCGTAAATTGTGCGTTATAAGTTTCCACAACAATAGGCGGGGCACGCGAGTCCCACGTCTGATTACATTTCTGGGTACCGTGTAACATACTTTATTTGTAATTTCAGAGCAGACAATACTCTGCCTATCCCTTAAAACACAGTCGCAGTCGGTGAACTTAAAATGGAAACATGGTATCACTGCCATCTTGTTGACATAACTAGAACTGTTTATATTAAGAGTACAACATCACTTTATGTGGTTCTCATATTTGCCGCTAGATGACGTTGTTCACAATATTCGAATTCGCTCAAAAGAACGATTATTAACAAAATTTTAAACTTTTAGCAAATTAGGGAGTAAGAGTAACAAATATATTAGTTAAAAATGTAACTAAGTAACAAATACATTAAAAATGTAGCTAGGAAATTTAACTCCAGTCCAGTAGGTAGATGAGAGACATTATGGTAGTGTTTTCATAATTTGCCTTTTTTAATTTATTAAGGGATAATAAACAACTTATAATTTAATACACAAGGTTCACACAGTTAGATAATGTAGTCAACTACATTATCCGCAAATAAAACATATTTAGGTAATGATCAGTGGTTGCCAGTATTATAATGTATAATCTGTGGTTGCCACTAGACAAGCTTTACCAAACTTAACAATTAGTTTTGAAATAAATAAAACAAGTTATTATAGGCTAGCTGTAGCTACAAAACCAAATCAAATTAAAAAAACAATTTCATTCAATAAATAAATATAAGACTACCGCAGTATCTCTACGTTGACGTCGTGGTGGGGCTTGCGCGTTCCGATGGACCTTAGGTCATACCAAGGGTGAGGGGCCAGACAAAGTGAGAATACAATCCGCAAGGCAGTTTTGTGGCAAACTGTTGGGCAGTAGCGACTCCACGAACCTAATCTCCCGGGAAAAGTCTTGTTCCTCATCTCCGGCTTGCCTTTATTGGCTGGCCAGAGTGAACACTGACGAGGAACAGAGCTCCCACCTCTTTCTTGCCTTAATCGGCCGGTCTGAGTGGAGATTCGCTAGAGCAAACGTGCTCGGGAGAAGGATGTATAATCCAGTAAGATGCAGGTTCAGGGATCTTGACCGCACTTCCGGGATTGCCCTGATAGCCGTGGTATACCTCTCCAATCCTCTAGCACGTCAGGCTATGTTGCCACCTTGGCGCAACGTCACTTTGTGCTAGCGACCGTTTTCGGGGGCCCATTCATTGAGTGTGCAAGTCACCCCCTGCCTTTTAAAAGCCGTGTATATCGTTAGTGGTCAGGCAGGGGCCAATGGTTCTTCTATAATAAACGATTATCAGTCCACTAAACCACCCAAACCCATAGCGTTTCATCTTTTGTTTCCATATTCTGCAATAGTAGGTACTGCTTCAACCGGGGATTGTCCTTGGGAATACTTTCACAGTGCATGCAGGGATCATCGCCGGTTGGTACCCCATTACATTTGAAATGTCTAACGGGGCCTCTGCGAGTTGGTTTCGGCCCCTCGTACGCCTACCGAAAGACCGGGTCTCCAGGGACCCGAGAAAGAAAAATAAGACTATAAAAATATAACACACAAACAAGCTATTGATCAGACCTACAAAAATTACAAACAAAATTGAAATATTATAAAAAAATTATTAAGATAAGAAAACCTGACAAAGTGATACAAAAATAAAATATAAAATATTAACGTATTAATGTAATTAAATATGAAATTATCAATAGGTACACAATAAAATTAAATAAAAGATGAAAACAAAAGTGAACAAAAATTTAGAAATCAGACGCAATGAGAATTTACATTAGATATCAGTTTACATAATAAAATAAAAAAATGAAACAAATCATGTCATTGAATTATAATGAAATAATCAATATAGGAACAATAATAAATAAACAATAATATTAAATAATTATTTTAAAGTCAAACAGAATAACAATTAACGTGATTTGTTTCAGTGGGATCCACGAATAATATTAGATTTAAATTGATTTTTCAATCATGCAAAAATATACTTGAATTGACAAAAATGTGGATACAAATTAATATTGTTCTAATATTAGCTCGCAGTTGACACAGTTATATAATTGGCAGAGACTGGACCTAAATAGTTTTAAAGTAAAAATTTGATTCGGTTTGGCTCAGGAGTTTTTATTGTCTCATAGAATAAAAACTCCTGAGCCAAACCGAATCAAATTTCATTTCATTTTTACTTATTTCAATTTCTGCGTAGACGATGACGTCGTCCAAGTTTCACCAGTTAAAAAGGAAAAATAAAAACTTTTTTACAAAAATATATAAAAATTTGTAAAAGTGTTTTTCTTTGTATCACACTTTGATCTTACGAAGCTTTTGTAAAAAACATCACATATATTTGAGAGGACTTGCCCAGTCAATGTAAGAATGAAGAGATCGGGCATTGCTATAGTGAATTTTCACGCGTTTCAATTTCAGATATTAGGGCACCTGTTACACCGCTCGCCGGCTAGGAAGCGATTAGCTTTCGACTGTTTGCTCGCTGAGGAATGGGACAAAAAACAAGGAAAAGGACAAAGATATGGATCCCGTGTGAGTAAAAGAGACACATACATTCATAGTGGATAGCTAGCTGTTCACACTGCCGGCGAGCCGCACTTACCTCTAGTCTAGTCTAGTTGATCGCAGCGACAAGAGCTATCAAAGATTGTACTCGCTCAGCGACACTTGCTCGGCGATGCTCACTTGGCGGTCAGAACTCACCAACCAGCGGGAATTTCTATGTACCTACAACGTGTAACTGAATAAACGCAATAGGTACCTCTTAAGGCACTCACTGAAAGCAGGGCTGTAGCTAGAGTCGAATTTGAGGTAGAGCAGCATTGTTTACAGGTAGGGCGGAAGTAAAAAAATATCATAAATGATCTGCTCCGAAGCTCGGGCTCCTAAATCAATCATCATGTATATCACTGACCTCTAGGTCAGTAGACTGTGCAGGTAAGTTCGGAAAAGTTCGGAAAAGTTTAGATACCTATGCTACAATTTTTGTTATCTCAACCTATATAAAAACAAACAATTGAACTTTTTTTTTTTGTTACAAGCCCGCCACACATTCCCAACCACTGCAACTCCTGAAAGTCAGAATCAACAGTGGCGACCACCAGAAAAACGCCGAGTTAATGAAACCCGACGAGTCCCGGAGAAACGATTCAACTGTCTTGGATCCCGCAACGAAATTAATCAGAAGAGTACAGCGGAGGAGTAGGAAAAATAAATATAATCTCCACTTTTGTTGAAACAATTGAACTATAATAATTTATCTTAGTTTAAGGTATTTTTATGGTAGGGCATTGTAATTTCAAGGTAGGGCATTGCCCCACAATGCCCCCCCTAGCTACGGCCGTGACTGAAAGCAGAGCGTCTTACACTATCGACACTTTTGACTCTCTACCCGCTGCTCGCCAACTCATTTCAAGCTTCAAGCTTTACACGCTGTTACGACAAGTGCCTAGATCGGCGTCCAATATCTCCCCGCTGGCGAAGTGTACGAGCGGGTGTTGTGAGCCGGGCTTATAGTACCAGCTAGTCTATTCTGTAAATAACCATTTCGATATCGACTTCACCTGGAGGGCAATCGCGCTAATAACATTCGGTTGGAACGCAACTGAACTGTAGCCATTTCACAACTTTTTTAAACATTTCGTATCGCGCTAAACGTTTGACAGAAACTTGGAACGCAACTGCATCACAACTGTAACGTTACCGCTGTCAAATAAAAAGTTGAAACAGTGCTACTTTTTCGTGACTTTTTCTCAATCGTTCGCGTTGTGTTGTTTGGATTTTGAAGGAAAATACGAAAATATTTGTAAAGGTTACGATACAGTTTTGACGCAACTTTGGTTGAAGTTTAATTAAACTTTAGCGCGATACCAAATTCCTTACAGGTGAATCGAAATTAGATCATAACTAAAACTGAATTGGAAACGAATTGCAAGCGGACCTAAACTTTTAAAATTAGCGCGATTGGCCTCCTGAGTGACTAAGCTTAGAAAGTGAACTTTATTTCACACATCATAAGGTCTTATATTTATACGAATTTGAAACTCACCTCGGATTCCGCTGTCGAGACACGAAAATGTTGTTACAGAATAGCACTGCAGAACGTGTGAAAGCTTTCACAGTTTACCGTCAGACACCCGGCAGTTGTCTGGAAGAAAAAGCACTTTGACTTGGTAAGGCACTTTAACTCTAACTCCGCGCTGTTAATGGATTAAATACCTTTGAATACAGCAACCAGGTCACTGAAGCAAAGCTGAAAAATAATGGCGTCATAACCCGAACTTAATTTTGTGCCTAAGAGTTGAACACGATTTCAGGAAGGTAATTGGTGCAGAGTATTTTTTCCTTTGGGAAATTTTTTGATTGTGAACACACCTGAATTTAAATTTTACAATTTTTTCAACCGTTTCTTTCACCCTGACCCAATTGTCATCACGATTTCGTTGAGAGGGAGAGATGGAGCTAAACCGGATAATAATAGGTACACTATGAAATTTTGGGAACAATTTCTTTTTTTTTAAGTTTTTTTTTACTAGGGTAGCTGTTTCAACCAATGTCCGAAAAGTATGAACCTAATAAAATTTAAAGGAAAATAAATATGAAAGTGTTTAAACCAAGAATTATGTCAATTACTGGTATAGATTTACTGATATTTCTGTAAATACTACCTACTTTTAACTTTGCGATATACGTGTATAATGTACCAACACTAAATATAACGATATAGAAAACTATGAGGATTCAATTAACTCACTATAATAGGTGTTAATTAATTGCACCTGTCTAGCATTGCATTCAGTTAGCGGCTGTGATCAGCATCTTTGTGTGCGTTTAACTATCACAAAAACCCACACTAAGTATCTCAGATAGGTAAATAATTACGGTAGATTCATAATTCAAAGCATTTATTTCAAATAAACCCTTTACAGGCACTTTTGAATTATCAAGGTCGGTCCGTCAAAAACATGAAGCTCACGTTCCCAAGCGTAGATCTCTATGGAGAAGAACGTGCAAGAAACTCCACGGACACACTTTTAGATCACTCTTTTAAATGACGTATCGTGGTTGTATGTTGCTTAGAGAATAAGTAGCAAGGTAGCTTGCTGCATGACGGAGAGTTTGGACAGAATGTGATTAGACTATTAGACCCCAGTTTCTTAAAAGAAATATCAATAATTCAAAAATTATTCGCAAGATGAGATTGGCCGTTGAAATTAGGTACGCGCATTTGACAATTTGTCATAATATGTGATCATTTTCGTTCGAGAACCTGAGCTTTGACTACAACTAGCAAGTTATTTAAACTTATTTATACCTTCACGACCATGCCTTCATCTACATACAACTCATAAGTTCCGATCCGGGTAATCCCCAAACGAGTCTCAGGTGCCCAATCAGAATCAGTTTTAATAAAAGTACAGAGATTCAATGATACGTTGTTATGTTATGTTGTTGTTAGAGGAGCTTGTGTCTAAATAATAACAGCCGCACGGGTCAAACTTAAAAAAGTAGGCATTTTTTTAGGGCAAAGAACGTTTGCCGAGTCAGTTACTTCTCTTATAAAAACTTTCAATAAAAAACTGCTAATATTAGGTCCTAAGATTATTTATTTATTTATTATATACTTTATTGTACACCTCATAACAAGTACAGGAAAAACGTTTATAAAAACAAGTGTACAATGGGCGGTCTTATCGCACAGGGCAATCTCTTACAGACAACCTTAGGATGGATTGAACGAAAGAAGTTAGATTTAGGGCGGTCAGTGTACAAACATCATAAATAATATTAATTAGACTTAATAATATAAAATAAACACATACAATAAAACAATATACTAATAAATATCAAATAAATAATTGGGAAAGGAGAAGAAAAATTATAGTGAGAGGTAATGCTCCTTTACCATTTTTTAATACATTTCCATTTTTTTTTGATTAGGTCCTTACATAATGAAATTAGCGTTTTGTCGTACTGACCACTTTGATCTGAAATATCTCCTCTTTGGTTAAGAATTCCAAATTCAAATTTATAAATTCATTTAGCTGGTAGGTACATTTGAGTTTTGAAAACTGTCATTCATTTGTTTTTCTCTTTATTTTTTTCTTTGGCGTCGCTTATCACCGCACATTGGAAAACATGAAATATCGGTATATTTACGAGTACGAGTTCTACCGTGGCACCAGTGCTGCAGAAACAGCTCGAAGGATTAATGATGTGTACGGCGCTGGTGTCGCAAAAGAAAGCACGGTACGTTTTTGGTTACAACGTTTTCGTTCTGGAAATTTCGACCTTCAGAACCAACCCCGTGGACGGCCGGAGACCAAAGTGGAAAATGAAGAATTAAAGGTGCGAAGCGGATCCATGACAAAGCACTTCAGAGATAGCTGCAGGCTTCGGGGTAAGTGATAAAACTGTATTAATCCACTTGAAGCAAATCGGGAAAGTAAAAAAACTTGAACGATGGGTACCTCATGAATTGAGTGAATCGAACTTGCAAACACGTGTCGACTGCTGTGTTACTTTGCTTAACCGACACAATAAGGAAGGGATTTTAAATCGAATCATTACTTGTGATGAAAAGTGGATACTGTACGATAATTGGACTAGCGCCGGTGTCGTTCACTACAGCTTTCTAAAATCTTATTTATTTATTTTATATTTATATCTATTGTCAGCAACTGTAAACCATGAAGGAAGAACTAGCCGCTAAACAACCGAGATTGGTCAATCGCTCTAGGCCACTGCTGCTTCACGACAACGCAAAACCACACACTGCACAACAAAGTTAGATGAGCTACAATTGGAATGTCTGCTACATCCACCGTACTCCCCGGACCTTGGTCCAACAGATTACCATTTTTTCCGGAATTTGGACAACTTCTTACAAGAAAAAAAAACAATTCCGATGCGGCAGTCCAAACCGCCTTCAAACAGTTTATTGATTCTCGCCCCCATGGTTGTTTTAGTAAAGTGATCAATTAACTTCCTATGAGATTTCAAAATTGCATAGATAACAACGGTGCATACTTTGATTAATTAAATATATTTTCCAAAAAAAAAAATTGACTTTATATTCCTCCCGTACAAAACGCCAATTTCATATGTAAGGACCTAATATTAGATGCAAATAAAGTAATAAAGGAATACTATCCCTAAATCCTTAAAATAATTATTAAAACATTCTATTTCAACCGAAGCTACAAATCCCAAACAATTACAGCCAAAAACGTCGTGTGTAAAGACAGAATATTAAGGGCAAAACAGTCGATTTAACAAAACCATTTACGACAACTCCAAAGGGAATCTTAATGAGCAATCCGAAAGCTTCGAATGTTGATGAGAGCCGGACTCGCGGGAAACAGCACCAATTTGTGGGAACGCAAAACTGACGGTTGATTACATTATGAGTAGGGGCTCCGTACATTCCGGGATTTTCCGGACGGTCTTGATCTTCATTTCTGTAGTTTTTTAAATATAATCTATACGGTATTAGTAAAATCCAGGGTTGTGGAATTTATTCGGAAAAGAGTCACTGCGACTCTGGAATAGAAAGGAATCTGGAGGAACACGGATGGGTTTTAGTCAGTTTGAATCTGACATTCCCTTCCGCGCCGCCACCCAGACCGGAAGAAGTCATTTCATGTTTGCTTATCCTTAAAAATACCAAAGCAAACATAAATAACCACTTTTTTTTTAATAGTATTAGTTTCTTCTCTGGCATTGGCACTTTCTCTCAGCATAGGGTTGCATCTGGAGCGGATGATTAGGATGATCTGCTCCCAGTTACACCGGTTTCTGTACAGCATGTAGCTTATGACCGCGTAGTACGAGTCTTTCACCGAATCAGTCCAGTCGTTGTATATTAATTGGCACAGACCAGACAACATAATAGCTTCTGTGATTAAAATATTAGCTAATATTATTCTACGTATATCTACCTACTTTGACAAAAATACCAAGCAGGGTGTCGAAGATGTAGTTAATACATTCTTAAAACTTTAATCATGTAATAAGACCTGTTTTTTCTCAAGAAGTAACTAAAACACTTTGTCATTTTCAAAGTGACGAATCACGTCTCTTTGAAAATGAAAAAGTGGCATGTTCAACTGTCGATTGACTAGGTATCGCTATTTACTATTTCTGTATCCAAGGTGGTAATTGATCCTTTTTTTTTGTTAGGGATAGGAAATCATCAAATGAATTCCCCCGCTCTGGGCGGAGCGGGAGGGAGTGTCAGACTTCTGCTGAATAAAACCCATCCATGTTCCTTCATTGCCCTTTTTGTTCCGGAGCCACGGTATCTCTTTCGAATAGTCCCGTGACTTCGGCAGGTGGTAATTGATCCTTATTGTTTCTTGGTACTAGTGTGTAAGCAATTAGACAAAGTAAAACGGTGTGGAGATCTGGTGACCTGAAACAGGCCATTGGCCTAGCACAGGCACCAGTCCCTACAATATTTTCAGTTTCTTCAACTTGGCAATTAAATATGTAACTGCTTCTGTTACACATTCTGGTGAAAAATAAAAGTTTTTATTATTATTTATAGAATTTGATTTCTCACACATAATTTTCGGATAATGCAACATCACCACTTAAACATTGTTCACCGTGTGTGTATAATATAACATGTTGTAGTTGTTTATTATTCCTGAATTAATAAAATAAAATAGGTAATAATAGCATCACTTGAGTTGAGAGCGTTTACTGTTCAAGTTATTTCATACAAACTAGCAAAACCTTATTCTTGGAAATGAATAAAGCGATTTTAATTCAACTTGATACGCGTAAAAAGGTTTAAAACGTTAGTCATATTTTTTTAGAAAAAGAGTTTAGAACGGCATTGACAGCAATTCTAAACTTCCTATAAAAAGAGAAACATCAACATCTTTTCATTCGTTCTCCAAATAGTGTTTAATTAAAAGATAAACATTTTAGCCCTAGAACTCGTGCGTTTGTGAATCAAGTTGACAAAAGATAAGTAAACACTCTCAACATCTCAACATCAAAGCCAGACACAATATCAAGAAACAAAACCAAATCGAACTCCAAGAAACAAACCAACCCTACACGATTCCAAGTTCTTCAGAACAATGGTCACCCTACACATAAGGGCAAATATCTGCCCCAAGCTTCATCCCGCGAGGAGGCTGGGCGTACCCGCAGTCTCGGTGCGACCACCGCGGCGTCACCACGCACGTGTCGCGTTCTCCCATCCTTCCCGCCTTACGAAACGTCGCCATGGCATCACTGACGACCAATTAAACCAACACAATGGAATATACGTCACAGCTAGGTAAAGGATCATTTTTTATTCTACAATTGTTCTCTTGCAAGATGGTTGTCCCATGTGTGTAAATTGTAAACAAAATTCGGATATGGTGAGTCTGATTTTCTTTGATGTTTTAGGGTCTGTGTCTTGGATTGAGGGATCGTTTTGTATGTGAAGATGAATTGTGTGTTTGTTTATTGAAGGATGAATTAGAAAAATACTTAATCTGTGTTATTTTTTTCCATTTCTAATCGCTTTGTTTAGCACCTGCTAGACACTAGTATTTTTTTGAAATAGCCGTTTCAAAGGCGCATATTTAGATGATGTTTCAAAAATATTCTAGCAAATTATGAGTTTGTTTTTAAAACTCGTAAAGTCCCATTCTTTTGTAGATTTCTTTATCTGTTGCATGTTCATAGACATTGTGTGTTTTTGTGAACATTTCTCGGTTGTAACATTGACACTGATTTATGCGGTTTTTTATTGGGCATACAAAGCAATGAGAGTATATTATTTTTAAACGAAGATAAACGTGGAAAATGAATAGACTTCAAACGGATATTATTTACTAACAATGTTAAAATTACATCTCAATATACATAGATTACAGACAAACAAAGTAATATAAAACAGCCTATTTTAATATAAATTTTCAAGGTTGTACCTAAATATTATGTTTGTTACTACGAATTCTCGAAAAGGGTTGAACGAATTTGAATAATTTCAACATCGTCGCATTCGCATCTCAATTGCAAACTGTCAAAAATGTATGAAAATTAAGACTTTTTTGACAGTTTGCGATTGACACGCACTTGACCGGTTTTTTTCTTAATACAGGGAGCATTTGTTAAGAAAACATTCAGTTTTACGATGACGCCCAAAAATCTTCGATTTATCAATCAAAATTTGGTTTCTGCACTTAGTTCGTCCTGATGTTGGATCATTGCTCGAGCAAGCCAGCTCAAATATATTTTCGTTACTTATTTTACTTTAAAAAAAAAATAATATTATTATTTTTATAAGTAAAAAGAAAATGCAGTTTAGCATGAGGAAAACATACGTATTGCTTTTGTCTAGCATTTATGTATTTTTAATCTCTATAATTGTTGTTGTTGTAAAAACAGACATTAAGAACAATCAGTGTTTTAATAAAAGCACAAGTTGGTGTTTGACGGAAAATTATATGCTGCTGCACTACTAAAATGTATTTCCCCCGTATTGAACACAGTTTAGATAAAATTATTTTGAAATAATTATACTTACGTTTCTTACATTCTACATTCTAAGTTATATTACTATTTGCAATTGACATATTTTATTACGTCCATTTCTACACAAAGAGGAGCTCGTAGCTAATAACAGCTGCACAGGTCGGTTTTCAAGGTTAAGCAACGCTTGCCGAGGTTGGTCTATGGATGGGTGACCAGATGGTCACCCATCCACAGACCAACCTCGGCACGAAGCCAAGGCACGAAGGAAACTCGGTATGTTAAGATTAACATACCGAGTTTCCTTCGTGCCTTGGAAAGCACGTTATCTAAGCTCTTGGTCCCGGTTGTCATTTGGAGATCTTTGGCAGTCGTTACGGATAGTCCGAAGCCAAAAAATCTGACACAAGTCTTGCCTGAGAACCGTGTTACCCAATTAATGGGTTGTGGAGGTCTGGTAGGCAGCCGCACTACGTAAAATACTGGTATTCAGCTAAATCCGGTTTGACTAGAAGCCGACCCCAATATAGTTGGGAAAAGGCTCAGCAGACGATGATGACATATCCACACAAAAATACGTTATCGTTGTGAACGGGTAAAAATATGAAAAAACTACAAAAACATCACTTACGTGAAAACTGGGTATTTTCATCGTATTTTTTTTAAAGACATTTTACTCGACTCTCAAATTTCTTTTGAATTTGCTGAAAATAGTTTTAGCACATCAAAGACATCATTTGGTCATCAGCTATATAGATGTTTGTGAGTCCGAAATAAATCTATATTTAATTTATTTAAATTTAATTTAATTTGGTGTCCACGTCAATCACTAGAAACCTTTTTGAAGTCGGTTAATATTACAACAGTCCCCCGACATTCTATGATACGTCTCAGTTTGTTTTATTATGCTCAAGAAAGTTTGACAGTTTATAGTTGGCTGACAACACAATATAACTTTCCAGTTTTAGTTTCATGTAAAGTAATTTTCCCACAGCGCTTGCACCTGGGTTTGTTTGCCACTTTTTACGATAATCAGACGCAGACTTTGAATAAATCTATGTACCGAATATTATGTCGTTCCAGAAACAAATGATCGTCACAATAAACAATATAAAGAGGTCAATTTCATATTCATTTATTTATCACACAATATTTACATAAAAAAGAAAATTTTAACAGAGAAAAGGGCACAGAGGTACTGCTTATTCATTTGCAATTTCTTCTAGCAGACCTGTAACAGAAGAGTGGGATAATAGATGTAGGAACTGTTGTAAAGAGAAAGAGAAAGAATCTTAAAATACTTGAATAAATTAACTAAAAAATATGATTACTTATTAGTAAAAATAAATGCTCGCGCAGCCGCACAGGTCGATCTCGAGAGGTCGAGATCGATTTTTAAATCTATCCAAATCGCAGGAAAGAATCGATTCAGCATTATATTGACTTCTGATAGATCGATTTCCTATCGAGACAAATTCCTTGGTTACTCAAAGTACTGTATCCTAAAAAGCACGCTAGGTTGAAAAAAAAGTTGTTTTATTTCGATAATGTCACATCAACGCTGCGAGGCCATAAAAAGCACGTTATTCACGATTATTCACCGTTTTTTAATTAGCAGCTGTTCTCCTATTTTGTTTTTAACTAACTTTGTTGTTTTGTACCTACATGAGTGATCTGTGGTCATTTTATAAGTTACGAGTAGTTTAGACACAATTTTTAGGTTATCTCCGAATTTGTTTAATTACTTTAAAACTCGGATACTTGTATGAAAATGAACACTTTTATTTAATATTATATAAAGCGTAGTCTATAATAAATAAAGATTTATTGTGTTTCAACTTAAGACGGATTTCCATACATCGATGATCATGATCCTTTTTAATTTTGTATTTTGCTCACATATTCAAAGCCACAAAGTAAGCTAGTGAAGTAAAAGGATGAATCAGCAATTTCTAATAGTAGGTATAGAAAAACTTAGGAGGAGCTCGTGGCTAGGTATTAAAAGCTGCATGGGTAGATCTTTAAGGTTAAGCAATGCTTGCCAAGGTTAGTTTGTGGATGGGTGACCATCTTAGCATACCGAGTTTTCTCCTTGCCTCAGAAAGCACGTTAAGCCGTTGGTCCCGGCTGTCATTTGTAGATCTTTGGCAGTCGTTACGGATTGTCAGAAGCCAGTAAATCTGAAGTCTTGCCGAAGGAGTACCGTGTTACCCAGTTAATGGGTTGTGGAGGTCTGGTAGGCAACCGCTCCACGTAAAATACTGGTATTCAGCTGAATCGGGTTTGACTAAAGCAAACCCCAATATACTTGGGAAAAGGCTAGGCAGGCTTGGTGATAAGCAGATCATTGAAATTGAACTAGATGCCACTTTCTGGTACTCCCTGGGTGTATCTATCGATGCCTTACGGCCATAAAGGGATAAACGACATTTTTTTGCGAAATCGACTTATAAATGTTTTGAATCGGCTCTTCGATTTCGAGTCTAACCTATTTAATTCGATTTTGCAAAAAATAGGTCACTTATCCCTTTTTGTCGTAAAACATCGCTATATGTTTATGTAAGTACGCGGACACGCAGAGCAACGAGCCTTTCAAACGAGGGGCTTGTCACTTTGTACAATTCTCCAGATAACAAAGTTTATAAGAACAGCTTAAGCCTCCATCCCTCTGTCAGGAAAGTTTGACAGTTTTGCGTGAAGCTTATTCCCAAGTTTTGCCTGTGGTTATAAAATTTAATGCTTGCTTTGTTTGGCGGTCGTCTTGTTTTCTTTTATTATTGTTTGGAGTACTTTTTATTGACTATAATTCTTGGGGCAGATTATTTTAGTTTGCGAATGGGTACAAATGAAGCAGCTGGTTGTGTAGTGTATTATAAAATGTACAGAGAAAGGGTTGTAATATTCATGGAGGGTGATAGAGTCATAGCCACCTGAGGGGCTAGCACCAAATTTCTGTAGATAGCACGAAAATTTTGACGTAAAGTAACGTTAACGTAAGTAAATTTTGAATGGGAAAACTACAACCCCATAGTATTTCGATTTAATTTTATGGGACATACATAATTTATGTCATTTAAAAATATGAATATATTATGAATATTCTTTGTTTTTATGCAATACGGGGAAACTCTTGGCCCAAATCTCACCTGGTGGAAAGTGATATTTAGGCCGAAGATGGAAGCGAGTTTCACCCGGAATCCTCTTACACAAAGGAACTGGCCTGGGAACTGTCTAGTACAATTTCATATTTGGACTTTTTAACTTGATTTCTTATTTCTATATTCATCAGTTACTCAACCTTACTGGTAATAGTTGTAGATAGTAGTGGTGTAGTATTTACTAAACTTACTGCTGTACTGATATTTTCGGTAAACAATAAACTATAATATTCTGCCCATCCATGTAATATACTGGTAATCAGCTGCGTTTGACTTGTTTGCGAATAGGTACAAATGAACCAGCTGGTTGTGTAGTGTATTATAAAATGTATAGGGAAAGGAATGTAACATTAGGAAAGATGGCTATGACTCTATCACCCATAGAGTCATAGCCACCTGTTTGTGTAGTACAAATTCAATTATTTGAACTTTTTATTAATTCTGTTGTAAATAGTTACTATACACTACTGGTAGTAGTTGTAGATAGTATTAATGAAGTACATTATACAGGGTTATTTGTAAAACACCAGCAACCTCTTAGGCAGTGAAAGTACACATGATTATAAACAACTTTTGTTTTGGCAAAACTCCGAAATCTCGAAAAAAATATCAGCTGTTTCATACAAAATGCAATATTTAGCCAATGAAAATGTATGAAACAACTGATATTTTTTTCGAGATTTCGGAGTTTTGCCAAACCAAAAAATGCTTATAATCATGTGTACTTTCACTGCCTAAGAGGTTGCTGGTGTTTTACAAATAACCCTGTATAACACTGAGTACTGGTATTGTTTGCTGAAATATTTTCTTTGTACAATAAACTATAATATCTATCCATGTAAAGTACTGGTACCTATTCAGATGCATTTAGTTTGGTTTGTTTGCGAATGGGTACAAATGTAGCAGCTGGTTGTGTAGTGTATTATAAAATGTGGTGGAAATAGGGTTGTAATATTAAGAAAGATGGCGATATGACTCTATCACCCATAGAGTCATTGCCACCTGTTTGTGTAGTAAAAATTCAATTATTTGAACTTTTTAACTTGATTTTTTTATTAATTCTGTAGTAAACAGTTACTCAATACTACTGGTAGTAGTTGTAGGTAGTATTAGTGTAGTACATTATATAACACTGAGTACTGGTATTGTTTGCTGAAATATTTTCGGTGTACAATAAACTATAATATCTATCCATCGATGTAAATTACTGATATTCACTGCATTTGGTTTGACTATTAGTTTGCGAATGGGTACAAATGAAACAGCTGGTTGTGTAGTGTATTATAAAATGTACAGGGAAAGGGTTGTAATATTAAGAAAGATAGCTATGACTCTATCACCCATAGAGTCATAGCCACCTGTTTGTGTAGTAAAAATTCAATTATTTGAACTTTTTAACTTGATTTTTTTATTAATTCTGTAGTAAACAGTTTGTCAACACTACTGGTAGTAGTTGTAGGTAGTATTAGTGTAGTACTATAACACTGAGTACTGGTATTGTTTGCTGAAATATTTTCGGTGTACAATAAACTATAATATCTATCCATCGATGTAAATTACTGATATTCACTGCATTTGGTTTGACTATTAGTTTGCGAATGGGTACAAATGAAACAGCTGGTTGTGTAGTGTATTATAAAATGTAGAGGGAAAGGGTTGTAATATTAAGAAAGATGGCTATGACTCTATCACCCATAGTTTGAACAAATTCAATGTTTGAACTTTTTAACTTGAATTTTTGTTAACTCTGTAGTAAACAGTTACTCAACACTACTGGTAGTAGTTGTAGATAGTATTAGTGTAGTATATTACATAACACTTAATACTGGTAGTGTCTGCTGAAATATTTTTTTGTTTGTACCAAATGGGTTCCTAAACTACTGAACCAATTTAATTAAAATTTTTTTCACCAATATAAAATTATATTGTTAGGAAGCAACATGCTAAAATTAATTTAAAAAAATAAGATTCTTAATAAAATTGTGCAGCACAAACGAAATCGCGGGCGAAGTTCAAATATTATAGAATCAATAATTTATTCCAATCAATTCTAAGTAGAAATATTGAAATTTACAATAAATTCGTATGTTTTTTAAAAGTTTCATTCATTCATAATGCAAAGCACTCAATTCAATAACAATTCAAAAATATTCAATTCAAAAGTAAAATCCATTACGCATTAAAAACTTTGAAAATAATGTTATAATACCCCAATATGTCTGCCGTATTATCGGGTCGTATACACTGTCACAAAAAGCGTACGTTTCAATTCAACCCTCTGTGTGCAACGGGTCTTATTGTTCCCCGTAGAGCTGTACCCACCCTTTGTTACAATCACGTTTGGGTAACAAAAGGCATTGCAAGGGGATGCACCCCTGCGAATGTGTATTAGCTTTATTCGGGGTTTATCTTATCGATGTTTAATATATGGCCAGTGTGCAGTGTTTTATCGTATCTCTCCGCTTATTAGAAAGAGTAGGGAATTGGTGTGACGCACTTTGCGTTTGTTATTTGTTTTGGATGGGTTGCTAGACAGATGCCAGCAAATTGCCTAGTGAGTAAAAGTAATATAAATTTGAGAAATTAAATGGGCTCTATCAAAAGAGCCGTTTAAAACAAGAAGAAAATACTCGAATAAAGGTGTTTAATTAGTTGGATATCTATCAAAAAAAGAATCGAATGGGAAAAATAACTCATACACAAGCAAAACTTAATTAAATGTAAGCTCTCATAAATTCAGCAAAAAAGAAATCAACTAGAATAATTTACGGAAAAATAATTTAGATACATTTATTCTGGAGACAAGTCTCAATAATCAAGGCCCATAATTTACTTCAAATAATGTCGAAAATAAAGCGAAATTTTCCATCATCACTTCGGCATAAATAAACAAGGATAAGCCTACCCATTATTTTCGAAGACATTACCTACTATCATTTATCTGTATTCATACCACTTTGGTTCTCGATTACCTTATTCTTGGAGGATCATAAGGTCTCATTTTGGTTATCAGTCCATCGTTTTATAAGAACAACAGAATATTGATGAAGCTTGAGTACGTATCTAAGATGAATCTCGTGTCAAGGTGAGAGCGTTACGATTCTATCTCACGTGTAGCCTTGGGGAAATATCAGGCGAATTTTTGAAATTTTCGCAAGAAAGTACAATTTTAGTCGAAGTAAAACGACGGCGTGAAACTGGTGGATGCCAAGCTACACAACTTGGCTCATCGCCGCAACGTTGCCTGCTTGTCGGTCTTCTACAGATTGTACTTCGGAGAGTGTGCCGAGGAACTCCACGACCTCATCCCACCGGCCTCTTCTACCATCGGACATCCAGACGCACTGCAACTTACCATCCCTCCCTTGTTGCTATTCCACCAACTCGCACTAAGCGCTTCCAAGCGTATTGCATGCGCACAGCAAAGGAGTGGAACTCTTTGCCTGCGTCTGTGTTTCCGAATGTTTACAACCCTAATATTTTCAAAGTTAGAGTGAACAGGCTACGTCTGGGTAAGCTCGCTCCATCGTAGACTTTGTCTCTGTCATCTCTGACTTAGAGTCAAGATCAAACCCATTACAAGTAAAAAAAAGGGGATTGAAGTTTTGGTTAACACTCCTTGGAACAGACTTTTGCGAGTCGGACTCTCACCGTATCAAAATCAAAAAGAACAAAATAATACCTTTCTTGTAGGGGTAATATATACTTGCAAATATTAGTACCAGGGCTTGCAAGTACGAGTTTGTAAAAATACTAGGGTCGGAAACCAGGTATTTTGAGTACTGGTTCGAATTGAAAAAATATTGTTGTGTTTGATAGCCCATTTATCGAGGTAGGTATGTAACATCAAACTATGACCAACATGAGCATTAGTTAAAAATGTGACGCAGACGAAGTTGCGCCGGTCAGTCTAGTATTTATTTAATATAGTCGTCTTCCAAAATTTTCAATCAATACATATTATAAAACAAAGTCCTCCGTCACGTCTGTCTTTCTGTTTGCGATAAACTCAAAAACTGTTGCACCGATTTTTATGCTGTTTTAACCAATGGATAAAATGGTTCTTGAGGAAGGTTTTAGTATAATATAATTTGTCAAGCGAGCGACGCCGCGGACATCAGCTAATAACACTAAAACTCGAGAACGGCTGGGCCGAGTTGAATAATTCTTTTTCGTTTAGTTCACTAGAATACAGGGAAAGTTTAAAATCAAAAAAATGGGTAGGTAGGGGTAGCCAGTTGACGGGAGCGAAGCCGCGGGGTACAGCTAGTATTATATCTACACTAATATTATAAAGAGGAAAGATTTGTTTGTTTGATTTGAATAGGCTCCGAAACTACTGAACCGATTTGGATGAAATGTTGTACAAAAACAGTTTGAGACCCGAGGAAGGACATAAGATATATTTTTAAATCGGAAATCCCTAGGGAACGTGAACTGTGCGGGTAAAACGGGAGCGAAGCCGCGGGGGACAGCTAGCAAAATATATAAATACAATGTAAAAAATAAACTAATAAATACAACTATTGAGAAAAAAGAGGATATAATTGCTGAACGGTAATAATTCAATTTTGAGACCACCATTTGTAGAACATTTTTAGATTATGTCACGTCTAACCTGTCTGTCGTGCCCTAAGTTTTTTTCCCTATTGGGAATTACAAGAATAAGGCTTTTATATGCCGGAGGGAAATTGGAGTTTTGTGGTAGGAATGATGTTAATTCATTTACAAAACAAATGCCTATTATATAAGGATAGGCCACTTGGGCTCTAAAAAAGAGTTGCTTTTTTACCCGATCGTCAAGGAAAGGTTCGAGCGCATCTTGTATGTTTGTGTGTTACATTGTTTCTTCCAAACGGATAGATTGATTTCAGTCATGAAAATGTCGTTAGATTTTTCTCAAAAACTCAAGTGCCCTTAGATAGGAATTAAAAAAAAAAATCTACATGGTGGATTTATGGCGCTAAATTTTACGTCATTATTTTTTTTTAACAAACCTATCGAGTAGGGTATCAAAATGAAGGAAATCAAAAGAAGATTACAAAATTTTTCGGTCTGTTTAGTGTTATTAAAAAAATATTCTTTTCTTTTATTTTTAATCGTTGCTCCACACTAGGAATTTCTCCTGACGGTAAGTGATGATGTGGTCTAAGATGGAGCACGCTTACCTAGAAGTAACCCTCTTGACTTAAAGACTCCCAAGTTGTAGTTTACGATAAATCCAGTATAACCCACAGATAAAATTAGCAAAAATAGCACAAGGTCAAATATTTGTAATCTTTTCAATTCTATTTGCGCTTTGCTCAGTAAATTCTTTTAGTACTAACCAAAAGGAAGTTTTCGTAGTTATGTTTAAAATAAATCAATCAATTGGATACATTTTCTTGTTTTATTGGCCGGATGTTTTTTATATGTTAGTTGTATGTGTGTTTGTGAGAAGCCAGTGTAGCGTGAGTCATGGGCTGAGGTCGGAGCTTAATGAAATTTATGTACTAGGTTTGTTCGTGTTTCTAGGCGTAAAAGCGACCTAACTATGTACAGTCGCCAGCACATCATCTGTTGTCCGGCTATCCGAAACTGACAAATTTTTCCAATCAAATTTGAACCCAATCTCTTTAGCAGTAAAGTTGAAAATCTAACAAAGAAATTTGACAGATTGTTGTTGCCGTAACTGTGCAAATTTTCCCAATCAACCTTGAACCTTATACTTTTAGACAAAAAGGAGAAACTCTATTGAAGAAATATGGCAGATTGTTGTAGCTTGATGTCTGTATATAACAGACATCTGAAGGCCAATCCTACTAATTTTTAAACAACTTTCGCATTCGCATGTCAATCGCAAACTGTCACAAAAGCCTTAATTTTCATACATTTTTGATAGTTTGCGATTGAGATGCGAATGTGAAAATTTGTGGAATTGACCCTCCGAGTTCACCTAGACAATAGAGTTTTACACAAAAACATATTAATCAAATAAAATACTGCTTAAATGAATGGTTTCATTGATTTAGAAATCGTTATTGTTGTATTTACATTGGTTTTTGCTTCATTTTATTTATAAACTGAGTTTTAAATAAAAAAGATTGAAAAGAAACATCAAGATTATTTACCTATCTAAATCATTCTAGTATAGGCGCGCTTGGATCAGTCACAGTTATCTTTTTATTTAACTCCGTGGTAATCGCAGACTCAAGGCCCCCAGTTTTTTTTTAAGTATTAGAATTCAGCAAATTACTCCTCCCGCCCTGGGTGAAGCAGGAGGGAGTGTCAGACTCTTACTGACTAAAACCCATCCGTGTTCCTCCTAGTGTCCTTTGCGTTCCAGGGCTGCGGTGACTCTTGCGAACAAATTCCGCAGCCCTGGTAGGTACTGGCCCTAGCGGACCCCGTGTTCTATGCTGACAGCTCTTTGAGGCGCGCTGTGTTCCATGCGTGCTCAAAATCGATCAAAGCCTGGTTCTGAACGGACGGCGAACCACCCAATGCTCGCCGTCCGCAGACCCTATTTGCGATTGACATTTAAATGCGAAAGTTGTTTAGAATTGGCCCTCTGATCCCAGTAACTGGGTAACACGATATTCCTTAAAAAACTGGTTTCTAATTTCTTGGCATGTGACCCGTAAAGACTTTATTTACTTATTTATTTTTAGGGATAACAACAGCTTTCAACTCTTAATTAAGTACTTATCTAATATTACATGAGTAGCCAATAATAGTTATCCACGGCAGATACATACGGTGGATGAATATGCTATTTACAGACTTAAAATTAAAGATGATTGGGCAACTATGAAGAGATCAGTATATAAAATATATCAAATAACAAATAAATATACTTACAAATAACATATGCAAATATGTAATATGTATATAATTATATATGAATAAAAATAAAAATAAAGTATATATAGAAATGAAAATATATACCGATATATTAATTATAAAACCAGCCATTTACTGTAATATTGATGAGTTATTTAAAATAGCCTATTATCAATCAGTCTAATACCTGAAGCAATTCTCATACATATACCTATGTATGTATAATATAATCTGAGTCTCGGAAACGGCACCAGCGATTTTCATGTGGAGGGAGTTTCGGGGGCGATAAATCGAACTAGTATTTTTTTTCGAAAACATCGTTTTGTCCGGGAGTTCGGCCAAAAACGACCAAAGCTTTTTTTTTTGGGACAAGCCCGCCACACATTCCCAACCACTGCAACTCCTGAAAGCCAGAATCAACAGTGGCGACCACCAGAAAAAACGCCGAGTTAATGAAACCCGACGAGTCCCGGAGAAACGATTCAACTGACCAAAACGACCAAAGCTTGCAAAGATCTATTAATTACGGCAGGGACCAACAGCTTAGCATGCTTCCCGAGGCAAAGAGGAGTATCGGTATGTTAAGACGGTCACCCATCCACGGATCGACCGCGGTAACCGTTGCTAAAACTTGAAGATATACCCGTTTGGCTGTTAATAGTAGTCACGATCTCGATTTCATAAAAGTTTAATTTTTATTTTTTTTCAACTCATATGGTGGACATCCCACCCACACGCACACAACGTTTTGGGAACACATTCATAGCTTACAGCAAAGGAGTGGAACTCCCTGCCGGAGTCTGTGTTTCCTGATTGGTACAACCTGTGAGTCTTAAGTCAAGAGTTAATAGGTTACTTCTAAGCAAGCGTGCTCCATCTTAGACCGCATCATAGTTTACTATCAGGTGAGATAGTGGTCAAACGCGTGCCTATATTAATGCAAAAACCCAGTGGTGTCATCTAAAGGTGTACACAAATCCACAGGCTGCCGCCGGTTCGTCGTCGCAGTCACAAGTCATTTGCGATTCAATGAGCTCGTCTGCCCTGCACTGGACGACCCAATTGACGTGATTGCTGTTTTGCATAAGCTCGGATGTTACGTCCGGTTTTGTTTAGAAAAGATGCTGGGAGTTGAATTAGTTTTGTGACTGCGAATCTAAAAAGGCCTCTTTAGTAGAATTAGGGCTGATTTTTCAATGGTCAGATAGCGTTTTTTGGAAGAACAAATACGTCATATTGACATATTTTCCATACAAAAGCTGTCAGACGGTCACTTTTATTCCTCAAGTAAAAGTTATTCCGCCACGGGATCTGGAGGCGATAGTCCTCGCGCGCCTGCATGAGTGGCTCGCGGAGGTACTACGTCGGGGGGAAACTCCGCTGACGCGACAGATTGTCGCGCAGCGGACAGGCTTCCGGCGTGATCTCATGGCGACATGGAGACGACGACTATCGCAACCCAGCGCAGGGCACGCCACGATAGTGGTGATATTTCCCCTCTTTGAGGAGTGGCTAGAGTGGCGCTACGGCGTCCTCACCTTCCGCCTGACGCAGGTCCTCACCGGACACGGATATTTCGGAAGGTACCTGCACAGAATTGGGCGGGAGGAATTTATCAAGGCAGTGACTGACAGTGTCTTCAAAATATTGAGATAAGTGATTGATTGTTGTTAAACAACTTTTGGGTATCATTAATCCATCATCAGGAGTGAAGACAACCAAATCAGAGGGGCCATTCTCTGGCCGTGGTAGACACCGCGGGCGTCGGAAGCCACCTGGTGACCTCCGGCCACCGTAGGCGCGGGCCTGTGGACGGTGAGCTATGGGTGGCTCGCCGTCCGTCCGTTTTCTGACGACAGGCCGTGTCGACGGCGCGTTCGTGTTCCACGCGCGCCTCAAAGAGAGTCAGCATTGGGAGGGGCCCGAAAGGGCCGACGCCTGCCGGAGTCGCGGGACTATTCGACATGTCAAATGTCTGACTATGTATTCGGAACTTAATTACTAACTTTAAGACCCATACTGTACCAATACTTAATGCAAATAAATGATTATGATTATGATTATGAGATACCGTGGCTCCGGAACACAAAGGGCACTGAAGGAACATGGATGGGTTTTAGTCAGTAGAAGTCTGACACTCCCCCTCGCTCCGCCCAGAGCGGGAGAAGTCATTTGATGATTTCCCATCCCTAAAAAAAAAAAGGTAAAAGTTATTGGACTCTTGAAAAATCAGCCCCTAGAAAGCAAATCACGCTACCCGTCACTGTCAAATCTTTCCAATCAACCTAATGCGTTAGCGATAAAGATGCAAATGAAATTTGACAGATTGTTGTGTGATTCGTATTATGATTCTTCTTAAGTGGCCTTTTAGCCGCTCTGTAATGTTTTTGTTCTTCGTTTGATCATGATTGTGGTGTCCACTATCGTTAAAGTTACTGTTTTAAACTTTCATGGTCACTAACATTAGAATAGTTCATATCGGGATTGTAGTAACTCCGTAATCATGACGCTTGCAACAGTGCCGAAATATCGTAAACTCGCAAATAAAAAGGTACATGACATGGTAGCAATCCCGATATGAACTAATCTAAGTTAAAGTTACTTTCCCAATCTATACTTCCTACTAATATATCAACTATACATTATAAAACAATGTCCTCCGGCGCGTCTGTTTGTCTATTCGCGATAAACTCAAAAACTTCTGCACCGGTTTTCATGCTGTTTTCACCAATAGATAGAGTGGTTTTCGACGAAGGTTTTAGTATATAAATTGCCAAGCGAGCGGAGCCACGTTCATCAGCTAGTAATATTATAAATACGAAAGTGTGTGAGGATGAATGGATATTTGTTACTCCTTCACGACAGAACGCTTGAAGGGATCTTCATGAAATTTGGCACAGAGGTAGATTATACATTTTTTTTCCCTATTTCTTAAGGGCGGAGTCACGGGCAACAGTTAATCTATACTAATATTACAAAGCAGAAGAGTTTGTTTGTTTGTTTGTTGGTTGAACGCGCTAATCTCAGGAACTACTGGTCCGATTTGAAAAAATCTTACAGTGTTACATATATAACAACGCTATATGTGGCAATTCATCGGCATGTGGACTGGACGCAAAGGCTGCGCCGATCTCCCAGTCCCCCTCCACTCAGACGATACGGGAATGTCGCTGGGTCGTTTTAGTGGGTATACTGGGTCAACCCGGGGAGTCCCTCATAGCCCCCCATTCCCCCGAATGGGAGGGTATGCGTTATGCATTTTAACCCAACACAAAAAAAAAGGTTGTTACCCGACTACTTAAGTATACCATTATAAATAACTAGCTTTTGTCCGCGGTACACGTTAAGTAAACAAACCATTATCTCTAAAGACCTTTTTGTACCAACATAGGAATATTTCTCGTCAACAACTCACTATTATGGAAGACAGACTTATCGCCCTTAATCTCTACAATCGTGCGCCATAACTATCCAGAATGACATTACAGCACAGGGTGCCATAACGACCTAACTTGACAGCGCACAATAAAAAAGGCCACTTGTTATATTCTAGATAGTGCGCTAATAAAGCCTAGGCGATAAAGGCTAGATAAAAATGAAGTAAGTATAAAAGTAGGGCTGTCCAAGTGTCCAGTGTCCATAATTTGTTAGTTCTCGTCAAGGTGAACTGGATAAAGCTGTGTGCAGCATTGAGGAATTTTGCCCTAGGGGTGCTATCATCATCATAGCCTAGCCTTTTCCCAACTACATTGGGGTCGGGTTCCAGTCAAACCGGATTCAGCTGAATATCAGTGTTTTACGTGGAGCGGCCGCTGCCTACCAGACCTCCACAATCCATTAACTGGGTAACACGGTACTTCTTGGTAAGACTGGAGTCAGATTTACTGGCTTCTAAATTTCAGCCAGGACCAACGGTTTATCGTGCTTTCCGAGGCACGGAGGAAACTCGGTTTATTAAGATGGTCACCCATCCAAAGACCAACCTTGGCAAGCGTTGCTTAACCGCAAAGATCGACCCGTGCGGCTGTTATTGTTTAGCCACGAGCCTAGGAGTGCTATCAAAGTCTTCGTATGTTGGCTTTCTTACGCCCCTCGCAAAGGGAGGAAAATTGTACCATACAGTGGCGTAACTCGTCTAAAAGACACCCTGTATTAAAAATTTTGGGGGGTCCGTTTTTAGGGGTAATGTTTTTTAAAACAAAATAGGTCCCTTAAGGACTTGGCAGAACACGTAAGAGACGGCGGGTCATTATAAAATCAATAACAATTGACGAAGGTAAAACGCATCAAGGATCAGGCAGTGAGGGACTTGTGACGTCACTATTTTGTAAAAAGTGTACATTCAAATAAAAAAAAAAATATTTTTTTGATTACGTAAAAATAAACGTGTCCAATCTTTTTTTGGAAATCTATCTGATAGACTTATTACATGTTTTAGTCATCTACCCTATTCCAGCATTTTATATACTGACATTGGGATGTAGGTTCCTTTGGGAGAATCTAGGAAAACACTAATAGAGATTTTTCCGAAAATCCTACGGGAATGGGTAAAAACTGGAAATGCGCGTCTCGGGCAGAAGCTATAATTATGACTCCGAACTCAAATATTGATTTAAGCTTCACACCGATCTGAACTAGTCCTAACACAATTTATTCTGTGTCAGTTGAATAATCAAATACTGGACTTGTTAGTACTGTTTCAATATTTTCTTTTCCCATACTTGGTATTGAGAGCTTGTTTAAATAGACATAATCTTTGATATTGTCACGTGTGTCAATGTCATGGAATATTCTCTAAACGATGGTTTTAGCCTTGAAAAGATGAGAACTGTTATTGGAAATTATAGAAGCACTCACTTTTGACCGCGTATTTGCTCGCGCTAATTTAAGATATGATAATATTTACTTGCCAGAATGAAGGTGTACAAAGTTGAAAGTAGTATGATCTTAATTTAAATGAGAGCCGTTTACATTCTATCATAACTTGTGGTGTGCAAATATTAACACAGTAAACATTAAATTGATTAAAAATGTCATATTCATACATCAGTTATCACTATAATTGCTACAAAAATGTCAACAAAAAAGAATTAGCGAAATCGGTTCAGCTGCTGTCGAGATTTGCGTTTAGCAACACATTCAGCGATTCATTTTTATATTATAGAAGATGTATAATAATCTATTTATAGGACAAATAGTAGTACCACGTCATTGGCCTGTTGATGAAGACTATCACCCAGGCGATAAATGAAGGCATACCAGTCGCGACTATCCTCTTGGACCTGAGCAAGACGTTCGATTTTGTGGACCACGAATTGCTCTCACACAAGTTAGAAAAATACGGGATAAGAGGAAAAGCTAACGATTGGTTGAGAAACTACCTGAAAAACCGACAACAATGTGTGGAAATCTCCAGAATACATAATGACAAAAAGGTGTCATATAGAAGCGACTATAAGGAAAATAATTTTGGAGTACCGCAGGGCAGTGTATTGGGGCCCTTTTTGTTCCTTCTATACATCAATGGCCTCCCAAATATCACTCGCCACACAGTGATTTCAGCCAGCTGTTCATGCGTGATGCTTGGACCAAGGTAAAAGGGATTCATTTTTATATATAAGACTAGCTATCCTTTGCGGCTGTCGCTCCCGTCATCTGGCAATTTTCTTACTTTTTTCTTTCATGATAACCTTCTCTTGACAAAAAACAAACACAACAATAAAAGAATTAGCGAAAATAGTCCAGCCGTTCACGCGTGACCAAGGGAAGAAGGGATTCATTTTTTAGATATTGATTAATTACTTGTATTAATCTGTATAGTATAGTTAATATAGCTAGAATTAGGCTAAGGATTTTTGTATCTGCTTACCTCATTGGTATAGTCATTACAAATGCTGCTAATGTGACCCTCAGTTCGATGCCAGGAAGGCTACTCTCTAAACCCGAAGAAGAAGAATACGCCTGCCACTAAGCCTGAATCTACGGACTTCGGACTTAGAGAGTAACCCCCTAGGTTCGGGCGTTATTAGATTTGTCGAAGTGACATTTCTCAGTCCCAGCTCAGAATCTGGCTTATGCCATTTTGTGCTCTCTATTGCATGGGACTTGACAGTTACTGACTCAATGTGGATGTATTATATAGCTAATAGCTGACCCACGCAACTTCGTCTGCGTCACAGTTTCCATTAATGCTCGGCTCCTTTTAGTCTTAGCGTGATGATATGTAGCCTATATCCTTCCTCGATACATGGGCTGTCTAAAACTGAAAAAAAAAATCAATTCGGACCAGTAGTTCCTGAGTTTACCCCCTACATACAAACTTACAAACTTACAAACAAATATTACCTCTTTATAATATTATAGTATATATTACCTCTTTATAATATTAGTATAGATAAACCTCTAAATAAACCCTTTGGGAAATACAACCTTGATGATTTATCTGTGTCTCAATCTCTGTATCGGCCTTTAAAAGATCGCTTTTAGTGATAAGGGCATTGTGTTGCATGTAATGTTTTCCTCATAGATCTTTTCTGTAGCTTATATGGTCTACTAACTATTCTCTATTGTAGGGATCACCAACCGCTCGATCGTGATCGACTGGTCGATCGCGGCAAGGTAAACAAATGTACGGACTGCGCAATAGTAAATTATTAAATGAGGGGATAAAGCAGTGTCTTCTGACACGGGCGTCATATTGAATCCCGTACACAATGAATGAAGGATAATATAAGAATCCTGAATGCAGCGAGGGATTTAAGCAAGCCCAAGGCAAAGACACCTTTATCCCTGAGGAGCATACTCTACTTTTCACACATACTGCGAGAAAATTTTGCCCTAGCCATGATAACAAGTGGCGTACATCGGCCCCTGCCACAAGGAGCAGGTCGCGCGTCCAAAGCTGTGGCTCCAGCCAACCGGCGGGCAATAATATTGTACTGAATTTTATTATAACCCGCCGGGCAACAAAGTGATTTGAATTTGGAACGCATTTTGACTGCGCTCGCTGCACTTAGCAGCGGAGGCGGACGGGAGCCGCTCGCGGGTTAAAATGATGTACTTTAGATTAGATTTTCATAGCAAATATTAAGACGTTTTCGTGCGTGCGTGGTAAAATATGTAAAAAGGTTATGTAGAAAATATACTAAATAATGGTATAGGTACTGAACTACAGCTTCATTTGTAATTTTATGAAGTACCTATATATATGTAGTATGTAACGTTGCCATAAATATGGTTTTTCCTGATGATGGGAATTTAATGCGCACAGTCTATTATTTTTTCATTCTAAAGGGATATCTTGGGTATTTTTATTTGTTATTCTACTGGTATATTTGCAAAAGTATTTCGTCCTAAGTTCCAGCTGCTACCTCATTCAAATTATATTTCGCGAGATAAATATTTCATAAAATGAAAATTTCTATTTCCTCATTTCCACCGGGCATTCAATCAATTTGAAAGAAAAACCAATCAAGAATTTAATTAAAAAACTGTCTATGTGTGTATTCGTTGCCTGTCTAATATCCTGGCAACGGAAATGATTTCCCAGCGCGTGCCGTAAAAAGGAAGAACAAATTAAAAGAAAATCTCGACTAGCCTAGAAAATAATTTTCTTTTAGAAAGTAGCTCTCTTCTAAGACATAATTGGCAAGAGATGTTGAGTACTCTACTATTTTAATAAAGGTGGTTTTTACACTGAAGCTATAGTTGATGGGGTAGCAGGTAACGGTTATTCAGTCTCGACACAGAATAATTTTTACCTTTGATAGACATACGTTTGACCACTATCTCACCTGATGTTAAGCGATGATTCGGTCTTAGATGGAGCACGCTTGCCTAGAAGTAACCTATTCACTCTTGACTTATAGACTCCCAGGTTGTAGCTATCAGGAAACACAGATTAAGGCAGGGAATTCCATTCCTAATAGTAAATACTCAACCGTATAGTAAATAGCAGCGCGATTCTGTAATGTTTACGAATGTTGTCGAAGTGAAGGCCTGGGCCCATTGTTTTTGAAAGTGAAGTTCTAAGCCATAAAAGTTTTAAATGAAATAAATATAAATCCTTCTGTGTAGGAGAAATTCATTATCACATTCTTGGGGCAGATAGTTTTGAGTATAAAACTAGATTGGCGAACTGTTTAGGGTAAAACCAGGATAGTTTATTTATTTAACACTTTAAGCACAAATGGACTTAATGCCATAGGCATTCTCTACCATTCAACCTTTGGGTGATGTAGAGACAAATAGTGGTAGGTGCAATATGGAGAACAGAAACGCGATATTTGCCTTGATTTTAATTACTCTAGTTTCGTGAATGAATTCAATGTTATTTTTTATCAATCGAGAGGTTTTACAACTACCACTAAGTTGACCACGTTGTATGTGTTTGTGCGATTGCAGGGGAAGGCAATGTGCGATCAAAGTTATTGCGGGATAAAAGTCCTTTTTCTCGAAGAAACATCAATCCTATATTTAACTTATATAGATAAAGCAACTGTTCCATATACGGGATAGTTGGCACAAAATATTGAGGTCCGCAAAAATCGCCGATACTCTGGAATTATCAAAGATAACGTTTTTTAATTTCACAAATTTGAAGAAATCACCCAAAGCACTTACCCATTTTTAAAATAAAATACTTTGCTTTATTACTGAGTGATATAAAGTAGTTACAAAAAGTGTGGCAACTATCCGGCTTTTACCCTATATTTACAATCCAGACCTCTCTCCTAATAACAACACCCTTCTTTGGGAACCGCAAAAGCATTTTTTAATTTCACAAATTTGAAGAAATCAACCAAAACACTTACCCATTTTTAAAATAAAATATGTTGATTTTTGTACTGATTGATATTAAGTTGTTACAAAAAGTGTAGGAACTATCCAGCTTTTACCCTGTATTTACAATCCAGACCTCTCTCCTAATAACAACACCCTTCTTTGGGAACCACAAAAAACATTTTTTAATTTCACAAATTTGAAGAAATCAACCAAAACACTTACCCATTTTTAAAATAAAATATTTTGATTGTTGTACTGATTGATAGTAAGTTGTTACAAAAAGTGTAGGAACTATCCGGCTTTTACCCTGTATTTACAATCCAGACCTCTCTCCTAATAACAACACCCTTCTTTGGGAACCGCAAAAAAAACCAACCATTCAAAATGGGGTTAAATAATATAATGACCACCATAAAATGCTTTAATACCCTTAGTTTTTTACCAAAAATATATACTTAACACAAGAAAAATAAAGTCTAAAATTACAATAGTACTAGCTATTTTAGTCACGACTGTACTTCAAATTCTATTTGTACACCAAATGTAGTAATTGTTCACTTAAGCGAGCAAATTAATATTCAGTTAGTTTAAAATTTAGTTAGTATTCAAATTCTCTATGGTTGGTGAATCATGTGGGTTTGGTTAGATTAGAACCATGACCATTAGCGCCAGATCCCTTCTACTATTGGTGAATCATTTGGTTTAATCGGATAACGAGATGTTTTATTTGCGTATCATTTTAAATTAAAATGTGGTTAATAAATTTGGTGTTTATTAACTATTTTTGGGTTAGAATATTTTTTTTGGAGTTGGTTTGCTTAAATAGGATAGTAAGATGTTATAACTTTGGTTATAAGTTTACATTTTAATGCGGGTTTAATTTTGGTGACCATTTACTATTTTTGTCTTATCTAGTGGTAAGTTAAACATAAGCCATTCTAAATTGAATACCACAACTCTAACAAACCAACCACCATGCACCGCCGTTATTCATTACACCACCCATTTGGCCAAACAAACACACACAGCCAAGCTTTCTAGGCCAGTTCAGTCCTTTGACACAGACCTTGCTTTCTTCAGTAAATTCAGGCTGTATTCAGCTTTAGATTGTACAAAGGCGTCTACAGCAACATGCTCATTAAGTTTTCAGAGGGGAAAGCCAGTACGTGCTTCGCTTACTGGGTACTGCGAGCAAAGGAGATGAGTGTGCGGGCCGACTTTGTATGCTTTTTGCTGAGTGCGTGTGTTGAGTGGTTCAACCTGGTTTTTGAGTGTTGGATTTAATCTGTTGTCAAATAAAAATATTTTATAAGTGGATTGGCGTTATTTTAACAACAAATTATAAAATTTAGCCTGAGGTTGACGGTTGATTGATTAGATTGAAGCTGAGTAAAACCTTAATAAATGTGCGCTTAGATTAGAACCTGAAAGATTTTCGAACCTAGGGATCGATTCTTGAAAGTTCAACAATAGTGCTATCATAATTATTTCAGCGGAATTGGGGATTGGTCGATTGGTGGAGATTTGCAATATTTACTATAGATTTAGATACACTTAGTTTTGTGTTTTTTGTTTTCGTGTCGATGGATAACTCTTTTTTCTTCTGGTTAATTGCAACATCGGTGGCATTAATTCAATCCTCCAAAGTACAGGTTCACATAAAAATAAGTGTGTCAGCAGAGAGCAAATCCAAAAAACTTAACCTGCACACAAAACTCTTTGGCTTCGTGTACAAACGTTGTGTTTGCACAGTTAATTCAGATCTCTTGTGCAAGCATACCAGGCTTAGAACCAGATAGATGAGGAAGGATCGTGGTGGTAGACAAGTAAGGCATCTTTATTAGGTCAAAGTGCTATGTGAGGTGTGAATACGAAAGCATCTCCTGACCTACCTAGGATTAAACTGGCTTTCGGACTTCTGATTAGCAGTAACGACTGTCATAGCAAACTAGGACCTATACATCAGACTAATAATCTCTGTTTATTGAGCGCCAATTTTTTAATAGTCGGTTCGTAAGCTTTTACATAAAGAATATTATGTCAAACAGCCCTGAATTGAGTTAAAATTAGCTGATTATTGATAAACTAGCTGACCCACGCAACTTCGTCTGCTCACATTTTCCATCAATGCTCGGCTCCTTTTAGTCTTAGCGTGATGATATGTAGCCTATAGCCTTCCTCGATAAATGGGCTATCATATACTGAAAGAATTTTTCAAATCGGACTAGTTCCCTCTGCATACAAACTTACAAACAAATGTTACCTCTTTATAATATTATTATAGAGGTATAGATTAGATATGCCTGTGTATCAGGGCCCACTCTATATAGGTATTAATTTTAAAATAACTTTCGAATTCGCATATCAGTTGCAATCTGTGAAAATTGTCATGTTAATTTCCATAAATTTCTGGCAGATTGCGACTGACATGCGAATGTGCGTTCACATTCGCATGTCAGTCGCATTTAAAAATGTCATCAGTATTTAAAAATTGATAGAAATGACACTCTAATTACAGACAACTAATATATTCTCCGAAATGCAAACATGTATTTCATGTTAGACCCAAGGGACTGACCGTTGCAAGCACAGTAGTTTAACGCTATGTCGCAATATTATAACGCTGCATTTGTAATTAACTGTATGAGTGGCCCAATTAGAGAAAAAAAACGGGCTAATCCCCAAGAGTAATTTAACATTTCTGTCTAGGTGGAAATTCATGAAAAAAGAAAACAATGTATTTTCTGCTGTGCTCTGCTTGTAAAACAAATACTTATACTTTGTGTGTCATCATCATCAGATCAGCTGTGATATGTCCACTGCTGGACAAAGGCCTAACCTAAGTGTCGTTACAACGACCGGTTCTGTGCGTCTCGCATCCGTCGGCTACCCGCGACCTACTTTGTACGTAAGAAGTCATAATTCGAGGTTTGACTCTCGCCTATTTTCTCCTCTAATATTGGACCGATTTAAAAGATATTTCATTAACTGAATCTAAAGGATATTGATTTATTTCTGTTCTCACCAAGCACATGTGTCACTATGTTTTCATTTTTTATGACATATTAACCGTATGAGCACAAGAACCCTCAAAAATGCTCAATTTTGTCCGAAAACCGTTGTAAACAGAGCCCTAGTGTGCAAATTTGACAACTATTCATGAAATAAAACAACACAGAAGTTCTTTTCGTATACAGTTTGTGACATTTCTTTTAAATCGGACAAGTATAGGATTATGACTTTTTTATGTTTGTTCCCTCATAACTCCGTCATTTTTATGAGCCGATTTGAAAAAAATATTTTCATCTGAAAGGATATACTGCCCGATTGGTCCCATTTAGATTTTATGAAAATCGGTTAGATAGTTAAAATCTATTTTAAATCGAAATAATATACATTCGTTTACTTGGATGATGGTTTTTGTCATCCAAGTAAACAAAAATGCGTATTTTGTTTTCCTGCGATTTTGCAGTGGTGTGGAGTACCACTAAAATGTGAAAAAATAAATAAATAAAATACAACCGATTTCCAAATTAAAAAAAAAAACACTACAAAGTAAAAAAAAATACTTTCATTTCGGAAGTCGGTGTCAAAATTCGAAGAAACTAACAAAACACCGACTTCCGAATATAAGTTGTTTTACTTTGTAGTGTTTTTTTTTTATTATTTGAAAGTCGGTTTTATTTTCTGTAAAAAGTTTTGTATTCTATGCAGTTGTTTATGGTGCTGTGTGTGGATACTTTTGTGTGTTTGGAAGTAATTTTTTCAAAAAATTGTACTAGATTTTCCTGCAGCTTTACCTACAATCTACATGCAAAAAATTGTTTCATGTACATTTGAAGAAGTAAAAATGAAAGATACACACATCAAAAAATGTTTGCGATCACTTTGTGAATAATCGAAAACTTTTTTGTTACCTACGGTAGATTATATTTTGATTTCAAACTCAAACTCAAACATTTATTTCAATTAAACCATTTACAGGCACTTTTGTTCTTCTTTTTAGATTCTTTATTCAAAAATAAAATAGAATTAGAATATAAAACAATAAAACAGTTGCAATTGTTTTCCATAAAAAAGGCTTTCAGTCTTAGCTTATGCTTATTCAGACTTCTGATTGAGTCAATTTTAACGGATTTAAAATACTTTTGCGCGGAAAGTAGTAATTGAAAAAAATGCCAAGAATATTATCAGAAGTTTTACGAACAAGAATAGTAACTTTGAGGGATCTCTATATCCCAATCCTGTGTCGTGACCATGTTGCAGAGGTGCCATGGGATGGGTAATTTAGCTGACCGACCCGGCAGTGGTCGCCCAACTGTTTGGACTGATGCCCAAAAGCGCTATAATAGATTGCTGGCAGCCCGTGCCCCAACAATCAACGCTACTAAAAAGAAGTTCGGGCCGCTTCTGGGCTTGAAGTTAGCACTCAGACGATTCGGAATTGCTTGCAACAGGAAGGATTACTTGCACGAAGGTTGCACGAAGGTCTTGGCAAGCGCTTCTGAATTCCCGGCAACGTCAACGATAGAGATTGCAGTGAGCTAGGCTTCAGCAAAATGAAGAAGAAAACATTCGGCAAAACTGTCTCTTCGTTGACGAATCGCGAATCAGTACTCATCCAGATAACTGACGTGTCCGTGTCTGGAGAAGACCAGGAGACCGTGTAAGGCAAAGAACTGCCACTGGAGCAGTTCAGCAAGGCGGGAAATCGGAAAATTAAGTTTGGTTAAACAGTCTTTTTCTTTCTATCAAATTCCTGTTACAATTACATTCTGATAAATTACTCATATTTTGTTACTAAAAATAGTTTTTTTTTTTTTTTGTAAACAGGGTTTTTCTATTTATAGAAAACACACAACAAAGAATTTTATGGATAAATTTAAACAAAAATAAATATATCAGCTTATGCTAGTGATCACAAACTTTATTTGATGTGTGTACATAGTTTTATTTTCCACTAGCTTCTGCCAGCGGCTTCGCCCGCGTGATCCCTAGGGAACATATTCCCGGGATGAAAAGTAGCTTATGTGCTATTTCAGACTATAATCTATCTTTGTTCTAAATTTCATTAAGATCCGTTAAGCCGTTCTGGCGTGATTGAGTAACAAACAACCAAACTTTCACATTTATAATATTACTCGTTTGGTGTAAAACGAAACTTTATCCATCTTCCCCTCGACATTATAATTATTAAAGGATATTGCAAACTGTCGTAAGCCGTTTTCCGAAGCTACTCGCTAGCCTCTAGGCGCCAAGCTAGCCGCCTGCCTGTGCGTTCGCGGCCACAAAAATAATCCTTATAGCATGATTCAGTATTCACGCGCGATGGCTTATTATTAGCGTTTTTCATGTATAACTTTGGTGTTTCTATACCGATTTCTATGATTCTTTTTTTATGGAATAGTTAATAATGTTAACTTTTATTAATGTTAATTAGGTACGACTGAGAGTTTTATAAACGTAAGAGTAGACAAATACAATCAGAAAGCTTCGAACTGCTAAGCTATCGGGAGTTACACGTGTTATTGTTCGTCAATCATAAAAGATAGACATATGCTGTCGTTGGATATTTTTTATATAATTTTAAGGAGAACATTTCCGTCATACATGATTTCTGTGTAGCTTTCACCATCAAGGTTGCACACGCGACGGAAGCTTAAAAAATGGAGTAACTTCTCCCGTTTTCCCAACATTTCCCTTCACTGCTCTGCTCCTATTGATTGTAGCGTGATGAAAAGTATACTATAACCTGCTCAGAAGTATGAATAATAATTGTACCAAGTTTCATTAAAATCCGTCGAGTAGTTTTTGTTTCTATAACGGTTATACAGACAGACAGACAGACAGACAGACAGACAGACAGACAAAAATTGTACTGATTGCATTTTTGGCATCAGTATCGATCCCTAATCACCCCCTGATAGTTATTTTGGAAATATATTTCATGTACAGAATTTACCTCTCTACAGATTTATTATAAGTATAGAATAGATATAGATTAGCATCGATATGTTGCAATTGATGGATCACTGACAAATTGATATGGAAAATGTGGCGTTGCCTAACTATCTATATATCCTACTAATATTATAAATGCGAAAGTTTGTGAGTATGTATGGATGTTTGTTACTCTTTCACGCAAATACTACTGAACCGATTACGATGAAATTTGGTATGTAGGTAGCTGAAGACCCAGAATAACACATAGGCTTTTTATCCCGGAGTTCCCGAGGGATCGGGATTTACACGGGAATAACGAGAATTTATACGCGGACGAAGTCGCGGGCGGCCTCTAGTATATACCGCGTGTATCTGACATCGACGCACAAACGATTTCCATGGGTACAGGGTATAATTCTGGACACCCCGGTGTTGGAATTTTTCGTCGGTTATTTTCTCATTTTTTTCAAGCTCAGCTGAGCTGATATCTATTTGTGGTTTTATTCAGATTGCTCTTTTTAGTGAAAGTAGTTAATTAATTATTTTTTTATTAAAAATCTCATTGGGTCAGGTCAGAATAACGATTATGAGCAGCCTAAAGAAAAAAACCCTTGAAAAAAATGAGAAAAAAGCCGACGATAAATCCTAAGTCTAGGGTGTCCAGACTCACGCCCTAGACCCACGGAAATCGTTTGTGCGTCGATGTCAGATACACGCGGTATATAATATTAAAGCAGAAACTGACTGCTTGATTGATCAACGAACAGCTAAAACTCTTGATCGTAAAAAGCTGAAATTGGGCAAGTAGATTTTTTACACTCCGTAGGGGTGAACTAAGAGGATGATTTCCCTAAATTCCGGCGGAAAAGGGCAAAATGGGGATATGCGCGTACGAAGTTGCGGGTAAAACGCAAGTTTTCAATATTATTTCATCATTATTATTTCCTCTACTGCTTTTACTAATATCATGTGTTTGTTAATATTTTGATTTTGCTCTATTGGGTGCTATTAATTTATTTCCAGTCTGAACTGTGAAGGTACAGTTGCCAGCACATCAAGCTATCCGAAACTGTAAAATTTTCCCAATCAAATTTGAACCTTATATATTATACGTTATATAGTTGAAAATCTACTGAAGAATTTTGACGGATTGTTGTACCTTGATGTACTGGCGATTGTACTAAGTAGCTAACGAGTGGAATTTCCTGTCGGAGTCTATGTTTCCTGATAGCTACATCTTGGAGGTTTTTAAGTCAAGAATATAACTTCTAGTTAAGCGTGCTCTACGTCATCACATTCCCTAAGGCTGACCGCAATCTCTATTATCAATATTATTTATTAAAAAAAAAACAACTTTTATTAAGGGTTGATAGATCTTAGTGACTTATTTGATTGATTTTGTTAATTAATAATCTATAACTTCATAATAAATAAAATCTATGGAAAATAGAGCAGTTTCATCTTTTTAGTTTTCTCTACCCAAATAGTAAAACGGGACCCTATAACGAAGACTCCGCTGCCATTCCGTCTGTCTGTCCGTTTGTCACCAAGCTGTATCTCACGAACCGTGATAGACAGTTAAAATTTTCCCAGATGATGTATTTATGTTGACGCTATAACAACAAATACTAAAAAAAAACTAAAATAAATGTTTATAGGGGCTAGCCCATACAACAAACGTGATTTTTGCTGGTTTTCATATATAATGGTACAGAACTCTTCGTGCGGGAGCCGACCTCGATCTTGGCCGGTTTTTTTACTATATTCTTGCCACTGGCGTGGCTTGCCATGCTCTTTAGGTTTTGAGAAACTTAATACTCTCTCAAATACTCTGTACCTCTACATAACATTCCAAACCGAAATAATAATCTCTATTTTAATAATAAATCTCTTGCCCTACCAAATATAAACATTTATTTCAATAAAGTACCCAACGTTTTAATAAAACTATCCCCAACCACATTTAACTAACTTAAATTAATACAAATATTACGTCAGTTATAACTCGTTGAGTTAAAAGTTTCAGTTAAACTTTAACCCGTTGGCACAATCCTGGGATCTGTTAGTTTCATCACGATGGTATTAAGTTGCATCTATGCGACGACGGGTAGGGTTATCTTGGGTGTGGTGTATGGTACAAGCGGTCAGCGATTTCAAAATACGAGTAGAACCGATTTCGAGGATTAGTAGAATCGAGTTGATTGAAATGGTTTTAGAGAAAGAGAAATGTTACACAAGGCGATGTAATCTTTTCAGTTATCAGTTAATAATAAACATTGCTATTGTTTCAAATACATTGATACGAGTAAGCTGGAAAAGCAAGCTGTGTCCTCCTGTAATTGAAGGAGTGCACTAAGCTTAAACTTTTATGTTTAAAATTTTAATTCTATGTGTATTCTGCACATTTTGTGGGAGGTCTTAATTTAAATGTAACTTATTATAAATGCGAAAAAGAAATCGTTTGTTTGTCGCACCTTAATCGCGTCATAATCGCTGAACTGAAAGTTGATTCATCATCTGCCTAGCCTTTTCCCAACTATATTGGCGTCGGCTTCCAGTCAAACCGGCAATAAACTGAAAGTTGATTGCAAATATATATTACAGAAAATAACGAAACTTACAGAATATTACAAAAAAAATATTTACAAAATAGTTTTATAGTTATAACCAGAGGGTTACTTTGATTGTTTTGAGCTATTTGAAAAGCGTTGCTGCTGATACACAATATTATAACTACTTTTTTTTTGTTTAAACGTGCCTTTTTGGGAAAGTACTGCAGGGTTGGAGCTACTAGCTGAGATTATAATACACTACACTTAACCTTCAATCAGTATAAAGAGGATGTTATTTAACCTATACCCTATTTTAACTTCTTCCAATTTCAGACCACATGCGTTTTTGACTTTATTTAGTTTTTTTTTAATAATAAATCGCTGACCCACCAAAACCTACGAACATAATTATTAAAAAACCACGCTTTCCTTTCCACTTGCACCCCACAACAAGCTTATACTGATTACTTGTACAGATTTCAATCAGAGCCCGAACAATGTTGATTGTGTGTCGTCGAATGAGGGCGCCCGATTGAGCCGCGTCTTCGTTTTACGACCGCGTATGTGTTACTAGTATGATCCCCTCTTTATTATCTCATTGATGTTTAAAAACTTTTTTTTTGTTGTTGTGTGGCTATGAGTTTTAGTGTGCCAGTTATTTGATATTCTTTTGTTGTTCAATCTCATAGAAAACCTCCTTTTTCACTATAAGACTGTTCTTTGTTCATTATAAGAGCATCTTGAATTCTTGTGGCCTATAAACCAAATGTAGATAAAACTTATTTATGGTACGTGGTTAAAAAAAAATCTATTGATTAAATATGCGTGGTAGAGATATATAATATTATAGTTTCTATCTATCTGAAAACTGTGAAGGAGACCCTTCTTCTTGTTATTGTGCCGGCAGTAAGGTCTGACGACCCCACACACCTTAGTGTCATAGTTTCTAAACCGCCTCAAAGGCCTCTGACATGATTTAACGACCGCCATTTGGCGGCCGGGCTATACCGCGTGTATCTGACATCGACGCACAAACAATTTCCATGGGTCCAGGGCATGATTCTGGACACCCCAGTGTTGGAATTTTTCGTCGGTTCTTTTCTCATTTTTTTCAAGAGTACCACAAATAGGTATCAGCTCAGCTGAGCTGAAACCCATTTATGGTTTTATTTAGATTGCTCTTTTTAGTGAAAGTAGTTAATTATTAATGTTTTTTATTAAAAAATTTCATTGGGTTAGGTCAGAATAACGATTATGAGCATTCTAAAGTAAAAAAAACTCTTGAAAAAAAAAAAAAAAAAATAGTAAAAAGCCGATGAAAAATTCCAACTCTGGGGTGTCCAGAAGCATGCCCTGTGTCGATGTCAGATACACGCAGTATGCCTTCCGAAGCACGAAATCATCTTTTTATCAGACAATCAGGTGATTTAAGCCAGCAATGTCCAGGCCAAACTGGAAACCACTTCACAAAGTATGCTTCCCGTGGGAATCGAACCCACGACCACCGGGTCACAAGCCAAGCGCCTAAACCACGAAACCTTACCAGTAGACCCTTAGTTTATAAAAGAAAACAGCTATTAGGAAGACTTAGGCAATAATGTTAAAGCAAGATTGATGGAAAATTGAACTTATACATCATCATCTGCCTAGCCTTTTCACAACTATATTGGGGTCGGCTTCTAGTCAAACCGGATTCATCTGATTACGAGTATTTTACATGGAGCGGCTGTCTACCAGACCTCCACAACCCATTAACTTCGTAACACGGTACTCCTTGGCAAGACTGGTGTCAGATTTTCTGGCTTCTGAATATCCGTAACGACTGCCAAAGATCTTCAAATAACAGCCGGGACCAACAGCTTAACGAGCTTTCCGAGGCACGGAGGAAACGGTATGTTAAGATGGTCACCCATCCACAGACGTTGCTTAACCTTGAAGATCGACCTGTGTGGCTGTTATTATTTAGCCAAGAGCTCCTCGAAATTTTGGACTTATGCATGCAGTCCATTAATTACCCGCGAATTTGTAATAAATGGGCGTAAAAAGCTGGTACTGAATCTTTAAATTAAGTTTAAAAGAGTGTCCATGGAGTTTCTTGCACGTTCTTCTCCATAGGATCTACTTTTTGGAATGTGCAACTGCCGCGCTGGAGACGGGGTCGGTGGGTGTGTTATGTTGCAGAACAACCTGCTGCTCTTGTCGCTAGCGCGGCAGGATTAGCTTCATCTATTTGACTGACAGACCTTGACCATTCAAAAGTGCCTGTAACCCGTCAACAACCTAGTACGGAAAGCTTAGGCAGATTGCCCTAAAAGTACTTTTCACTTTTCTTTACGTATTTCGGTTAAGTATTAATAATTATGTAGTTGCAAAAGTAGGTATTTTTAATATGTGATGTAAAGGATTTTGTATTTGTACAAAAAATGTACTAAGTAATGTTCCTTATTTCCATGTATTCAAATAAAAGATGAAATTTAAGACGTATCATTTATTAAGTATTCTCATGAAAATTTATGTTAAATTCTAATATTTATTCATTTTGAATAGAAACCAGAAGAACGGGCTCTCGCTTTGTTTAGCAACCGTTGAAATGATTTATGAGCTGTCAAAATTTAAGGGAAAGAGGGTGAGAACTCGTAATTCTGTTATTTATTCTGATTTAACTTGTAAATATGAGGATTTGAACTAAATCCGTTTTGTAAACTGCTTTGATTTAAAATTATAATAGACGCTTGGCCAAAAAAGATTCAGTAATAAACCAGTAATTTATGGTTGTGTTAAACGGACTATGGGTAGTTTAGATTTATTTGACTTCATTTTGAGAAATAATATAAATATTTATGAAATACGAAAGTTTGAATTATTTTCGCAAAAAAAAATAGCTTACAATTACTGGTTCCACATATTTCTGCACCTAAACTGAGATCTATTACTGAGCCTCAGCTGCCTGTCTGCCCATCTGTCTGCCTGTCTGTTTGTCCGACCGTCTGTCTGTCAGTGGGCTGTATCTATTAATTGTAGCATGTAGACAGTTGAAATTTACACAGATTGTATATTTCTATTGCCACTAAAACGAAAAGTTATAAAAATAAAGGTTTATGGAACAGAACCCTTAGTGCACGAGTCCGACTCACACTTGGGCGAATTTTTATTAAATGGTTTTTTTTCTGTTCCTACCTGTTCCACGTGTTATGTATATATTATTTACCGCCTTTAGTTTCATGTAAGATCTTGAAAAGCTCTTCATTGAACAATCGGGTTGACCAAACGTGCTCTATCTTAATCTAGAAGAACACGGCAGTTGTCATCGCTTGCCTCTAGAACTTTTTATTAAATGCTCTTTTTATCCGCGTATTTATTTTAGTGCCAGAGGTTTCATTTAAAGTGATAACGAAAAAAACTTTTTACAAAAAAAATACAACCGACTTTGTTAGTTTCTTCGTATTTTGACACCGACTTCCGAAATTAAAGTTATTTTTTACTTTGTAGTGTTTTTTTTTAGAAGTCGGTTGTATTTTTTTGTAAAAAGTTTTTTATTTTTCACTTTTTAGTGGTGCCCCACACCTAACAATACTACTACAAAATCGCAGAAAAGCAAAATACGCAATTTCGATTATCAAAGAATCATCTAAATAGTCAAATTCCAGCTATTTCGATTTAAAATCCAAAGTTCGTAACCAATTTTGATATAATTTAAATGGGACCAATCTGCAAGTATACCTTTCAGATAAAACAAAAAAAATCAAATCGGTTCATAATTGTCGGAGTTTTGAGGTAACAAACATAAAAAAAAAAAACATACAACCGAATTGATAACCTCCTCCTTTTTGGGAAGTCGGTTAAAAAATATACAAAAATCATCAGTTACTGACTGATCGAGTGACTTTCAGACAACGCATAGCCGATATTTCTGATCACAGAAAGCTGAAATTTGGCACGTAGGTACCTTGGAGAGTGTAGGGACTACACTAAGAAAGGATTTCTGGAAATCCCTACAGGACCAGGATATGCGCCTACAAAGTCGCGGGCAAAACCTAGTGTGCTTATAATATGGAGCATAGTCGCAAAGTGTTACACTAATTACATTGTAAATATGTTTTTTTTATGGCTAGTAGACATATTTTATAGTTTGTGTATAGTATTCAGTTTAACCGGTTAGATCCGGTGGCGGTGGATCCACTGGTTCCACCTGACGCAATTGATTTTATACTTTATTTTTATGTCAAAATACGAAGAAAGTAACAAAAACACCGACTTCCGAAATTAAAGTTATTTTTTACTTTATAGTGTTCTTTTTTTGGAAGTCGGTTGTATTTTTTTGTAAAAAGTTTTTATACTTTGTATTTGAATAATAATCATTATCAATCGCATTTAATAATTCTCCGTATTGCACCTACCACTATTCTCTGCATCACCCAAAGGTTGACTGGTAGAGAATGCCTATGGCATTAAGTCCACCTCTGTACTCTTTTTGGGCTGAAAGTGTTAAATAAATAAATAAATTAATTTTATAACAAGCTGAGTGCTTGATTCTCAGTGTTAAAATTACGATCCCTATTAACCTTGTGTTTTAAATATCAAAATTCCTTTCTTAAAAATATATTTTAAAAATAATCGTTTGCTTTCAAAAGGACTCCTTGCACATAATATCTTTTAACACTGCATGACAGTGAATAATCTTCAGACAAAAAACCCATTCTTTACTTTAAGAATAAATCTTAAAATAGATATCCATATAAAGTAGTAAATCTCTACAGCGAAATGGCTTCATATTTGTTCATTTTGACCCACCTCAAGGAACCACACCAGGTATTATACATTTTATACCAACTGTATATTAAGTTAAACAAACCGTTGCCCTTTGAATACTAAATTACCCATACCCAGCATGTAAGGACATCGGACATATTAAATTTATGTCATCAGCTTATAAATTAGTGTTTATAAAGGTAGCCTCACCTGTTCATGGCACATTATAATGCAGTAAGGAGTGGTACTGGCCACTAAATAGATGTACAGCAGAAGGTTCAAGTATTCGTAGAGCCTCATTTTTGAGATGAGTTTGCTCTTGGCTCTAAGTCTTGGTCAAACATGACAGAGACAAAATTTACGATGGAGCGAGCTTACCCAGAAGGAGTATTAACCCAGTAATCGAATAAAAGTCAACTGTCCCATACATTTATGTGTGCATAACTCGACAAAATGTACTGAACTGAACCGAAGTTTAAAAAAAACTGGCCAAGTACGAGTCGGACTCGCGCACGAAGGGTTCCGTACCATATCTATAAAAACGTTGTATGAGAACCCTCTTAAATATTTATTTTATTCTGTTTTTTAGTATTTGTTGTTGCAGAAATACATCATCTGTGAAAATTTCAACTGTCTAGCTATCGCGGTTCTTGAGATACAGCCTGGTGACAGACAGACGGCGAAGTGTTAGTAATAGGGTCCCATTTTTACCCTTTGGGTACGGAACCCTAAAAATGGCGGTTCGACAGATTTAGTACAGAAAAAGAGTAAACAGCCATTTTTAATTCTTCAGTTAAAAGTTTATTTATTTATTTATTTATATATGCTTTATTGTACACCAAAAAATATAAAATCATAAAGAAAACCATACAATTGGCGGCCTTATCGCATTCCGCGATCTCTTCCAGCACTAAAAAACCGGCCAAGTGCGAGTCGGACTCGCGCACCGAGGGTTCCGTACAAACCAATAGGTATTATATTATAAGCAGAAGTTGCGATTTACGATTTATGACGTATTAAAAAAAAAACTACTTACTAGATCTCGTTCAAACCAATTTTCACTGGTAGTTTACATGGTAATGTACATCATATATTTTTTTTAGTTTTATTATTCTCTTAGTTTAGAAGTTAAGGGGGGGGGGGGACACATTTTACCACTTTGGAAGTGTCTCTCGCGCAAACTATTCAGTTTAGAAAAAAATGATATGAAAAACCTTATATCATTTTTGAAGACCTATCCACAGATACCCCACACGTATGGGTTCGACGAAAAAAAAATTTTTAATAAAAAAAAAGAGTTTCAGTTCTAAGTGTGGGGACCCCAAAATTTATTGTTTTTTTTTTTATATTTGTGTGAAAATCTTTATGCAGTTTACGGAATACATCTACTTACCAAATTTCAACAGCATAGTTCTTATAGTTTCGGACAAAAGTGGCTGTGACATACGGACTTTTATGCTACTGTAGTTTCGGATATAAGGGGGAGAACGGTCATTTTTGGTCTTATTTTCTGAATAACTTAAAAATTGTGACAAAAATATAATTAAATCCCTTATAGTAAGCCCTTTCATTTGATATGTCACACGATACAGATTTTTCTTTCAATTTTCTTATTTACATAACGCGTCCGTGTTTGTGACACAGAAGTCCATGTGCATACCAAATTTGAACAGAATCGGTCCAGAAGATCCGGAGAAAACTAGCTGTGACAGAAGGACAGACAGACCAAAGACTATTAAACCCCAGTGATCCCTTAATCCGGCTAAGTGCGAGTCGGACTCACGAACGAAGGGTTCCGTACCATAACCGCGTTGCGGAATGCGTCCGTGCGTAGCTGGGGTAGCTAGTGATTTACCCTCTAACTAACATAGACATACCAAAGTTATCTTTTATAACAATAGTGTTCCTAATTTAAGGCGCGTCCCCGAGCAAAACGCAGCGCTAGCCGTTTTTTGTGCAGTTTTTTGGAGCTATCTACTCAAATATCAACTAATAAAAAATACATTGAATTTCTACATAATCTTGGCTTCAAAATGGTAGATTTTATTTTTTATTATTAAGTATATAATGTTTAAGTAATCTCCTCACAACGAAACCACAGAAATGAGAAAAAAATACTGAAAACGTGCATCTTCTCGAAAACTAACGATTATTTTGATTTTGCACTTACACTAATGGATAGGCAATATAATTATGAACATTTTGGTAGAAGTATTTTTTCCAAACGACCAAAATTAGATTTTATAACGATTTAATTCAACATTCTGAGCGTATTCGCTACTGTATCTCTTGCGCTGTTATTGAGGGAAAAAATGCTCAAGGTTATTTGCTCAGGGTACCGCCTTAAATACTCATTACTTTTTTGTGTCTCATAATTTTTTGAGAGTTTACCTTCTGTAATCTTAATATCTTTATTAAGCAAGCCATATTGCTAATATAGTAACAACAGGGAGACCCTGTTGATTAGACGACCTAAATACAAATTATAACTGCATTTAGTTCGCTAGCTAGCCGTTATTTTGAAATCAATCTAAGGTAATTTTTGAGGTAATTATGAGAAGAGAGAAGGAGATCGGGGTTAAATAATAAAAGCCACACGGGTCGATATTCAAGGCTAAGCATCGCTTGCCGAGGTCGGTTTTTGGATGGGTGACCATTTTAACATATCGAGGTTCCATGGGTGACCATTTTAACATATCGAGGGTTTTCATGCCTCGGAAAGCACGTTAAACCGGTCCCGGCTGTCATTTGTAGATCTTTGGCTTTCGTTAAGGATTGTCAGAAGCCAGAGAATTTGACACCAGTGTTACTCAAGGTCTGGTGGGCAGCCGCTCTACGTATTTAGCTGAATCCGGTTTGACTAGGACCCAATCCCAATCCAATTGAAAGAAAGCTAGGCAGATAATGCTCGGCACAAATAGGACTCTTGTAGGAAGAGTCATATAGCATAAATTATGCGAATCTCGAATTTCCATTCACAAAATTATGTTCTCTTTGCTTCACAGTAACTACTTATTAATCAAATACTTAGAAAGAGAACTAAGCTTTAGTTTATCTGTACTTACCTTCAGCCATTTTATCAGCGAAACTGAATGTGGAAATGCCAAAATGTAAATGCACCTAATGTAATGTACATGTGACTTTTGTCACCGTGACAGTATATATATCTCTCTGTTGCACTTCACAATTGCGAAAGAGAGAAATGAACTGTCACGGTCACAAAAGTCACCAGTGCGCGCATAGGCTAACTTATGTACCTATGTAAGATGATCATGAAAGTCATAAGATGATCTCACATATTTACTTTCTTTTGACATTTCGAAAGCGTTTGTCAATCCCATTCATTTTGACGTTTTGTCAATCGCCTTACGCTACCGCTGTCAGAAATCATAATGTCACTTACCTCAATTATTTAAAATGATATTCAGTAGGAAGTAATGTCATGTCCTCGTTGCCAAAATCGAGAAATCGGACTACTTATATACCTTCACCTATTCGATACCTCTGGGCTCAAAGGTCGTAAAGGACATTTGGGCGAAAATGAGTTTTTGACACGGTTATACTTAATTTTTAATTCCCACCGATTTGTATATTCCGTTTTACGGAACTCGCAAAAAAATGCCTTTACGACCCACTTAATTTGATACGATAAACTTAGATAAGTTTACCGAGAAAATATGGATTTAAATAATACTTAGTTACCAGAGTATATTAATTTTGGCAGTAAAGCAAAGTATAAAACAACTATTGGGCATAAACTATTGTTTTCCTGAAAAGTCGCATTTTGTTCCTTTGCTTCTCCTGAAAAGTCGCATTTTGTTCCCTTGCTTCTCCTGAAAAGTCGCACTTTGTTCCTTTGCTTCTCCTGAAAAGTCGCATTTTGTTCCTTTGCTTCTCCTGAAAATCGCATTTTGTCCTTTACGACCTTTGAGCCCAGAGCTATCGAATAATTATCACTAGCTTACCCGCGCCACTTCGTTTGCGTCACATTTTTCATCATTGTTCCGCTCTTGTTGGTCATAGCGTGATGTCATATATCCAACACTAAAATAATTGTACAATTCAAAGTAGCAGTTCCTGAGATTAGTGCGTTCTACCAAACAAACAAACATCTCTTTAGCATAATAATATTAGTATACATTCGATAGGGAATGGTTGTCAAGAACGGCTAGGAAGACTATTACATTATTGGAACCACAAACTTACCGAATAAATAAATACTCTTTGCTAACTGTAATAAAAAAGTTGCTCAATATTCGATATTCAAATGCGTTGAATCCAAGAGTAAGTTTAATTGCGCCAGTTGACTTCCGCAAGTAACTTGTATCGTTTAAAAAGTTAAAAAGAGTGACTTGCGACTTTTACTTAGCAACTAGAAACTTTCAGCAGAAATCTATTTAACTTGCTATGGGAGAAGTTCGATGGGTTTCTTAACGTTGACGTTGTTGCTTCTGCAAACATACTTTTCTCACTGACGGTGATTTACGGCCTGATATATACCTAGAGCTCATGTACACACACAGAGCTTATTTTCAAAAACAGTTTTTTTTAAAATAAAATAAAGAAATAGCAACTGTTCTTTTTTCTTAAGTCAAAGATGCAGTTTTTTTATTCATCGACATCATGCCCGAGAATCTACAACTGTATCATTGGATTAAAAAAAAATATCAGTTACAGTTTAGACATTTTAAAACTAATTTGATAAGAATGAGAGTTTTCTTTTAGTTTCCCATTTATATTACTTCCCAGAATTTGATCCTTATTAGCTACAATTTTGGATGGTTCCGCCTACCCCGTTCCATCGTCAGACTACAAGAATTATTGCTTGCTCCATCTTCGGACACATAATTGCTTTCCACTATGTGAGATTGTGGACAAACGTGAGCCGAACAAAAGATCATAAAAAACTGACTCTAGGCAGGAGTACTCTTAAAGAAAAACGCCATATTGTGTCAACAGTTTGTCTCATTTATACTCACTCTAGTACTACGATATACGCTACTAACATAGTATATCTGGCTACAATGGCTTACCGCTGCAAATTGGTTACAATCCCCAACAATGGACAGGCCTCAGCCAGTTGGCGAGTCAATTTGCAACGCGAATACAGTCCGAGGAATTCACGTGAATACCAATCAAGCCACGTGTAATAAAGAGCGATGCTGTTGCGATAAAATAGACAATACGAAATGCACCTTGTATGCATCTTTTTAGCATTATTTTTGTTTGTTTCTGTTTCGTTGTCTGTCTGTCTCTCATATAAGCAGATGAACAAAGTACCAGTTTTTGTAAATTTAAACCGTGTTAATTGTAGATTCTCAAAAAAATTCTCTTGGATTATCTTCTTTTTTTAAGTGAAAACTTTTTAGCGGCGTTGAGCACTTTTCTTGGGATGGGGTATAAAATGTTAAACTCGCGTCAGTACACGTGACCAAAAATTTGTAAGACGGATGATTCAAAAAATCACAACGTTAATGTTCAAGTTTTCACTTCTGCCGGCCCTCCCGGAGCGCAACCCGTTGTTTTTTTTTAAATTGAATCTTGTTTTTCAATTAGGTACGTACTGAACCGAGTTGAGGGTTTACGATTATAATATTTAGAGGCACAGGCATTGATATCATCACTACAAGAATCGGGATGAGGGTATTACAGATGAAGATTTGGCAGCAGAAAGAGAAGCCTATTCCCAGAAGTGACATCGGGCTAAGGATGAGGATGATGACGAGGGTGTTCTTGATAATTCATATACAAGATGCCTCGATCAAGTGAAATCTTAATGAACTGACTCCATTTTCGCAACCGCAAATCAACAAATTTGCTCAAGAAAGATTGTCCCCATGCTTCGTTCTAATCTGCCTGTAGGCCTAGGTAAACAACTATACTCTGTAACAAGCGGTTTAGTTCTGAAACAAACAAACCGACATTTTGATGAGTTTGTTTTTCGTCGAAATTGCTTTTAGCCGTGCTCTCCGCAAACATTTGCTGGGGTTGAGTGCGGCTGGTCTGCGGCTGGTCTGCGGCTCTATATGAATGCACCAATTTATAGTTTGAAAGTACTTTTTGTTTGTAGTGTTTTTTTCTCTTTTGCTTTGAGGTTTGTTTCCATTCTATTTATTTACTGGAGAAGTTTAATTGGCCTCATATGCTGGACCTCTTTGGGCCGAATAGATATGATGAATGATTGAAGTGCTCGATGAATGTTTATATTAAAACCTTCAAGGATGATTATCAGTTTAATGTTAGAATCAAGTACAGCGAAGGGTTGACTAGGATTTCAGCTTGGCGCTTTCTATCATTGGTATATTCTGGTGGTGGCTATATTCTGGTGTCCTGAAATACGGTCTGTATTTATACCAATCCTAGTTTAGGCACCAGTCTCCTACAATAAACTTACTGTGTATTGTTCCTTGGAAACCATGTATGTAATGTGTATTGTGGCGAGAAAATAAAAAAATATTATTATTATTAATTGGTCCTCACACTAAACAGAACCAATAATTAACAAAAGTTTAGTCTAATAAAGAGTTATGATATTTTGGCAACTTGGTTGCCTGATATTTAATATGGTCAACCATATGAACTTTAGTTTTGTTTCACATAATAACGGAGTATTATTTGTTCCAGGTCGAGTAAACGGTGACATGACCCAAGCCCACGAGCCTCTAAACATAATGGACGGCACACAAGCTGACTACTCCACGAAGACCAAGCGAGGTGTCTACCTCTCCAAGACTCTCGCTTTGATAATCCTCGTGATCTTCGCTCTAGCCCTCGTCACAGCCTCGCTTCTAGTCTACAACTACGCAGCCTGTCCGAAAATAGACCAATTAGCGAACGTCACGAAATACGAACTGTGTCATTGTGACCAATCAAAGCTCTTAGTTCTACCACTGACGACGGAAAGCAGTAGATCAGTCATACCTTTAGAAACGACCACACATTCCTCAGTCCCGAATGTGACGAATCTATGGCTGCCAAGTCATGTGAAGCCAGAGAAGTACTTCCTGAATATTACACCATATATTTATGAAGGGAACTTCACTTTTGATGGAGAAGTCACTATATTCTTAGCAGTTCGTGAAGAAACGAAAGAACTCACCTTCCATGGTGTTGAACTGACAATACACGAAATTAAAATACACGAGAAAGATGATGATAATTTGATATATATCGTCAGAAGGTTGGAGGATGCGCCGAGAAATTTCCATATTCTAACCTTAGGTTCCCCGTTACTGGTTGGAAGACAGTACGTCCTGACCATCAAATACACTGGATTACTAAATGATAATCTGCATGGATTTTACAGAAGTTCCTATGAAGAGAAAGGAGAAAAAAAGTAAGTAATGACACTAATTGTAGAAAGTGTTGAGAAAAAGTAATGAAATTTTTGAAGCTACTTTGGTACGGTTAGTTGATTAAGCTTATTTCGCAAAGCTGAGGTAACTTCACGTACCCCACCTATGTTAACTAAAAATAGTTGTTATTTAACATAGGTGGTTATTATATAACGTAGTGGTTATTATATAACATTGTTTATGGTTTACAGACGAGATGTAAATTTATGAATTCTTAGCCTATTGATCTACAATATGATTTAAACCAATGATAAATAAAACAATAGATACGTTGTCCGCACTCTAAAATGACAACATGAAATGAAGCCAATTGGCCACATCGCGTTTAGTTACGCACCAACCTGTCGCGCGACACTACGTTTGTTTTGATGTCAATTTGACTATTACTTATCCTGTGACGTAACTGAAGATGTATATTTATCTCCCTCTAGCAACAGGCATCCCGCCGTACGGTGACATATTTTCTTTCCCTTTCTTCATGCGTATTAGTCGCTATCTATTATTTTCGCCGTTTTTAAGCGCCGTGATATTGGTTTATGACGTGTCTATACAACACTATTTTTTAATTATTACAAAAAAAAAATGGGGCTGTTCCCGTACCCATTACTGATCATAATTTTGCAGTCAAAAGTAAAAAAAACGATATCCCAAAATTGTTTAATTTGATTTATTTTTACTTGAGTATCTTAAATGATTTCTTAAAAATTACTTAATTCAAATCAAATCGTTTATTGCGTTCCATAATGTACACATACAGGTGGTGAAATAGATTAAAATTGAAACAATTATGGATTGTAAAAAGTTGATAATTTTGTTGGTCCTAAGCCCAATTAAAGTGCGAAAGAAAAGTTTGGATTGCTTATTTTTTCGTTTACCATAAATTGAGTGACATTTTGGGATATAAACAAACGTTAATAACTTTGCTGTTTATGAATATTATTTATTGAGACTTTAAATATATAATAACAAGACCTTTTCTAATAAGCCCTTTAAGTATTTGTACTAATTAAAAATTAGTGGTGTATATAATACGTCTTTGGTTTAAACTGCATAGCCTCTATAAATATTATAAAGCTGACGGGTTTGTTTATTTGTTAGGTTCTCAGGAACAGGATTCGAATTGAAAAATTATCTTATCTTATCGTGTGGGAGTAAGGTCTAACGATCCCACACACCCTAGTGTCAGAGTTTTTAAACCACCTCAAGGGCCTCTGCCTTGGTTTAACGACAGCCGGGACCACCGGCTTATACGTGCCTTCCGAAGCACGGAAATTGAAAAAGTATTGAAGTGTTGGATAGCATATTTATCGAGGAAGGCTATAGGTTACATAGCATCACGCCACGACCAAAAGGGGCGAAGCAGTAATGATAAATGTGACGCAGACGAAGTAGCGCACTTAAAAGTAGATAGTTGTAGTAGTACTTAGAAGTAGTTTAATAAAATCGTGAATATAAGACCATATTCCCGATTTTATTAAACTACTCAAATATATCATAACCAATAAATCACGTAGTTGCAAAGATATATGTTCATAGTACGTTTTTTATCTATTATTTGAACCGAACGAAAGACAATTTTTTTTTTTTTAAATGGGACAAGCCCGCCACACATTCCCAACCACTACAACTCCTGAAAGCCAGAATCAACAGTGGCGACCACCAGAAAAACGCTGAGCTAATGAAGCCCGACGAGTCCCCGAGAAACGATTCAACTGTCTTGGATCCCGCATCGAAATTATTCAGAAAGTACAGCGGAGGAGTAGGAAAAAATATATATAATTTCCACTTCCCTCCTCATCAAGCAGGAGACAGATTTGAGTTAAGCCAATAGGCACCAAGGGACATATACAACTAGGTTAAGCCCAGCTACCAAGCACCACGGATTATAAATTAACACTGAAATTATGGGTCCTATGGGTTCTTTTTTCCATTAATGCTCCGCTCCTATTTGTCATAGTGTGTTGATAAATAGCCTATAGCCTTCCTCGATAAATGGGCTATCTAACACTGTAAGATTTTTTGAAATCGTACCGGAAGTTCTTGAGATTAGCGCGTTCAAGAAAACAAACAAACAAACTCTTCAGCTTTATAATATAAGTATAGATATATAGTTTAGATAACGATTATATTGGAGCACAAGGTTGGTAAAGGTAGGTATTTATTTGAATTGGCAAATTGCCTGGCAACGGTGATGGATGTATTTTTATGCGTAGGTACTTGTTATCTTATATTTATGTCCCTTCCAGTTGATTGAATTATGGTACGAATGTAATGTAGGCATGTATGTTACAATTTTATGGGTAGTAACTCTTTGTAGGGCAATTTCATAGAAAGCTTTCAATGCCAAGACCTCGAATTTAAGTGCGTTTATACAAATCTATCACATGTATCTACAACACATTGATATCATGTGTGTACAATACAATGATACCCAAAAAATACCCAGATACCACAAGTAAAAAATGTATTTTATAAATATTTATTACATATATTTTTCCCTAAAAGCAGTAATTTAAAAATGTATTCTTCTATAGTACACAAGCATTACCAGAAACAAAACACTCTATTTTTGTGAAAGTACAGAAGCATTATATTTTAAGATAACGGCTCCCAAACTGAGACTTGCTCGTATCTTGGGTAAAACATAGTATAACTCAACACTGTTTTTTATTGAATTTATTAAGCTTTTTAGGAAAATCCAAGGCAAGATTAACGATGGAATGAGAAGAACAAGATATTTAAAAATGTTGAAAAGTTTCCAAAACAGAAAAATAACTTTTTATTTGGGAATCGCACAGGAAAGGCAACAATATAAAAAATCAGTAAAAAAACTAATCATCGTGTTACAGAATAAACGCAATACCTCTAAGGCAGTCATTGTACTTATCATCATCATGTACAACTATCATTATGGGATCAAAACTGGAACCCGAAATATAAATCGACTGCCCCATACATGTCGAATTATGCGCATATAAATATATGCATATGCATATTAATATAATTCGACAAAGTGTGAACAGCAGATTTTTTGTTTTTCGCGATTTCGTGTTTGGTATGAGCCTTTTTTTGGTAGGAGCCTTTTTGACCTGGCACATATTAATGTGGTCAAAAAGGCTCATATCTCAGCACAGTACTCATCATCTGCCTAGCATTTTCCCAATTACACTGGGGTCGGCTTCCAGCCAAACTGGATTCAGCTGAATACCAGTATTTTACGTGGAGTGGCTGCCTATCAGAACTCCACAACCCATTAACTGGGTAACACGGCTTTTCTTGGTAAGACTGGAGTCAGATTTACTGACTTCTGACAATCCGTAACGACTGCCAAAGATCAACAAATGACAGCCGGGACCAACGGCTTAACGTGCTTTCCGAGGCACGGAGGAAACTCGATATGTTAAGATGATCACCCATCCACAGACCAACCTTGGCAAGCGTTGCTTAACCTTGAAGATCGACCCGTGCGGCTGTTGTTATTTAGCCGCGAGCTCCATAGTACAAATACGGCAATTCATTTACGTCACGGTAAATGCCGTTATTAAAGTTGTAAGGTCTTATTGCCACGTTCAGTCCTACAACCGCTTTAACAAGTTAAGTAGGTAGCCTAGTTATGGTACTATTATTGCATATTTATTATAATAGCATGCATTTGTTTAAGGTGATAAGCAGTTTTCGTTTATCGCCAGACGGCTAGACTTAAAACAATTCTAAGATTAAAATATTGAATAAGTCGCAATAAATTATAGATTTATTATATCTCAATTAATTAGTCTACTGACGTCATGTTTTTACTGCAACCTAAGCACTGTTCTAATTTAGGGGCTTAGTAGGCCATTCGACCGCTGAGTTTCGTCCGATCCGGTCGAAACAGGAATTTCATTTCACATATAAAAACTATCATTACAGAGTATCTCCACGACCTCATTCCACCAGCCCCTTCTACCATAGGACATCCAGACGCACTGCAGCTTACCATCCCTACCTTGTTGCTATTCCACGAATTCGCACTTAGTGATTCCAAACGTCTTTTATAATGCGGACAGCAAAAGAGTGGAATTCGCTGCCTGCGTCTGTGTTTCCGAACGCTTACAACCCTAATCTCTTCAAAGTTAGAGTAAACAGGCTCCTTCTGGGTAAGCTCGCTCCATCGTAGACTATGTCTCTGTCATTTCTGACCAAGACTGAGGTCAAGAGCAAACCCATCACAAATAAAAATAAAAAATAAAAAAAGAGCTGTCTCTTTTTCTTACACGTGATTGATAAAAAGGGTTATTAACTTTTGTTGTAAACTTTATCTTTTTCCAAAACTTCCCTGACTTTTACTTGAGTAAAATATAACCCTACCTGAGGTTTTACATTCTGACTGTACAAAATTTGCTTAAAAAAATATCACTCGAAACACCAGTCAAAATATAAATAATGATGAAATTTCTGTTTCGACCGGATAGGACGAAACTTAGCGGCCGAATCGCCTACTAAGCCAAGTTAGGGATCCAAGACGTAACAGTAGCTAGGTACAGTGTTATTATTTTTGTCAGTATAGCAAAATAAGCAAGAAGAAACAGTACGTTGAAATATTGTGTGACGTCGCGCATTGGCACACGTTATACGTAGAAGTGGCGTCTTAGGAACCCACTTCAGAAGTTCGATGCAAATTACATTTGAATTTGATATAGCAACAAGTACATATCCAAATTTTTTGGATAGTTCATCTGACGGTTTACTTAGTACCATATTTTTTACCCAGGAGTCTCTATTGACCTGATTCACTTCCTAAAGATGGTTCTGGTCATACACAGTTCCGGTCAATATTATCCGGCAATTAATTTTTAAAGCAAAAATTAGCAGCCATCTTCTGGGCACGCTCATAACATCATAGACCTCATCCATCGCTTTCCATCAGATGAGATCGAGGTCACTCCTAAATAATAAAAAATTGAACAAATTATTTTCCATATTTCAGTTTATCCTGTCCATTTTCCATATATCGACGCTGAAAATCATAATCTTGGTCTTTAAAAGGTTGCAAGGAGCAATATTTCAAGACACCTCCCACAAACTGTTCCAAAAACATTCGTTCAAAATAATATCCTCTAACGTTCAACACACATCTATTAAGCAGGAGGCACGTTCTTCGAGACATCTCAGCTCGTCACATGAATACACGCGCATTGCATTGAATACTAACAGCAGATTAGCACCTATAAAAATATACTTTAATATGTTCCTCTGGTACAATGGAGGTCCTAATTGCTTTCCTTGCTTATTGTTAGCGAATTTTGAATGGCGTCGTCATTGGTGTTTATTGCGAAATGATTAGTCGATATGAATTCGAGAATTCGACTTTGGAGAGTCAACATTTGTTTCAAGATTCAAGATTCAAAGCATTTATTTCAAAAAACCATTTACAGGCACTTTTGAATTGGCAAGGTCGGTCAGTCTAAAACATGAAGCTATTTGCACGTTCCAAAGCGTGGATCTCTGTGGAGAATACCACGGACACTCTTTTAAATCATGTAATGTATTACAAAATTACGGTAACATTATTTATATTTGGGGACAATAAAAATAAAAAATAAAAATAAAATAAAATAAAATATTCTTTATTTCGGATAACAAAAATCCATAGTACTCACATGGGAAATGTAATTAAAAAAAAAAAAACGGAACAATGCAAAGAACAAGAAAGTATATAGAACAATGCAAAAAGTACAGATTAAAATAAGCCAGTGGCAGGTAAGAGATGACCAGTCTCAACTGACGGCGTCCGTTCAAGAACATGACGCGTGAGTCAGCACCATCTAACTCAACCATTTTGAGGGGAACCAAATGATCCAACACACGCGCCACCATCAGCGAAACATTTGTGTAAGCATGATAAGCTCTCAACTGCTACGCTCGTTGTATCTATAATATTATTAAACTTATTTACACATACTACACTAGCTTATGCCAGCAACTTTGTACGTGTATATCCCGTCCCGTAGGAATTTCGGAAAATTCTCTCTTTGTACTTCCCTGCACTCCCCAGACCCCAAGGACCCTATAAGCCACATTTAAGCTTTCTACGACCAGTCGTTTCGGCTGTGCGGTGTTTGTGCTGTGAGATTTTTTCATAAATCGATTGATAAGTTGTTCTATTTATTGGTAAGGAGTCGAAAGGTTAGGAGTGTCAACTACGAACTGAAAATAAGACTGTGTTTCCACTCGAGATGTGCGAGCCGTGCGAGGGTGCGTGGGTAGCGACTGATGCGTTTGTTAGACTGAAGTGGACTGTATTTGTTGGGGTTTCTTGATTATGAAGAAAACACTTCTAGATTGGGTTTCTTCCTGTTTATTCTTGTTGACTCCTGGAGAGCTAGTGGTCGAATGTCGAATGTTGAGTGCGGAATGTTGAATGCCGACTGTTGGATGTTGAAAGAGACCCAGCTCTCCCAACGGGCTCTTTAATAACCAATAGAATCTCTTGCACTGAGCGGCAAAACTAATAAAATCATGATGAAATGCTAAAATGAAACTTCTGTACTGACTATGCGATTTGTTAAAATAAATGCGAAGCAGATGTTATGGTTTACGATCGAATCGATTTGAATAATGTTTGGTCGGTAACGGAGATTCTGTGCTCAATTTAGGTTATATGGTAACTTGCTAACTTCACATTCCGGAAAATTAAAATTTTCCACGATATGGAAGAGTACAAGAGCATTTACATCACGTTCACTAAGTACAAATGTCATGTATACTTATTATGAGAAATTCCCTTCCGCTCGTGACAGGTAGGTAATAATAGAAAGTACTAGCAGTATTCTGGATCAGTAGATTCAAGGCAAAGGAAATAGACCATTATAATTATGCGAGGCAACGAAATTATGTCTTCAGGCGTGGATAATAAAAGTCAATTTTAATAATTTTTTTAATTTGGAACTCAATGGCCATACTTGTAATTTTGGATACGACGACAACACTTGTACTGGTCAGACATACCTATAATTATTAGGATGTACGTAAGCTTAGTAGTATTTTCTGCAACATCACTGACCTGTGAATGCTGCCGTGTTGAATCTTACCGTGTACGCTTAGGCGAAGTGAATGACAAGTGAACTGCTAATCCATCTCGTTTGAATAGTTTGACAGCTCACTTGTCGCTCACTTCGCCCAAGTTTTCACTCAGAATCTTTGCAAATGTTTACAGAATCGCACTGCTAATGCTGTTCTATAATGAATAGGTAGTATTTATTGGTATTTCTCGCCAGTCATACTACAAACTTCAGACCTTTAGAAAACGCATGTAATGACGTACCTGATCATTTCATGTTCTTTTTTATTTTGTTTATTTAACACGGGGTTTTTATCCACATGGATACGCCAACCTCATCGTACCCTATTAGATACTTCTAATTACTCGTACACTAACATAAATAACGAATTTGAGTGAGAGGGATTCGTCAATTAGGTAGCCTTGCTAGACTACTTAAACTTTTAGCTAAGGAAAAGATTAGGATTTTTCCTGTGATTTAGGACTTGCCAAAATTATTTAAATTCATCCAACATTTAGAAAATTTAGTGAGTCTTTCACATCTTTGTTATTTACGCAATCTGAAGCAAATGAAGTATATCTTACGGTTTACGATTTAAGAAATTTATATTTTTTAATTTTCGATAGGGTCTGGCACGATGGCCTTATTAGTAAGCTTCCGTCCTTCGGTCTGCCCGTCGGATTGTGTGACTGGATTGCAGATTTCCTGAGGGATCGGTCTATCCGAGTGGTCATAGATGGCTGCTCGTCCGGACTGCTGGATATTAATGCCGGGGTTCCTCAGGGGTCAGTACTCTCGGCAACATTGTTCCTGCTGCATATTAACGATCTGCTAAAACCCGGTACTTTTGGGTATGCAGACGACAGCACTGTTGCTGAGAGATACGTGTCTGACGCACGAGCTGGTGGGTCACAGACCCGGTCTCTCCGGGAGGCTATGGTTGAGCGCTTGAACGTGTCCTTACAGGCTGTCTCCGAATGGGGCGATGCCAATCTGGTCGACTTCAATGCTGCGAAGACCCAAGCGTGTCTTTTTTCCGCTAAAAGGAGTCAATTCGACCCTGCTCCATCTCTCCGCGGTGTAACCCTGCCGATAACCGACAGACTTGAGCTTCTTGGTGTTACATTAACATCCACCCTCAATTTTGGCCCCTTCATAGAGGCCAAGGCTCAAGTGGCAGCTAGAAAGTTGGGGATCCTGGCAAAGGTGAGACGGTACTTCACGCCGGAACAGTTTCTTAAACTGTATCAAGCGCAAGTTCGATCGTGTATGGAATACTGCTCTCATCTTTGGGACGGATCTGCCAGATACCAGCTTGATGCCCTCGAGTCAATTGAAAAACGAGCCAAGAGGATCATCGGTGATGATAAGCTCGTCGAATCGAAGCTCCAAAGCCTTGAGCATCGACGCCGAGTTGCTGGCCTGTCGGTTTTCTATCGTTTACATTTTGGGGCGTGTGCGACGGAATTGCATAACTTAATTCCGCCAAGCCCGTTCCACCATCGGACCACAAGACGTACGGCGATGTACCACCGGTACATGGTAGACATCCCACCTATACGCACAAAACGTTTTGGGAATACATTCATTGTGCGTACAGCTAAGGAGTGAAATTCCCTGCCTGAGTCTGTATTTCCTGATAGCTACAAACTGGGAGTCTAAGTCAAGAGTGAATAGGTTACTTCTAGGCAAGCGTGCTCCACCTTAGACCGCATCATTGCTTAACATCAGGTGAGATAGCGGTCAAACGTACGCCTATAATAATAAAAAAAAAAAAAAAAAAACTAAAATTAAGTTATAAAAACGGTAACAGCTTAAAATTCATACATTTCTCAGATGGTGCTATAGTAGCCTTTTAAAATAGGAAGTGATTTCGATTCCTTTATTACTTTAGGTATAGAGTTATATAGTTCAGCCCCCTCATATACAGACAGTTTTCTACCGTAGTTTGTCCTCGGTGCTCTTAGAAATTATATCTTCAGTTTAATTGCATGCTATACAGCTGGGAGATGTTACTTTTCCCATAAGAAAGGCAAATTTTGCCCTTAGATAGTGTTCAGAACGTGGTCGGAATGATATAATTAATTAAAACCTTATTAACTGTTTGATTGACAGATGGATAGCAGTCACCCAGTTCCAGGCTATGGACGCCCGCCGTGCGTTCCCCTGCTGGGACGAACCTGCCCTGAAGGCGAGGTTCACCATCAGCATCGCAAGACCAAACAACATGTCCTCTCTTTCTAACATGAACGTCGTTAGAAAGAGTCCACAGTAAGTAAAACGTTGGCTTGATTTAAGCAATATTTATGAAGTTCAGATGAATAGCATGAAAATCTATATACAATGTATATTCGTAGGAGGATAGTACTCTACTGCTGAACATTTTGCAGTAAAATCAACGACATTATGAGTGTACATAACATAGACATACTTTTAAAATTTGTTTTAAGAACATTCAAGTCTGTGTATTTTTATTATTCCAAATATTACATTATGCTTTTGTATAACCATGGTACACACAAAATTACCTTATGTCCTACATCAAAGAGATAATTTTACTCAAAAAGATGGCATTCCGAACGCCATTCTTACAGCCTAACATGTAAAGATAAAATATCAATGCGCTTTAGTTGAAACAAACATTATTTTACAGCGAATCTCTACAAGACTACACATGGGATCATTACGCAGAATCTCTCCCCATGTCGACCTACCTAGTAGCATTCACAGTGACAGACTTCAAGAACATGACGAATGATAAATTTTCTGTCTGGGCGAGAAGTGAAGCCGTGAAATCAGCAGCATTCGCTCTGGAGATAGGTCCCAAGATACTGAAGTATTTGGAAGAGTACTACAAGATAAAGTTCCCGTTGCCCAAGATTGATATGATTGCATTGCCAGATTTCAAGAATGGTGCTATGGAGAATTGGGGATTGTTAACTTTTAGGTAAGATTTTATAAAAATAATTTACCATATCTTTGACATATAAATAAATAAAATATGAGGTCGTTTGGAAGGCATACGAGATTCCCCGTTAGATACTTTTCACACTATAAGATACCAATATAAGATATCCCTGTATGCATTAGGCATGTATATACAAGGATAACCCCCGGATGGTGCAGGACATTTTTATAATGATCGTTAAGCTCGCGTATGAGCACAATTTCACCTGGTGGAAAGCGATGATGTGGTCGACGATCATGCTGTATTATACCCAGAAGATTCACTCAAGAGTGAATTTGGAACTGAACAAGAGTGAATATCAAACCTGGGGTATGTACGTTAAGAGTTATTACACACCCCAGGTTGTAGCTATCAGGAAACACAGACTGCGGCAGAATTCCACTCCTAAAGTGGCCATAGACGTTCGAAGTTTGATCAAACAGCCTAGTTAAAACTGTTTGATCGAATTAGCATGGTGGCGGTCTGTGGGAAAGTTTGATCATAAATGAGTCGTCAAATGGCATGAAGTAATACGAAATTTCGCATTTCTATTTGATGAAACAGTTTGAACCAGCTTCTTTGATCAAATAACTTGAACATGTATGGCCCGCACTAGTTTGAATGTTTGTGTTCTTTTACGTTCTTGTTGAATTCATAAGGTTCTTTAGTTAAAAGCTTTGATGTCGCGTTAATTGGCAATTAGTAAGAAGCCTATTAAAGAAGTTACCGAGGAACGGTGATTTTAGAAACATTTCTATGATTTCCTTTGATATTTTTTTGTTTGACAATAATGAAACACTTTACAATTAATTTCTTTGATATATTTTCGTTTACTAATTACGAAAAACAATAAACATTTGTACTTGATTACAAAAGCTGAGGTAATTGTTCATATTATCACATTTTTCATATTTTTCTTTCTTTATTTTACTTAGATACCTACCTCAATAATTTGCGGATGGCGTACAGTTCTCAACTATGCAAGTTAAGCTTAAAATAACTCAGCTTAGTCTAAAACCGGCTTTAAGTTAACAATACTTTCCCCGCAAAAACAAAATCGATCGGCCCAAAAGACAAGCACCCCAATAATAATAATGAAACTAAACTCGAACCGGTAAATAACATCAGCTCCGATAAATTTGGTACAGGGGGTGAGTCTTTTGATGGATGAATGAATCGTAACACTTCATTATAGGCTGGGGACCCGCCATCTATCATCCCTTTGATTTGGGGAGAGGGTCGCAGGGCGTTTGCGCATATTGTGTTGGTGACCGAGGATTTGGCACAATACTGGTTTTGAGTGTCGGCGAATTTGTTTCCTTTTATTCTTGGTAAATTGATGGACTAATTTTGACGGTTTTGTTGTGTTATGCAGAAATGGGAATGTTTATTTAGTTGAGTGGGATGATGGTCATACATTCCTTACTTTATTGCGAATATTTAAAAAAAAAAGGAAAAACAGATTATATTATGAATTAATAATTACAATATTACAGGCTGATTATTTGATAAAAACTACAATTATTATAAAAAAAAAGTCTTAAAAATCTTTTGAATAGAAAATTATGTCAAACAGTCATATTTATTTTTCAGTTAAAAGTAATAATCGTCGATTCAAAAGTCAACCAAAAATGTAACAAAAATTTAAAGGATCATGAATTGTGCAAGTACAAATAAGGCACTAGTAAAAGCACTTTTAACTCCGAAATGTTTACAGATTCTATTCAATGGTTAGACACACAGACACGTCTGCAAATCGGCTTAGAAGATTTTGAGTAGCTTAGTTGCTTCAGTTATGTCAATACCTTTTTTATCTATATCTATCTTCTATACTTATAATAAATCTGTAGAGAGGTCAATTCTGTACATGAAATATATTTCCAAAATAACTATCAGGGGGTGATTAGGGATCGATACTGATGCCAAAAATGCAATCAGTACAATTTTTGTCTGTCTGTCTGTCTGTCTGTCTGTCTGTCTGTCTGTCTGTCTGTATAACCGTTATAGAAACAAAAACTACTCGACGGATTTTAATGAAACTTGGTACAATTATTATTCATACTCCTGAGCAGGTTATAGTATACTTTTCATCACGCTACAATCAATAGGAGCAGACCAGTGAAGGGAAATGTTGGGAAAACGGGAGAAGTTACTCCATTTTTTAAGCTTCCGCCGCGTGTGCAACCTTAATGGTGAAAGCTACACAGAAATCATGTATGACGGAAATGTTCTCCTTAAAATTATATAAAAAATATCCAACGACAGCATATGCCTATCTTTTATGATTGACGAACAATAACACGTGTAACTCCCGATAGCTTAGCAGTTCGAAGCTTTCTGATTGTATTTGTCTATTCTTACGAAAGCTCTCAGTCGTCCCTAATTAACATTAATAAAAGTTAACATTATTAACTATTCCATAAAAAAATAATCATAGAAATCGGTATAGAAACACCAAAGTTATACATGAAAAACGCTATAATAAGCCATCGCGCGTGAATACTGAATCATGCTATAAGGATTATTTTTGTGGTCGCGAACGCACAGGCAGGCAGCTAGCTTGGCGCCTAGAGGCTAGCGAGTAGCTTCGGAAAACGGCTTACGACAGTTTGTAATATCTTTTAATAATTATAATGTCGAGGGGAAGATGGTTATAATTTCGCTTTACACCAAACGAGTAATATTATAAATGTGAAAGTTTGGTTGTTTGTTCCTCAATCATGCCAGAACGGCTTAACGGATCTTAATGAAATTTAGAACAAAGATAGATTATAGTCTGGAATAGCACATAAGCTACTTTTCATCCCGGTAATATGTTCCCTAGGGATCACGCGGGCGAAGCCGCTGGCAGAAGCTAGTGTATTATAAAACTTTATGTACTGCTAAAACACAATACAAAGGCGGACTTACGCCTAAGGCATATTCTACCAGTCAATCTTAGGTTGGTTCAGGACGGAATCGATCCGAGCAGCTGTTATTATTTAGCCACGATCATGATCACATCATAACATACTTAAATAAAATACTATGCATTGCTTCACCTTTATATTTAACTAAATGTTTCAGAGAAATATCAATGCTGTACGAAGAGGGTGTATCAGCCAGCACTGACAAAGTCCACGTGGCAACGGTAGTGGCTCACGAAATTGCTCACCAGTGGTTTGGCAACCTTGTAACTCCGATCTGGTGGAGGGACCTGTGGCTCAATGAGGGTTTTGCCACTTATGTGGAGTATGTTGCTGTTAATGCAGTGAGTATCACGAAATAAAGCTTCCTATCTTTGTTTAGAAAACAAGATGTGTATCCAAACTCAAAAGAGGGTGTCTCGTAATTGTTTCATCGTTCTGAGTAAGTGGGCTGACGATTGGACCGCTTTCTTGTATCTGATCTGCGACTTGCTATGCTTCTGAATGATTCTTTTATCATATTGGACTTTCGTAACTATTATTTTTTATACGGTTCTTTTTAAAAGGTACAGCTGCAAAAATGTATGTACGATAGAATGATATTCGTACATACATTTTTGCAGCTATACCTTTTTTTTTTGTGATAATAATTTTTAATCAATTTTCATATAGCCCATAATTAAGTGAATAATTATGTTCTGTTCAAGGTGGAGAAATCCTGGAACATCACCGAGCTGTGCGTTCTGGACATAGTCCACAACGTGTTCCAGTTGGATGCTCTCAACTCTTCACACCAACTGTCTGTTGAAGTCAGCGCCTCCGAAGAAGCTGACGCTATATTCGACAAGATTTCCTATGGAAAAGGTATACAGGTTTTAACATCTAATTTGTCTTGTTTGTCTCGGCGGGAGCAGTCATATCTATACTTTTAAACTAATATTATAAAGCAATAGAGTTTGTTTGTTTGATCTCAGGATCTACTGGTCCTATTTGAAAAATTCTTTCAGTGCTAGATAGCCCATTTATCGAGGAAGGTTATAGGCTATATCATCACGCTAAGACAAATAGGAGCGGAGCAATAATGGAAAATGTGACGCAGACGAAGTTGAACAAACAAACTCTTCAGTTTTATATAATTAGAATAGACATGTGAAAGCAACTCTATTTCACGTCTTAACGGCTTGAGGGATTTGTATGGGCACACGAGTAAACCATGTCAAGCCCGGTAGTAATAATAATAATAAATAATAAAGCCATTTATTCCAGATCTCACTCTTGTATTATTACAATGTTTGTTAGTAAGTTGTTGCTTAAATCTAAGAAAGGTTACTTGTAATTCATGTTAGTATTATTTATGAGATTTGGACCCCTATTTGGGTAAAGGCCTCCTCCATCCCGGGCTTCCAATTTGTCCGACTGCGTCGGACAAATTGGAAGCCCGGTAGTATAGTGGTATAAGTTTCCACTTTCACTTGTTCGAAGCCGCTAAAAGGAACTATGTAGTTTAAAATATATCCAGTAGTTTAACTTGGCGGGCTTGACCACCCAAAAGACTGATTCCGTAGAGAGTATTAATTGGTATCCTAGCCTACTGAAGAATATTGCAGGGTAATTGTAATATCCCATTTATTTTCCATACAGGATCAGCCCTGCTCCGCATGTTGAACCACGTGCTAAAAAGTGACGTTTTCAACGCTGGCGTGACTAACTACCTGAACTCCAAAATGTACGGCAATGCTGAACAAAGGGACCTGTGGAGTGCCCTGACCAGTGCTGCGAGGAAGACTGGAGACTTCGACGCTGATGTGGCAGTGGTCATGGACTCCTGGACCTTGCAAACCGGCTTCCCAGTCCTGACTGTGACGAGGAATTATGATAATGGGACGATATATTTTAAGCAGGTGAGATAAGCATTTTATTAATGCAATGCTGACAATGTAGTCGATATTATTAGCTATTTTTCTTTTGGTTCCGTACCCGAGGGTTAAGAAACGGTACCCTATTATTAAGCTTCTGTAGGATTGTATCTCATAAATTGTAACAGGTAACCAGGTTGACATTTTCATAGTGTGACACAAGCATACAAGAATTGTGATTTTTCAGTTTCTGCAAGTCTGACTTACATTTGGCTAGTTTGAAGAAATCTACGAGTACTTAATAGTTAATTAAACTAAATCCCTATTATTGGCATCTACTTCTGAACGTTGAAAAACTTGTACACATAATTTTAACTAACACACGCTTACTAGATGTCGCTACTATAAAGTTTGTTAATTTCTAGATAGTAATAATATGCTATTATTTGATATAAGTGCCATGTGTCACTATTGTTTAGATATCGTTCACATATCTAACGATTACTGGAATACATAAACAGATTAAATTATCTTGATTATTCTACATATTTTAATAATTGGTATTTAACAGAGTGTATTGCCTAACTACCAAAAGAACTAGTCAAAAGATCCTGAATAAATGATACTCAATGTCAAAATAAAACTTCACTAACGTGATTAAATATCATAGCGTCAGGATATTTATCATTGTACAGTTGTTAGATGTCGTAACTATGAACATTTTTTAGTTTATCTCTCTCTCTCATCTGAGCCTGTTCCCGGTTGCATCCTCTCGGCATCCTTGGTTAAGAGTGCATTGGCACGCATATCATCCTGGACGACATCAAGCAAGCACTTTTTGGGCTTTCCCCTTCTGCCAGGGCCCGGCGGAGGTGGCATAGCCAGACCCTTGTTTCCTACGTAGTTTGCCGGTTTACGTAAGACGTGGCCGTACCAGCGTAGGCGGTTCTCCTGCAGTTTGTCTGCTATATCACGGACATGGAGCCTGCCGCAAATTCGGGAGTTTCTCACGCGGTCCTTCCGCGAACCACACATCCTGGGCACCATTTTCATCTCCGTGCCTAATCCGTGTGGCCTAGTCCTGGGCGAAATCCATATTGACTCCGAGACAGTACACTCCTGTCGGATCCGACAGTCTATTACACGCTCAAAGAGCTTCATGGTGTGGGACCTTTATGACCTTTATACCGCAGTAATTCCTACACTCTTGCACCGATCCCTTTCTCTTGAAAACTGGAGTAATAATACTCTGCCTCCACTGGTCAGGTATTTTACCAGTGAAGAGTGCGTGGTTGAAGAGGTTGGTTAAGATGCCCACACCACGAGGACCCATCGCCTTCCAGGCTTCGATGGGGACTCCATCGGCTCCGACAGCCTTCCGGTTATTCATGCGACGAAGAACTGATTGGACTTCCTCCAGCGTTATGGGTGGCACTAGTCCCTGATTTGGAGGGAGGTCCGGTGGCTGAACCTCTTTATGTTGCTGGTTCAGCAGCTTGTGGAAATACGAGCGCCATCTCTCCTTCATCGCGAGATCCTTGTATGAAAGGTTGTCGTTAGGGTCTTTGACACAGCGGCACTTAGTGATATACTGTGCCGCTTTGGCCTTTGAACTTGCCAACTTATAGAGAAGCTTCTGCCCCTCAGACGATTCTAGTTTATTGTATGTAAGTACCTAATTGTATGAATTCCATGTGACACTTTATTGAATCGATTATATAGTAATTAATTCTAAACAAAACCAAACAAGATAATGTCAACCCTCGCTAGATGTCGCTAGTATGAACATCTGCTAATTTCAAATGCAAGTTATTCGAATACCACGTGCCAATAAAATACAGCGCCATCTAGTAACGAACTTGCTAAAACTCAATACCAACAATTTTAACTTTCACTACGCTCGTTAGATGACGCTACTATGACCGTCCGTAAATGTCAATTACGAAACTGATTATTGTGAATGCCACGCGACACTGTTCTATAAAACAATTAAATTGTCCTCGTGCCTAACGATAGTCGAAATTCATAAACGGATTTAACGATCGCGATAATATTTAATACTGATATTTTACAGACTAAATAATCTAATCTTCAGCTTGAATTATCTTTTCATTTATGGATCATTAGGCACTAATCTACGATTTGATTTATTAAATACTATGTAATATGGGTACTTATATACAAAATGTATGTTACGCAAGATCTAAAACGTTTTTATTATTTTATCTTGAAGATACGATCACGTGTTTGAAATATTTAAGATGCATATCTAATGTGGTTTTAAAAAATAATTGAAATTTTACGTAAATAATTATCATAAGGTTCGTCAAAAATTTGGCTTCGTTTCCTTATGCTCTCAATTGGACCGACGTAATTGGTTTAATATTATAATAATTGATTACAAACTCAGTATAACAATACCGCTGACCAAATAAGTAACTTTGTTAATAGAAAATAAATTTCCTGGATATAATTGGTTTAAAATGAAGTGAATATCCTTAAATATACATATTTGTATCTGAATACATATAAACATCTATAAAAGACTATGTACCAATAGGTCATTACAATTATCTCTGAGACAAATGCCTAAGGATAATCATAATCATGATTGCAATCTAATACTTAAATTATATTGATCCTTGTGATAAACGTCACGTGGAACATGACTTGAGGTTTACCAAATTACCTTTTATATAATTATGCAGACATCACGCTAGTAAGCCTAGATGAGATTGTCAAGTGCGTATTCCATAATCACTTAGGTATCATCAAATTAGCAATAATGCATGTATTAACATTGCCGCCATAAAATCATGATGACAATAAAGCATAAAATCATCATGGCTTACCCAGTTCGGTAACGGTTATAACCAGGCAAGTCTTTTTTTTACCAGGTTACATCTCGTGTTGTTTATAACCTATTGATGTATTTAAGTGGCAGTATGATATCATTAAGATAATTTTAGTAGCTTTAGATTTCATTTTCAATTTGTTAATCATTAAAATACGACATTTACCTAATCATTTTCGAAACAACCAAAACCAACGACACTATTTTGATGTTGCAGGAACGTTTCGTCCTAATCAACGACACGTTTGAAACTCAGAAGTCGCCAATATGGTGGATACCGGTATCGTACACGACGGCTTCGGAGAAAGACTTTGAGACAACCCAACCGAAACTATGGCTGAAAGGAGAAAAGTCTTTGACAGTTAGCAATATTACAATGAAACCAGATGAATGGTTCATTGCCAATGTGCAACAGACAGGTATTGATTTTAATATTTCACCAAAAATCCAGAAATCTATCAATATCAAAGATTTTTACAATACTTACTATAGTTGAATTAAGTGACGTGCTTCAGATACTAACCCATTTGCAAAAAAAAACAATTATTTTCTGAAGACGATACAAATAATTGCTTTTTGACATCGTCGCGCGTCGGTCTAATTATCAAAGTTATTTACTCCACAAAATATCGAAATAAGACTTTTAACGCCATCTAGTGGATTATTTTGAAGCCTATGTATTGCATTACTTCGTATGTCTTCCAAAAATATGTGAAGTTACGCACTTTGATTATTAGACCAACGACATTATATTTCCTTACTCATCAGCGACTTAACCGAAATCTTTTAATCAATCCATTTTCAGGTTTCTACCGCGTCAACTACGACTTACAAAACTGGAAACTCCTAATCAATATCCTGAAGGATCCTTCCCGTTTTCAAGATATCCACATCATCAACAGAGCACAAATGGTGGATGATGCTATGAACCTGGCTCTTACTGGTCGGCTGGACTATAGAACTGCGTTGGATGTCACCAGCTACCTCGCTCATGAGAGAAGCTATGTGCCCTGGAAAGCTGGACTGTCAGCTTTGGGATACATTGATACGATGCTGTCGAAGGGAGCACATTATTTGGAATATGGGGTGAGTGACTTATTTATTAATGGACCAGTTATTGGTCTCCTTATATTTCATCACTATTCCAATTGCTAAGAACTTCTAAATGAACTTCAACCTTGTTTAAAAGCGTGAGCTGAAACAATTTTTGCAAATAAAATAATAGATGGCGTTAGCAGTTCAAATATTCAACATACTAACATGCATTCGATTTAAATAGACCGAAATAATTACCAAAAGATGGCGCCAGCAGTTTTTAATTATTCTTGTTTTAAAACGAAATAGTATTTTAGGTTGAATTTTATTTGTCGCGTTAAGTAACTTATCACGTGTTTGTAACAAAAATACAATCAGTCTAATTGAAGTGTAAAGACACACTACATAATTATGTAGATGTACACCACACTCCATTCATTACCAACTGGTTATCCACAAGCGATCAATTTTATCCTGTTCAAGATATTTGGATAAGGATAAGCTTGGCTTATGCATCTTGATCTACACAAAGCCTAAATTTAGTGCAACGGCACTTCGACTCCCATATCTATTGACGTCAATTAGACAAATCCTATGATACCGTATCAAATTAGTGTTAGATTAATATCATCTGTTACAAGAAAACTGAACTGTTATAATGTGTTCAATAAAGATTATAATTATGACATTAGGCCATATCACTTATTGATAAGGATAACAGTTAGAATTACAATTCTGATGGAAGATATACTGATATAGTAGGAGGTAAATGTGCTAGTAATGATTACGTTTCAGGTTATTTACGATAAGTGGATAGGTACCTATACAATATTTTGTAAACATAAAACTTCTGGTCTTTTCTGAATTAATTCTTCTATAAATATTCACCTTTGCTAGCCATCATCTCAGTGTTGCCCATCTCTTCCTGGACATTATTATCATCTTTCGGACAATGTTAGCACTATCCTAGATGATCTTCCCATATATTCATACACATTAACAGTACTTTGACAATTTCCCTCTACATTTCGTAATATCTAAATTGGCTGGCCATCACTATCAACCGCGGCCATATTCAAACGAAACAAAAAAGTGCGTTCACGTTCACAAGATGGCGCTAGTTGTCCGTCGTTCTTAGATATTTAGTGTTCACTTTTTTAGAATAATTCCTTTCCTTTTTATGATAAATACGCAAACTCCTTTTGGATTAGGACAAAAGGATATGCCATTTGTTAAAATCGAATAAATATTATTTTAGTAGTCATATTTATTTTTTATGGTATTTATATTCATTCATATTATTAGTAGTTATATTCATTTCAATTCGATATCTACGTTCAATTACCATTGAGATTCGTAACTCAAATACAAATACAAAATCCTTTATTTCAAATAGACCTGTTTACAGGCACTTTTGAATAGTCAAGATATGTCAGTCAAATAGATGAAGCTAATTCTGCCGAGCTAGCGACAAGAGTAGCAAGTTATTCTGCAACAAAACAAACTCACCGACCCTATCTCCAGCGCGGCAGTTGCACGTTCCAAAGAGTAGATCTTAAGGAGAAGAACGTGCAAGAAACTCCATGGACACTCTTTTAAACACTGCCTTTTTACAAAATCATGGTTAGATTATTTAATGAGTCTATACAATGCAAAGATAATCTTACAATCTTCAGCAGGTCCAACAATGTTTTCACATCTTCATCAAAGTTCGGGCATTTTAGTCGTTGTGGAGCGGACCAGCATTGAGCCAAGCATTTTTGTCGTCAATGTACTCCCCTAATTTATAATATGCTTGTTTGCATAGTGTGCGTTTTACAAAGTTTTTAAATTTCTCTCTTACTCGTACTCTTCATTGAATACTAGTTGACCCGTGCCCACATGGTTGGGTGGTATTGTAGTGTAGTGGGTAGTAGTGCCCATGACACTCCAAATTACGTGGTATTCGTTTAAGAATTTTATAAATCGTTTCAGTAGATTTATATTACAAACAAGTAAAAAACACAACCAGTAACATTAAAATGATCACAAATTAACCCAACAAACATATACACCACAAGAACACACAAAACACAAATCAAACAGTAAGAAATTACCAAAATAAGTAATTAAAAAACTTTTACAAAAAAATACACCGACTTCCAAAAAAAAACTCTACAAATTAAAAAATAACTTTAATTTCGGAAGTCGGTGTTTTTGTTAGTTTCTTCGTATTTTGACACCGACTTCCGAAATTAAAGTTATTTTTTAGTTTGTAGGTAGTTTTTTTTTTGGAAGTCGGTTGTATTTTTTTGTAATAAGTTTCTTATTTTTCACTTATTTGTGGTACCCCACACCTAACAATACCACTGGAAAATCTCAGAAAAACAAAATACGCAATTTCGATTACTTGGATGACATAAAACCATCATCCAAGTAAACGAATTCTAGCTATTTCGATTTAAAATCCAAAGTTCGTAACCGATTTTGATAAAATTCTAATGGGACCAATTAAAATATAGATAGTTAATTTATTTTTATATAGGATAAAGATTTTTTCAAATCGGTTCATAATAAATTGTCGGAGTTATGAGGTAACAAACATAAAAAAAAAACTAAATATAAAACCGAATTGAGAACCTCTTCCTTTTTGGGAAGTCGGTTAAAAACAATAACATTGTGAAACACTTCTCGCATCAACAGTCGTATTGCATTGAGCAAGCAGGACACAAATATGCATTGAACGTATAAGAGCGACTGAGACGCCATTACACGGCGCCATCTTGCGTGCCGCGCATGCGCTGTCATATATTTTTAGCCAAATTGACATCCTGCGCACTCAATTGCGACGTACTTCAAATAGTTAAACTTGCGTGGTTCGAACTTTCGACCGTACTCTTCTGAATTGGCTACAATGAGTATCGTAACGGAACGCGACTAGGCCGCTAGGCAGTACGTCTTTCCCCAGTGGGGTGGTGACAAGCTATCGACCGAAACCTACCATCAGTTTATGGCAGAATTGAGGCAAAAATATACATGTTGATGAAATGGATATTGAAGTAGCAACACAAAATTATACCATTTCATATACGTATCTGTTGCTAGTCTATGCTTAAAAATATCAAGTTCATAAAAGAATTAGGGCTTAAAGAATTTTAACGACTTGTTTATGCGTTTCGATTTGTTATCATGTTTTTATTATTGTGAAGGTATTATTATGCATTTGACAAATTCCGATAATTATCGGTTTTTATCGGTTATTTTGAAACTAATGAGTCACATAATGTAGATTATTAATGGATCTTAACCAAAGACAGTTAAACCATATCTTAACTTATGCTGAGTTTGCATTGCTATAACTTACCGTAAGTTAGTATTAAAGGTAAGTAAGTACCTGTTATAATATTATGCAAAAGACTTGTAGGTAAGAAATGGATTCTATTAAAAATACCAGATAACATTAATACGGTCTATCATTAAAAGCGATAAAAACAAGGAAAACTTTGGCGAAATTCATACGAGAAAATCAGCTAGACGTCAAGTCACCAAGTGGAATCGTTGTACCTGAACTATCTCAGGGTTGAGTGGGTCAGTGCAAATAATATGTTGATGTATAAAAATACAACTAGATTCGATCAATATCCCGAATTGATTATGTAATAGGTACTTAAATTCACATTTATTTCAGCATTTCATCACAATACCCGGCATGAATACTTTGTTGCAATATACTTGTACATTTTTCGAGGTGCTACTACTTTGGATGGAATTATTTTCATAAGGCAATCATCTATATACCTACTGAAATTATTAGGTAAATTAATTAAAATCTTAATCAATATGACATGAAGTTTAATCTGATCTTAATGATTGAACTCTGATACATTGCTGAGGTATTTTAATTAAAGTGATAAATTATGATTTATACTTTTTTAATTGCGTACTTACATTGTAAAAGCGTGCGCAAAGTATCGCGTGTTATCTCATTTTAAGTATTGCATGAATTTGTGCAATCAAATGAGTCTATTTATCGTTCATGAACCACTCAAAGTTTGTTCTGGAAAGTTCAAATGTTGTCTTAATGTCTGTTCTTCGGAATATAATTCGGAATATCTAAATCAAAATTTTCTTCTTCATAGTCAGGCGCTCTTGTCAGTGTGGTCGTGATTGTGCAGATGAGGTACGTGGAGACTAGATGTTCGGTGGGTAGTAAACCTTTCTGAAGACTGCTCTATCAGCGAAATCTAAAAGAATCATTCTATACAGTCGTCAATGAAGTCCATAACCGTATACAAAAAATGTATGCTCAAAAACTTGTACATACTCTCCTCCCTCAATTATAAACTTCAACCAGCTTCTGCCAGCGGCTTCGTTTGCGTTATCCCTAGGGAACGTTCTCCCGGGATATGTAGTATATGTGGCATTCCAGACTAAAGCTACCTCTATGCCAAATTTCATGGAGATCCTTTCTGGCGTTCTGACGTGAAAGAGTATGTAACAAACATCCATCCTTACAATCACCGGCATGGATCTTGAGCGCTGACCTTCACCTGCGCAGAAGTGAGTTACTAGGTCTCTTTGGTGGTATGAAGTGAGGCGCGGAGGCGCGGGGGCGGGGAAAGTGCAGTGATTGGCCCGTAGCGCATTGCGCGTCATAGCCCTCACTCGGGATTCGTTCTTTACTCTTGCTGCACGTACCTCACGACGACGTTTTGTTTGTCATAAGGTGTACGATGCGCAGAGCGATCCCCACTCTTCCGCCGAGCGCTCAAGAACCGTGCCGGTATCTGTACAAACTTTCGCATTTATAATATTAGTAGGATGGGGAGAATATCCATCACTACATAATATTATATGAAGACTTTTTACAAAAAAATATAACCGACTTGCAAAAAAAAAAGTTTTTATTTCTCACTTTTTAGTGGTTCACATGTGCTTACCTCACAGCGTACCGCCGTGATGTTATGTTATGAAATAGTGTAAACAATCAACAGACATGAGATTTCAGCAATCCCGGTCCATTGGCTTTCATTTATTGAGGACTTCTTCATCAGATCTTTACCAAACTAAAATAGGACCGAGATAGTACTCTTTCAAAAACTACCCAAATCTTTTCAAATGGCTATAAACTTTTAATAGTTCCATCTATTTCTCCAGGATCCCATCATCAGACCCTTTTTTTTCATTATCTTCAGTCAGGATCATCAGATCCTGACTTGATGATTATAGGACCACCTGGCAAGTATAAAATTCAAATCGGTCCAGCCATCTTCGAATAATCGGGAAAGTCAAATAAACAAAATAAGAAAAATTGAGAACCTCTTCCTTTTTGAAGTCGGTTAAAAACAGAGTCCTTCGCCGCATCTGTCTGTCCGTGTATTCGCTAGAAACTCATAAACTACTGCACGGATTTGCATGCGCTTTTCACCATTAGATAGCGTGTTACAGTTGTACATAATTTGTCAAGGTTTTGTGTTTTTTGGTGAAATAATTATGACGATTATTATTGAAGAAGTTGGAGTTCTTAGTTTTTAAACTACGTAATTTGTTACAAAAAAGTTGAAAAAAAAAAATTTTGTTTTGTTTTTCCAACGCAATATATTCTGAATCCTTTTAAGAATAGCTCCATTGAAGGAAAAAATCTAAATTTTTATAATTCTTTATTCGTATAATTCTTTATTGATTTATTCTTTATTCAGTGTATATATTATAATTTTATTATTTATTATTTTAAATGTAAATATTGGTACTACAGTTCCGAGAGTCACGACTTTTTCTAAGGAAATTTCCTCCTCTTTTTTAATCTTTATTTAGATTTCAAAATTCTTAATTGAATTTTGAAATATTCGAAAGAAAACAAATCTCTTTTTTCAGTAAATTGCTAATAAATTTTGCAGTTTTTTTTTCGAGCTGTACCTACATATTATTTTCAAAAAATCATCAATTTGCTCATTCATATTTTTTCGTTACTACTGAAGAAAATTGAACAAAAAAGCACTTATTGATTGGACTATTATAGCCGCACTAAAATATTTTGTTTTTTTTTTTCTACAGAAACCTCACAGGTGAGGTTTAACGCGCAAAATCACGTGTAAACTCGTTTGAACTTTTTTATCTAACTGTAATCTACACTCACACGTGCATGTAGATAAATCTGTACAAATTTTGAAATTTACACTTCTTTTTCAAGTGGATTGGAGTGGAGTCCTCCACTTGAACAAAATGTCATATGCTTTGTTTTTTTTTATTTATTATGGGTTTGCTCTTGACTCTAGTCTTGATCAGAGATGATATATACAAAATCTACGATGGAGCGAGCTTACCCAGAAGGAGCCTGTTCACTCTAACTTTGAAAAGATTAGGGTTGAAAGCGTTCAGAAACACAGACGCACGGCGAGAGTTCCACTCTCTCTGCACATTATAAAAGACGTTTGGAAACGCTTAGTGCGATTTGGTGGAACAGCAACAATGTAGGGATGATAAGTTGCAGTGCGTCTGGATGTCCAATGGTAGAAGGGGGCCGGTGGGATGAGATTGTGGGGTTCTTCCTCATCGTTGTTTTCATTATGATACTCATTTTTACCAATTGAAAACGTTTGAGTTTGTTAACACAAAAAAAAAAACGCTTGATTTTGTGTTGAAGGTAAATGAAAGCGCTGTTATTAAAAAAGCTCATTCAATTGCAGTCGCATTGCAATTGGGGTCGGGTTAAATCAATCAAGCAATTTATTTATTCAGAAAAATAGTTCATTTGTTAGTATGAAAAATATCTTACAAACTATGTTAGTAGATACACATTACAAAAAGGGTGGGTACATAAAATTTGGTGGGTAGTATAGTCACGAAATCTTTCGCTCGAGTTCAGCCTAGATTGTATCGCTATCCGACAGGGGGGCTACTCTCTATGCCCGAAGGCTGTAGTTTCGGGCTTAGTTGCGGGCTACCCCGTATCACCTACAAACTTACGAATAGTCCCGAACCCGAACTAAGAATGAATGACAACACAATTTGAAAGTAACTATCAACTAGTGTCGTCATTAATTCTAAATGGTAAGGTGATACGGAGTAGAATACGCACGAACCCGAAACTACGGACTTTGGACAGAGTAGTCCCGCAGAATCCGAACGAAAGCCGTAGTGCTGAAGGATACTGTTAGTGCTGCCCCGCACTCTGCTCAGTAGGGAGGCGGTTCACTTGCGCATTATGGCATGGAAGCCATTAACACGAACCTTCACAAACATACTTGACCACTGCAAAACCGGGGCAGCCCTGGCAGCATCCAGAATCGATTATTATACTAGACGCGCAAGGCTCGACCTTTGAGTATAGAGAACCCACAGGCTACTCGTGTAAAAGTGTGACGGTAGACTTTGAAAAGCGTTAATGGCTTCAGACAACCTGTTACTGGCAAGGAACTTCCCAGCGGGGGCAAATTTTTTGCTCGGTTTGGTTGGTGGTAGGACTTGTTCTAAGTCCGCCTGGCAAGCTACCACCATCATGTCTAAGTCTGTCGCCATAACAACAATGTTAACAGCATTGTTGTGTTCCGGCAGTTAGAGGTATGATAGCCAGTTCCTCTGTGTAAGAGGATTCCGGATGAAACTCGCTTCCATCTTCGGCCTAATCATCACTTTCCATCAGTTGAGACTTGGGCCAAGAGTTTCCCCGTTTTGCATAAAAAAAAAAATAAAATAAAAAAACTATCTGGTACCGTCACTATTAAAAAATATTGCTATACATATTCTTCATGTTAGTAATTATAGGTATTCATTTGTAAGTGCTAGCTTTATTCACATCGCCCAATAGATGTCGCTAGTAGTTTCACAAATGTATGAATTCATCATAGATGACGGTACAGTGATTAGTAATCATATTTAAATTAAATTGATAATGTATTAATCCGATTTTGATTAAAACATAAATATTATGAGTCAGCTTGAGATAGTTATCGGTTGTGCGGAGGTTTTAATGAGTAGGCGTGAAATTAAGGGTCATATAAACAGATCCGGGAACGCATCCTAGGCATTTAGATAAATTTGTAATCCATCATCATCGCATATCAGCCGAAAGACTGTTTTTGACTGTTGGAAATAGGCCCCTAAGTGTCGCAACAAGCGGTCCTGAGCGTTTTCAATCTATCCGGTACCAGGGACCCTCATCAAGTCATCGGTCCACCTTGTGAGAGGCATTCCAACGCTGCGTCTTCTGGTACGCGGTCGCTACTCCAGAACCTTTCGATCCTATCGACCATCTGTTCTGCGAGCAGTTTGTTGGCTTTGGTTCTCTTGCGGATCCCTGATTCGATCACGCAAGGAAACTCCCAGCATTACCTTCTCTATTACTCTTTGAGTGACGTTAAGCCTTCTTGTTTGGACTCCGATGATTCCAAATTCAAAAGTAAAATCACGCTTTTTTAAATTGATTCAAATCAAATATAAAAGTGAAGAAAATTTTTTTTGATATCGGTATGAAATTCTATAGATAAACTGTATTTCTGGAAGGGCTAGACAAGGTGATTTTATTAGAAATTATTAAATATGTTCAAAATCTCATGTGATAGAGGGCGAGCCCATTTCTTTTAGGAAGCAGCCAGTCAGGGTCTTCTCATTCCCCAAACTTTTAAATGCTGAGAAAATTAGACTCACTATTTTATTTTAACTTGTTCTTAACTTTTTGATTGTCCATGTTACAGAGAGCTCTTTTTAACACTTTTCTAGCCTCTATTTAACAAACTACCTGTTGTATTAATATTATTATCATCTTGTTTCTGCCCTTGTCTCAAGTTATTTGAGGTCAATTTATTATATTTAAACCGTATATCATTCTTAAGGTACATAAGGCTCTAGCCAAAGTGTTATGCTATTAGCGTATACGATTTTTAAAATGCCACAATTTTATGATTCGATCAAGAGTTTCGACAGCGTTTGTCAACACCATACATTTCTGTCATTTTGACAATCTCCTTCGCCCGTACTTATACTGACAGAATGTCACGTGTCCAAAGCCTCTGTAGTAAAAACAATATTTTATTTTATTCTTAATAGCTTAACGTATTTCTTAATCCCCTAGCATTACGTCCTCCGTCTCCTAAACGATGCAGTCAAGGAGGTCGGATGGAAGGTGTCTCCAAACGAGAGCGTCATCACGTCGCAGTACCGCGTGGACCTGCTCGCGTCTGCCTGCCACTTCGAACACCCTGACTGTCTGGAGAATGCTGTCAGGATGTACACCAACTGGATGTTGGCCCCAAACCCTGATGCGAGCAATGAGTAAGTTTTTTTTATTATTATTCCTGATTGGTCCGTTCTTGACCTCACCTGATAGTAAGGGATGGATAAAGACTCAAAGACTCAAACATTTATTTCAATTATACCATTTACATACACTTTTGAATTGGCAAGGGCGGTCGGTCCAAAAAGATGAAACTATTTGCACGTTCCAAAGCGTAGATCTCTATGGAGAAGAACGTGCCAGAAACTCCACGGACACTCTTTTCGAGAGTTATATTATAAATGCGAAAGTGACTCTGTCTGTCCGTCCCTTCTTCATGCCTAAACAACTGAACCGATTTGGATGAAATTTTGTACAAAGATAGTTTGAAATCCGGGAAAGGACATACGATAGTTTTTATTCCGAAAATCGAACGGGAACGGTAACTATGAGGGTTATATATATTCCGGGAGTTTTTATTCCTAAGGGATCACGAGAGCGAAGCCGCTGGCACTGGTTAGTGGGTTACAAGTGGAAAGCAACACAGATGCTGTCTGATGTAAGGCATTTTGATAAGAACATGAAAACGAGTGCTGAAATTAGGACTCAAAACGCATCAGCAGATAAACATAGGATCTGTTTTGCTTGATACATACGTATCTAGACTAGATCATTGTCTTGATCTGTCAAGGAACAGTGAAGAGATGTTACTGATGGACCATCAGCAATATAAAAATTAAGGGTTAGCGTTTTAGCATTTTATGTTTCAGAATCTCGTCTTATTTATGTCACGAAAAATGGAAAAAATATTATGAAAAAATCGTTTTGTTTATAATAAATCCCACCCAAATTCAATAGTTTCCAATAAATCCGTTTCTTATTTGGAAAAAAGTTTACAATTTCACGCGATATTTTACAATATTACAGAGTTTGCTATTTTCCGGTGACATTTATAATGCTTTCGGTTACAGACCATACCCAAAAATCCACGTCAATAGGCTTGTGTCCTGAAAAAATCTAATTAGTCCGTCAGTAAGATTATTCAAAAATATTTGACCCGTATTTTATCTTTTGTTACGGGAACCAAAATTGACGAAGTTACGACGCTTTTAAAATTCTCAATACGTCACATCTTCGCAAAATTTTTGTTTTATCTTTGTCAATATTCATTGATTTACAAAAACAAAAAATACGTGTCCATTGTTTTTCAATACTCTTACTGACGGACTAAATAGTTTTGCAATTTGTGGATGATGGAATCTAGCCTATTTCAATAATACGTCCTCCATTCCAGGATTCACGTAGACCTCCGCGGCATAGTCTACTGCGTGGGAGTACGAGCTGGAGGCGTCAGGGAGTGGACCTTCGCATGGGAGAGGTTCAGGGTGGCAATAGCGCCTTCCGAACGACACCGACTGCTTTCTGTGTTGGGATGTACCCGATCTCCTTCTTTGCTGCATAGGTAATCTATTGCTTATACGCTAGATAATATTGGTTTTTTTTTTACTATTTATAGGCATACGTTTGACCGCTATCTCACCTGATGTTAAGCGATGATGCGGTCTAAGGTGGAGCACGCTTGCCTAGAAGTAACTTATTCACTTTTGACTTAAAGACTCCCGGGTTGTAGCTATCAGGAAACACAGACTCGGGCAAGGAATTCCACTCCTTAGCTGTACGCACAATGAATGTATTCCCAAAACGCTTAGTAGAAAAGGCAACTGTTCAGTATACAGTTACATTTCAGTCATCATCATCTTCCTGCCCCTATCCCAAGTTACTTGGGTTCGGCGAGAGACGTTTTTTTCTTCCACTGTGCCCTATCAGCCGTCAAACCGTCACTGACTCCCTTTTCTTTCATATCGCTCCTCACCAAAATTTTTCTTTGGCCTTCTTCTTCCTCTCCAACCATCCACATTTATGTTCATAACTCTTTAAGTTAAATGCGTTTCCTCCCACTTCTTCACATGACAATTACAGTCGAAAAGTCAATATTTTTTTGGCTATCTTGCGACCACATGTAACGTTTGTCAAAGACTCAGTGTGCAAGGAGGGTCACCCATCCACAGACCGACCTCAACACGCACTACTTAAACATGAAGATTGACCCATGCGGCTGTTCTTATTTTACCATGAACTTCTCAAGTACAGTGAAATCTTGTTCATATAAATTTTTACTTTCGTTCTACTTTAGCATAATCATGACCAGTTTTATAACAGTCATAGCTAGATGTTTTAAGTATTGAGCATAGCGCCATTATTAATCTTTACTTTACTTTTCTAAACTTCTCCAGGTACTTAGAAATGTCACTGCGCAACGACAGTGGTATCAGAAAGCAGGACATCGTACGAGTGTTTTCAGCAGTAGCTGGCACTGCTATAGGACAACCAATCGCGTTCAACTACATCAGAGCAAATTGGCAAAGGCTTCGATCTTTGTAAGTATTAAATTTGAACTTGGAATTTGTCTATTATCATGATCAGCCTATATTATTTGTCTGTTGCTAGGCCAATCTGTACGCTGTAAGAATTACTTGTTGTGGTATAAAATAATATTCCTTAGCGTTGCTGCATTAAGACTATAGATTCTGGCTGAGTTAACCGGTAAGAAATACATTTGTATCAACTGATTTCTAAAAAATAAAACTAATTTAAATCTCAAAAGTAACTTCAGTTAAAGCTTCATGGTACTAGTGAGCGGGCACATGACGATGGACATGGTTTCAAAGCATTGGTAAAATTTGTATGGCTTTCAAAACATGACTCGCTTCGTAATAAGATTGACATTATGGCATCGGTTCGATCTCATTGACTTATCGGATGAGTTCACAAATCCTGTCGCCAATTAGCTTATCGGAATTTATATCGATAACTAGCTGTCCCGCGCGGCTTGGCTCCCGTCAACCGGCAACTTTTTTTTTACGTAAAAACCTTGTCCTTATAATAAAAAACACAAAAAAAAAATTACCGAAATCGGTTCAGCTGTTCTCGAGATTTGCGCTTAGCAACACATTTAGCGATTCATTTTTATATCATAGATACTATGCATAGATATCATAGTGTATCTTAGTCAGTCACTAATGGGTAGGTATGTTTTCTGAGCTAATCTTCACTGATCTAACATAAGTAGGCCCGGTATGGATTGCTTATGGGATTATTATTATTATATCTTACGAGCTTCTTTTCACGTTCCCGTAAGAATTTGGGGAAATCCTCCCGTAGTGCTCCCTTAAGCCGGGTACTCATTAGCGAGCTGTAACCGTAACTTATGTGATACAGTAACGAGGTTCTAGTGTGTACGCATTTTACAATTACGGGTTTAGAAATGAGTACGTTGTAAACGTCTCGGGTCGCTGCAAGCCACACGCGTACCGCTCGCAGCAGGTTTGCGAACCAAGTACACACTATGTTTTTGGTTACAGTACATGCAACGGTTACAGTTACGGCTCGCTAGTGAGTACCCGGCTTTACACTTCTCAAGGAACCTACGAAATTGCAGGCAATAGCTATTTTCCCTACATTTTGTCAAATTTTGATATTGGTTGTCGCCGAGATCCGACTTAAATTTGAACGGTTTTGAGTACGAAAATTGTCCTGAGAGCCAATTCTACTAACTTTTAAACAACTTTCGCATTCGCATGTCAATTGCAAAATGTCAAAAAAAACTCAATTTTCATAAATTTCATTACTTCCATTATATATCACACATGTTAGGAGCTTTTTATTATTACCAAAACCTACCATTCACTTTTTTTTTTATATTACAGTGTGGGGTCACTCTCTACTATCAACTTGATTGTAAAGCTCGTGACCAGGCGATTGAATCAGCAGCATGAATATGATGAGGTAAGGCATCATCTCTTTTTTTCCGAGCTTATCATCTTTTGAAACGGCTTCAAAAATAATAGGAGGCGGTTCTCTATTCATTAAACGGATATCTATAAACCGCTTTGGAAATCAATTGAACAAAACTTTGGCCGCCTAGTTGTTACGACAGCATATTCAAACGTATTCGATTTAGTTGTTTATTGTAAATCTCACTGTTGTCAAGTTTTCAGCCTTTTTTCTTGCTTTTAGCTTGGTTTGAACCAGAATAATTATAAAAACTTAGAGTTACAGTATTTCAACTAAGTATCCAGGTCCTCAACACCCAGATCATCATCGACATACAATTTAATGACTTGGCGGACTTTATCAACGGTGATAACTTTCAAATGTCCCGGTACCTTAATTATAAGTGATTCATTTGTTTTATCTACGTTTTCCTAATCACTTGAAAAAGCTTCTTTTATCAGAGGAATAACATTATCTTTATGATCGATGTGATCCTAATAGAATGAGAAGGATTGATTTACATATACTTATCCGTGTTCCACGAGTGAGTCATTAAATTATGGCTGGTTGGTGTGTAGGTATAAAATTCTGTGACGCTGCCTCAAATACTAGACCGGTTGACTTAAGTCATTGATAAGGGGGTGAATATTTCGAAACGAATTTTTTATAATTAACAAGGCTCAAACCTCAAAAGAAGTCAGTTGTCCCCTAAACTACCTACGTCGAAATATCTTCCTGCCCTTATTAGTAATTTAATATATACGATAGAATTTTACAAATGCTTGTGGTGTAGGCACGAACAACAAAAACAATTAAAGACAGATTGTATAAACAATATATTCATAAATACGTACCGATATGTAAACAAACCGCACACATGAAAGTACTGATTACTGCCAAAATTCACATATTAAACTGAGAGTAAATCCGAAACTACACGTAGGAAGTCAAAATTGTTGGTAATCAGTAGGTGTACGGTACTTAAAAAAAAACAGTTTATTGTCACCAACACTAGTGTTGACCCGTGTAATGTATCCAGTAGTTGGGTGGTAGATATCAGATAGGTAGTTTATCTCCGAAAAAACTGGTATTCAGAAGTTTTTAAGCTTCTAGAAAATGTCATTCTGTCTGCGATTGCGTGACTAAGGCGAATGTCAAAACGTCAAAACTGAAGGGAATACAAACGCTGTCGAAATATCACGTGATCAATTCCTTATATTTTGACATTTGACAATCGTCAGCGCTAATAGAACTGCGGTACGATGGATCGTAGTTTGAAGAAGGTAGCTGGCAGGGGAAGTATTGCGGACTGCTCGTGACCGGTATGGTTGGTGCTCTTTGGGAAACGCTTAAATTCAACAGTGGACGGCAATTGGCTGATATTATGATGATTATGAACAGAATGGCTCTTTGTCTTGGCGCCTTGAGCCTTAACAGCGCCGTAATGCTGGTTAGATCTAGCCAATCGCCACATTCATCAAAGTAGAAAATGCTGATGATGATTCGTTCTAGTTTAGCACCCTCGCCACCCTTTAACCGCCTCCGTGGTCTAGTGGTTATACCATCTGATTCAGACCCAGAGGTCCCGGGTTCGGTTCCCAGCGGAGGCAAATTTTTTGCTCGGTTTGGTTGGTGGCAGGACTGGTTTTTAGTCCGCCTGGCAAGCTACCACCATCATGTCTAAGTCTGTCGCCATAACAACTATGTTAACAGCATTGTTGTGTTCCGGCAGTTAGAGGTATAATAGCCAGTTCCTCTGTGTAAGAGGATTCCGGGTGAAACTCGCTTCCATCTTCGGCCTAATCATCACTTTCCATCAGGTGAGATTTGGGCCAAGAGTTCCCCCGTTTTGTATAAAAAAAACCCTCAATCGTGTATGTAAGTAATATTAAATTCTCTTCCACAGCTGAAAAGATTCGTCACCGAATCCTGCAGTGACTTGGGTCGGCCAGTTCAGCAAGTTCTGGAGACCATCTCGTCCAACGTGCAGTGGAGAGATCGAAACTATCACACCATCGTCGACTGGCTGAGGACAGCAGACAAAGGAGCTAGTTAAAGTAGACTTAAGATTCTAGATTGAAATAGTTAATCTCATGACAACAGTAATGTACAGTTACATGCCTGATTCCTCGTTTTTTAAAGCGGTTGGTCCTGAATTCGGAGTAAGTCTTGAATGGTAGTTTTCGTTGGCCTAGACTCATTTTACTATTTGTTATGTTTAGGTTTGCTCGTTTTTGAGCTGACAATTGGTACGTATATATGAATAAAGAAATCGAGAGCCATATTTTGGAAAAAACAATTCTATGTCGCAAATAACTAATTTTAAATTCCATTGCAATTGATCCTTTTTTAAAGGTCTTTTTAAACATCACGCTAAAGGCAATAATTATAAAATATAATAATCTCGAATCATGGATACAAGTAGTACAAAAGTCGTTTTTTTTAGAATTAGGAATCGGGCATATGCAGTTCTATCTGGAACATTTTTATCTATGGCACTAACGCCAGTCGACACGAATACATTCGAGACGTATAGTGTCTATTTGGCCTCTACAATAGAATTGTTGAGCATCAGGTCTAAATTACTGATCGGTACACTTCTTTTCTCGTCTATGCATGTTTCAGTATTGTGTTCAGATCAAATTATTTTTATTTTTACTTTGCATTAAGTATTTTAGATTTGTACTGAAGAGCAAATGTATTAAAACGTAATTTTATGAATAACTTATGTTTTGCAGCGATAATTTTAACTTAAGGTTCGAATAAAGTCAATACCTGTAATTATGAAATATTTATCTAAAGGTATTTATAAGAATAAAATGCAATAGATCTGATATGCGTTTATTTAGCTTTGATATCTCACCGTGTTCACTTAGGTGGAGAGAACGACCAGTGAGCTGTCATTCTATCTTGTTTGTATGGTTTGACAGCTTCACTACGACATGTTTAGAGAATCGATCGGCTGTATTGCAATAATCGATCATAAAATGTTCCCAAAAACTAAAGCTCAGATTGCCAATTCTACTCATTTTGAGCAACATTCGTCTGTCAGTTGCAATCTGTGAAAAATGTAAATTTTCGCCGGCTAAAAATTTGTAAAATTCGCCGATTCACATTCGCTTCGGTTTGGCCAGAGCAAAAAGCTGTAATATTATTGTGAATTGTGTATTTGAAAAATGTCGAACCATATTTGCGTAACTGGCGATTTATCTAATTTTTTTTTTAAATGTTAAAGATTTTCAAGTTTGCAGGCTAAACTCGTTTCACATGTTTTCTAATTTCGCATTGAAAATTTACCCCCAGGTCGATTTATCTTTTAAATACACTTCGATTCTAAGGATTTCCTTCTAGAATTCCCACATCTTTAATTGATACATCAGTATTAAAGTTGATAGCGATCGCAAATCAGCTTAATTTCTGCGCTGATTAGAATTTTATCCAAATGCTGTTTTTATTTGCTTCGTTTGTTTTTGCGTACTGATACATCGTCTTGTTCATTTTTGTTCAGGATAATGAGAAATGGTTTATTACTTAGCTCTGATATCAATATTAAAGTATATTCCTTTGGTGTTTGTAAAAATGGTATACTAATATAGCAGTACCTACCTTATAGTTTCCGAAGGTTCAGAAAATGTTCAGAGAACGCTTATGAATTGGACTTAAAAAAATCAATTAATATTCATAAAAAATATATAATTTATCAGCATAAATAACACTTATAGTCTAAATCCTTTTCTATGTTTAACTTATACTAGAGGTCCCTTTAAATATTTGTTTTTTTTTTTTGCGACAACCCTGTAAAAGACAATACTTGTGGTAGATCCATTTTGGAAAACATGTGGGTTCGTACAAAAATGTGACAAAAATTGTGTGATTAGGGTCGAAAAGTGTTCGACGAATATTAATTTATTGAAAACTTGGCCTCAGATCAGATAGGCAGACAGATTTCGAATGCAGAAAGGCTTTCAAAACAGGACACTCCCATTTTATTTGCCAATTGTAGCATTTAATTTGCGTTTAATATCCATGACAGTTTGTGACGCCTTCGGGGAGTCGCGCATCATAGGTTGAAAACCCCAGCGGTGCGATTCACTAAGGCAGAACATCTTTACAACCAAGAAATCATATAACGATGTTCTGCCTTAGTGATTCGCACTACTGATCTATCCATTCCGAAAATAAATACAAAACTTTTATAACATAGTAGCAACAACCAAGAGATAAGATTTTGGGATAGTTACGATATTATTTATCATATCGCAGGCACTATAAAAGCTTTATCACAGAACACGTGAAAAAGAATGTTCCATGTTATTGTTTTTTTCCTCATTGGTTTGAGTGATCGATAAAATAGATAAATTAAGGCTGTAGATACTGTTTCCACTGGAAATTAGAATTCAGCTTGGTACTCACAAGCTTTGCCAACCATTTTATTTGTAGTTGGGTTCGATCTGCTTATAGCAGTGAGGTTTTAACTGATTTTCTACTAGTGAGAACGATTGTCGAGACTTTAAAATAAATGACCTTGGTCGCGTTACGTTTCATTCACATTTTGGGGTTTTTGACAGTTTGACCTCTAGTAATTATCATTTTTTTAGCTCTAGGTCCTCTCTAGTACAGAAATGACATTTTGAAACTGTGAATTTGATAATCCGTAATTGGTATCGCATTTTTAAACTTTCACAGACCTTTTAAATATAAGGTAATTAGTGGTATTTAATTTCCTAATTCCATTCGTACAAATTATCACGAAAGTTTTTACAATAATTAATAATGTAATCTTAATTAATATTTCAAAGTATGTAAACTATTGTATTAACTTATCTTAGATAGTGAATTATATGTAAATAAAACCTAAACTTTGTACTATTTAGCTCTATTTCTTATAATAATAACTTTCGTAAATTATATTTATAAAATATGTGGTTTATAAAAGAGTTGTTTTATTTATCTACTTGAGTTAATAACGTGAGAGATCATTGTAATTTTTAACATTTCCCTTTTTTAATTTTTATTTATTTACTAGCTGACTCGGCAAATGTTGTTTAAAAATAAAAAAAATCGGCAAATATTAAATATTGCCTATTCTCAGACCTACTGAATCTAAAAAAAAAAAACATAAAAATTGGCCAAGCCTTTGCGGAGGAGTTCGATAACAAACAACGTGACACGAGATTTTTATATATTAGAAGATATATTCAAACTTTATGTTTAATAGTGGTACATGGGTGGACCTAATGTAACTACATTGGTAGTGTGTGGTTATTATCACTTTACGGCTCTTACCCAATATCTTACTTACTAACATTCACCAGCTTTTTAACACATAGTCATACAAGCCTCACACCTTTTCCTATTTTATGATCATTAAATACCCCATACATTACTTCTGGCCGTTCTAAAGGATATTACCAATAATTTTAAATCCTTTATATTTCTAGATCTCTGAGGTCATCAGTTAACTTACGACTGAGGATGCCAATGAATTCCACAAGTTTCCTGGATAAGTCTTTTACTGTTCAGGCTGCCCGTCTGTGGAATGCTTTGCCAGTTCCAGTAAGAAGCGCTCAGTCGTTACCTACTGCCTTTAAAAAACTTGTTAAGGAACATTACCTGTCACTGTGATTATGTCGATATCCGTAATTTCTTTTTACTACCTTTTATTTAGTTTTTATGTATCTATTATTTAGCGTATTATGTATGTATCTGTGAATCTATTATGTTATATTATAATTACTTTTTTTAACCGACTTCCCAAAAAGGAGGAGGTTATCAATTCGGTTGTATGTTTTTTTTTTTTTTTTTTATGTTTGTTACCTCATAACTCCGACAATTATGAACCGATTTGAAAAATTTTTGTTTCATCTGAAAGGATATGCTTGCAGATTGGTCCCATTTAAATTATATCGAAATCGGTTACGAACTTTGGATTTTAAATCGAAATAGCTGGAATTTGACTATTTAGATGATTCTTTGATAATCGAAATTGCGTATTTTGCTTTTCTGCGATTTGGCAGTGGTGTGGTAGGTGTGGGGCACCACTAAAAAGTGAAAAATAAAAAACTTTTTACAAAAAAATACAACCGACTTCCAAAAAAAAACACTACAAAGTAAAAAATAACTTTAATTTCGGAAGTCGGTGTCAAAATACGAAGAAACGAACAAAAACACCGATTTCCGAAATTAAAGTTATTTTTTACTTTGTAGTGTTTTTTTTTGGAAGTCGGTTGTATTTTTTTGTAAAAAGTTTTTTATTTGTTTTTCTTTTGTCACACCATAACAGTCCCAATTTCATATCCAGTCAAATACTGTCCATCCCTGTTTGCCTGGAAGAGATCGCAAAATGCGATAAGGCCGCCCATTGTATGTGTTTAGTTTTAAGTTTCCTTTTGTATTTCATTTTTGGTGTACAGTAAAGTACATAATAAATAATAAATAAATATTTCAACTGTAACTAGGTACTCGTATGAAATAGATGGTGTTTCCCTGGTTTCGGCGGGCTTTTATCGCCAGTCATTGCGCATTTGTTGATACGAGTGATTGCGTTCGGGATTATCTGGATAAAATAAATAACAATAGTGGTATACGAGCCCCAGTAAAGTTGCCTTGCGAAACTTCCCATAAGTCAGCAAAAAAATCGTAAGTCATAATGGGGTATTTATTGAAATCTATTTGGTCCGACATACAGATTTAAAGAAAATTTTGGACACGTATATTCATTTCTCACGTAAACATAGAATTAAGGAGATACATGCTTTGAATTGTTACATTTATACCAAGAAGTGAACTTTGATGTGTTTTACCTTTGTCAATTATATTGATAACATCATCATCTGCCTAGCCTTTTCCCAACTACATTGGGGTAACATACATTCCCAAGAACTGAATACCAGTGTTTTACGTGGAGCGGCTGCCTACCAGACCTCCCACAACTCATTAACTGGGTAACACGGTACTTCTTGGTAAGACTGGAGTCAGATTTTCTGGCTTCTGACAATCCGTAACGACTGCTAAAGATCTACAAATGACAGCCGGGACCAACGGCTAAACGTTCTTTCCAAGGCACGGAAAAAATTCAGTATGTTAAGATGGGCACCCATCCATAGACCAAACTTGGCAAGCGTTGCTTAACCGCAAAGATCAACTTTACCACCGCGACGAGCATTTTAATTATATTGATAACATAAGAAAGAAAAAATATAATTATTATTTCTATGTATTATCCAAGAATATACCCTATTTCGAGTACCCACGCTAACAGCGGTCGTCGATGCGGTAGTCAGCTGTATACTGCTCTACTTATAACACTTGTGTGGATATAAAGGAACAGTACCTACATTTTATATATCGTGATACAGCAACACAGATTGGCGACAAGAATTGATGCAGTAGTGAGATATTGAAAGACGACTAAATGCAGGTAGGTACCTATACATGTTGGTTATCATCACGTCATGCTAAACTGCTTGAAAGGCATTGGTACCAACCTATGGAACACATGACTCATGACCCGAATTTGTCCCAACATACTTTTGTTATCCCGGTGAGTATTATAATATACTTTTGTTATCCCTGTGATAAAACACTTTTCATGAGGTTAAAGCTGCGGGCAAAGAATACTCTCTTATCCAAAAATAATGAGTCAAATACCTTCAACCGAGAGTATTTAATTAAAGAGTGAATAGGTTACTTCAAGGCATGCGTCCATCATCGATCGTCGGTATTGCTTTCCATCAGATGAGATTGTGGTCAAACGCGACTCGATAACAAATCCCTACTAATGTTGTAAATGCGTAAGTAACTCTGTCCGTCTGTCTCTTCTTCATGTCTTAACTGCTAAACCGATTTGGATGAAATTTTGTACAAAGATAGTTTGAGACCCGAGAAAGGACATGATAAGGTTTGTATCCCAAAGATCCCACGGGAGCGGGAACTATGCGGGTAAAACGGGAGCGAAGCCACGGGAGACAGCTAGTAAAAATATAAAATAGTAGATATGGCACTATTACCGATAAGTTTTAAAACCAACTATAGCAAATAATGAGCTTGCCTACAGCACTTTGGCACCAAAGCAATCAATCTAAAGAAGATATAGAAGCCAATTAGAATAATTCGTTATTTAAAAATGACGCTAAACCTAAACTAAATTATCAATAAGCACAATATCAGTTAGTAAGTCATGCCAATCTAGAATAAAAAAAGTAATCAGCTAGATAAAATGATAAGAGCATGGACAAGTTTGATAATATTTAATGACAGCCAAGTCACAGGCGAGAAGTAAATTTATATACCGACAGAGTCTATAAGTCAGACACCGTGGCTCCGGAACACAAAGGGCAATGAAGGAACATGGATGGGTTTTAGTCAGTAGAAGTCTGACACTCCCTCCCGCTACACCCAGAGCGGGAGGAGTCATTGGATGATTTCCCATCCCTAAAAAAAAAAAAAAGAGTCTATAAGTCAGGATAAGCACAGAGGAATAGAAAACATGTGGTGATAGATGTAAGATGAACAAATAAGTAACAGCCAGTACGGGTAAGGCTACGCAACGTTTTGGACTGGACGTAAAGGCTACGCCGATCTCCCAGTCCACCCCCACTAAGACGCTGCGGGAATTTCAGTGCTGGGTTGTTTAAGTGGGTATACCGGGCTTGCTCGGGGAGTCCCACATACCCCTCCCACTCCCCCGAGTGAGAGGGTATGCGTAACGCATTTTTTCCCAGCCGGAAAAAAAAAAAAAATGGCTACGCAACGTTTGCTGATGTCGGTGACTAATCATTACAAACTTGGACTTATCATAATATTAACAATTACAAAATTTTGTTAAGCTTTACGTATTAACTTGCATGCAAACTTAAGTACATTGCGGGACATGTTCGAGCGATTGATGGCTGTTCGGCTGCCTACTGCCGGATGCAGGTGGAAACGTGGTCTAAGTATGATGAATCAGCAACTGTGACTACTGTGAGCCACTAGAGACTTAGCTGAGCTTTATCGTCTTGATCATCATGGTTTTGTATCAATGGACGTATCTTAACGTAAAATGTTAGTATTTCCTCACTGCGATCAAGCCCGACTGCAAAATTCAGCTACAAAATACAGTCAGAAGAATGTTTCCAATTTCTCTGCACCCAATTCTGGGTTAAGGTCATTTTTGTACATTAGCAGTTTTGTTGTGTTTATGTGTTTGTCAATGTTTTAAAGAATAAGGAAAACTCAGACAGACATAATGCATAAAATAATTTTAGTTAAAAGTTTTCCAATAAGAAAGCTTTTGTGATGGCTTCTAGCAAGCGCAAAGAAGCAAATGTTTTCTGGACAAGTGATGTCCAGAAAACATTAGCTTCTTTAGCATATTTTTATTTACTTATCATGTCCACGTTTTTGGTACACTAAGCTGCCTATCAGTCTGTCTAGCCTGATTAATATAATAGATCATAAATTCTGATAAAAAACTAATTTCCACACTCAGTATATTCCTAAAAACACAATAAGCTACTTTGCTGATATCAAAAAGTACCTATACTTTTTGATATCACCAAAAGTAGTTCATACTTGTAATACAAGATGGCACTGCTTGAATCTAATTTAGTTTGGCTTTAATTATAATCGTTTGTTTATTATGATTTATGTAACATGTGGACCGACTACTGTTTTTTTACGAACGCTATCCATCCTTCATGGCACTTTGGCGAAAGAGCATTTCTTTCTTAAAATATCTAAAATATAGATATAATACAAGCAAAAGTATCAAATACCTGAAAGATAAATCATTTATTTCACATCCAATCCAAAGCTGTGTCGTTAACCAACACGGAAAAGCAAATCAATAGTGACGTCAAAAGGGATAGTCAGTTAGCTTAGATCTATAAACAGTTTTTGATGCAGTTTTATTTCAAACCTAGTGTTGAAAGTGCAGAAACTGGATTTCTAAGGTCTCCCACTCTAAATATTCGTACCTTACCTAAGTAATAAGACTTATAAGCGTGAAACATAATTACTGCCTGAGTGGGAAGCGTCTTGATTCTTTTGGAGTTCCTCAGGGAATTGAGGTTGGTCAAACATTATTTTTACGTCAATCAGGTATGTAAAAAACCCTCGAAAATCACGGCCTTTATTGGCGTTGGTGCACTTTCATTACATTTTACCTGAAATGAAGCTTTGACGTGGCACTATGGAAAGTAGATATAGTTGTAAATTGGCTTAGTGAAAATCAACTCAATTTATGAATAGAATAGAATAAGTTTATTGGTTAGAATATTGTGCTCAGTCATTTTAACACGAATAACATCTTACATGATAAACAGTATGGTTTCACCAAAGGACGTTGTACAACGGACGCTGGTGTCACCTTACTAAAGCATATCTTTAATGCGTGGGAGGACGCACAGGATGCCATAGGTGTCTTTTGTGATCTCTCTAAGGCGTTTGATTGTGTTGATCACGATACATTACTCCTGAAGCTCGGGCATTACGGACTAGGCAAAACAGCGTTAAACTTAGTCAAATCTTATTTGAATGATAGACAGCAATTAGTTCACATAAACGGTGTCAATTCGTCGGGATTAAACGTAAAAATGGGCGTCCCCCAAGGCTCTATTTTGGGTCCTTTCTTATTTTTGGTTTATATTAATGATTTACCTTATTTATTGCAACAAAATCTTGATATGGTGTTGTTTGCTGACGATACCTCTTTAATTTTTAAGATAAATAGAAGGACGAACAATGTTAATGACATAAATAATGCCCTAATGCAAGTCCAAAATTGGTTCACGGCGAATAATTTAGTTCTAAATGAAAAGAAAACAAAGTGCATAAGATTTGCCTTACCTAATGTCAAAAGCAGTGATTGTGACATATTATTGAACAAGGAAAAACTAGAATTCGTCGATAAAACGGTTTTCCTGGGAATTACGCTTGACCCCAGGCTACAATGGGGCCCTCATATAACATCTCTTTCCGGACGGCTAAGTTCAGCAGCATATGCTGTTAGAAAAATCCGCCAACTAACGGATGTCGATACCGCGAGACTGGTATATTTTAGTTACTTTCACAGTATCATGTCTTACGGTATTTTACTATGGGGACGGGCTGCAGACATCGAGTCTATTTTTATTCTGCAGAAAAGAGCCATCAAAGCGATATATAATCTCCGCCGGCGCGATTCTCTCAGGGAACTGTTTAAGAATATTAACATCATGACGGTACCTTGTCAATACATTTACGAAAACATCATGTATGTCAGAAAGAATTTACATCTTTTTAGTAAAAGAGGCGAGAGACATAATTATAGTACTAGAAATAGGGACCAGTTAGTTCAACCAGGCTTCAGACTGGCTAAAGTAGCCTCATCTTTCATGGGGTACTGTTTAAAATGTTATAATAAGATACCTCCCCATATATTAGAACTAAATGAGACGAAATTCAAGTCTTGTATTAAACGCACACTATGCAGGCAAGCATATTATAAGTTGGGGGATTATATTGAAGATAAAAATGCTTGGCTGAATGCTGGTCCTGCTCCACAGCCACTAGAGAGCCCAAACTAATCTGTAAATAGTTCGGAAACATTGTTGGACCGGCTGAAGATTGTAAGAAAAATTTGCATTGTTAGAATCAACTTACTAAGAATTGTATAATTTCAGCCATTAACAGCACATGTGTGAGTACTGTGTACCTTTAACTTTAATAATCAGTTTTAGGTATATTTTTGACTTGAATGTACCCTGGCGGTTGGGAGTGTCATGCTCACTCAAAAGTCTAGCTGATGGTGGCGTATGCGTTGGATCATTTGGCTCCCTTCAAAATGGTTGAGCCGAATGGTGCTGGCGCATGCGTCATGTTCGTGAACGGGCGCCGTCAGTCGGGACTGGTCATTTCTTAGCTGCCATGGTTAATTTTAATTATTTCTTTGAATTGTTCCTCTTTTATTCCGGACGCTTTTATCCTGCTCGTTTTTTACATCGTTCTCACATGTATGTATAATGTCAACCCGATGTAAATAAATCTTTGTAAAAAAATATTATTTTTAAAAGAGTGTCCGTGGAGTTTCTTGCACGTTCTTCTCCATAGAGATCTACGCTTTGGAACGTGCAAATAGCTTCAACTTTTTGGACCGACCGACCTTGACAATTCAAAAGTGCCTGTAAATGGTTTAATTGAAATAAATGCTTGAATTTTGAATTTTGAAATTTTGTTGTTACAAGGTGTTAGTACAATTTTACGTCCAAAATATTCTGCTGTTTCCAGCGTAGGTACAAATATTTAAAAAAAATTTAATGAAATCAAAATCACTTGACAAACATATGTGCAACTAGTTGTTAAGCTTTATTATATGCACACAGTGGAAATTGTTTCTGAATAAATATCAAATCCAAGATTACCTACTTACTTTAAAATTATCTGCTTTACTAAACGCAAATTTCAAAAACCATCCCAACTCCTAATTGCTCACTTAACCATATGTCTAAACACTGTTACGTGGACTTGTTCCTGACGATAAAATATAAAACTATTCAACTTTTCGTCGTATAATAGCAGGACTAATTCAAACACAAACGTTGAAAAAGTGAAATTTCAAAGTGGGACCAATGACAGAAAAAAATAAGGAACATGGATAACTTGTGACTAATACAGTTATTTATATAAATGCAGGTGGAGCAGGATTGAGAGGCAAGATTGGTGTTAAGAATTATTATTTTGGAAGAAATGAGGGCTAATGATTGAATGAATGGAAGAACAAGACGTGCTGCCTCGACCCCAAGTGACAAGGAAAATCTTTCAGCTACCATTGTCATATTTAGCTGAAAGCTTTTTGCTTTTATGAGTTAAACTTACAAACCTAAAGCATACTTAATGATAATGCTTAGAAGGGTGAGCAATACACGTGATCAGGTAATCTTTATGTTGGAGTCTGCTATCAGTCTAACTAAATAACTAATTGGTTCTGATAAGACTCACACAGATCACCCGTATAAGCTGTCAAACGTCTACAAAATTACGACGGGCTATATAATCTTTCCTAGATACGGAGGTAACATGGCTTAACATATAGTTGATCTAATTTAGCCAAAAGCCCTGTTCCTCTTTGTAAGCAACAAGTGAAATTTCAGAATGAGCATAACAGGATATTATTTACTAGCAACCTGCCCCTGCTTTCAAATATTTTAAACACAATATTTGTACGACATAGACACAACACAACAGCAAGTAACACAAAGCAAAATAAATAATCTTAGAATAATAACGCATAGAAACCTAGTCCGAGTGTAAAAAGTGAGGCAACTAAAACTTAGCCTAATCCGTCAAACTTAGCCGTCAGGCCGTCAGTACTCAATGTCACGTTCCGTCGAACACAGCTCGCGAGTAAATAATTGAAAATGACAGTTTGTTGCGTGAAAGTATGTTATAGCACATCAGGAAAACAAAAAAATGTGATAAAATAACATTTCACAAATAAGTACTCACATTCTATGCACTATTTTTACGTAAATCGATAAATAAAACAAAATTCTAATAACCTAACTTGTCATAACACAGTGTTGCTATTTGTGAGGAAAAAATACTCACATTGCTTTCATTCATGTTTTTCATTTTTGTAATTTTAAAATACAATACTTACTGTTAATTCATATCAAACCCGATGTTTTAACATTGTTTATAATTATAACCCATCAAGCATTCTAGACGCATTGAACAATATCTCATTCTTTATGCGATTTATTTCCTTTTATTTTGAAATAAATTGAATTATACCTTCCGAAAAAATATGTCATATAACATGAAAAATCATGTTTACCTTTTCCAGTTCCCAACAACATAAAATACTTGCCTTGATAGCAAAATAGTAATGCGTCTTCCCATATTTTGTGGGTAACGGCTTAGTAATGGTATCACTGAAAGCTATATCTGTGTGCGTTAGAGGAACGTAGACACATTCGGCTCACGCACACAAAGAAAATGAAGTGGACACACGATTTTGCTCGGGTTTTGTTCTAGACGCGGCTTCTATGCGTTATTATTCTAAGTAAATAATAGTGAAAAACTGCACTGAGAACGATATGGGCTCCCAATGCTGGACAAAACCTTCAGACTTTTTTTTTATTTCCTTTTCCACTTCTTCATGATAAACGCTTATATAGAATAGCTTTGTATCCGCTGGCCAGCTACAGAAACGAATATAAAGTCCTAAATCATCTTATTTCTTCTAACTAATACAGCTATACTCAAAAAACTCTAAACTAACTAAAACTAGAAATAAGTCTTCGAACATAGATACCTTGTTCGAGGATATAACTTTTCATCTCGCTACCTCCCTACGCCTTGGCGCTTCTTGTTGTTCTCCTCATCGCTGCCACTGTGACGAAGTTGTTAACAGCCTCGGACACTACGGCCTGTCATGGCATTTCGGCTGTATTAGAACCTACTTGCCTGGCACGCGACGACGAGCATAGACCGGATGGTATTTCCTCGGAAGATGACACAAGATGGGTGACTTTTGACCTCGGAAAAAAACACGTGTTGCTGCCAGCCTTTTGAAAACATTACCAGTGGCCAGCGATGCGGATAAATTAATAAATGAGTGTCTAAGTCTGTCGCCATAACAACAATGTTAACAGCATTGTTGTGTTCCGGCAGTTAGAGGTATGATAGCCAGTTCCTCTGTGTAAGAGGATTCCGGGTGAAACTCGCTTCCATCTTCGGCCTAATCATCACTTTCCATCAGGTGAGATTTGGGCCAAGAGTTTCCCCGTTTTGTATAAAAAAAAGAATGACTTATTCAATAATTAATTCTTCTTCTATAATACATAATCTGTAAAAAAATCAACCGTCTGCCTATAACGGTTCTTAATATAAAGCCCGCTGACATACAGACCGACGGATGGACGGACAGCGGAGGCTTAGTAATAGGGTTCCGTTGGTTACTCTTTTTTATGAATTTGCTCTTGAATCTAGTCTTGGTCAGAGATGACAGAGACAAAGTCTACGATGGCGAGCTTACCCAGAAGGAGCCTGTTCACTCTTACTTCGAGAAGATTAGGGGTTGTAAGCGTTCGGAAACACAGACGCAGGCAGTGAGTTCCTCTCCTTTGCTGTGCGCATTATAAAAGACGTTTGGAAACGCTTAGTGCGAATTGGTGAAACAGCAAAAAAGTAGGGATGGTAAGTTGCAGTGCGTCTGGATGTCCGATGCTAGAAGAAGGCCGGTGGGATGAGGTCGTGGAGTTCTTGGGCACACTCACCGAAGTACAATCTGTAGAAGACCGAGAAGCAGGCAACTTTGCAGCGATAAGCCAAGCTGTGTAGATTGGCATCTACCTGTTTTTTGTTGCCGATGAGCCCATCTTGGCTCTGAGTTCCACCGAGTCAAGCGCGGCAAGCTGGTACTTAGCTGAGCTAGCCCAAAGGTGGCTGCAATACTCCACGCAGGATCGGACTTGTGCTTTGTATAGGGTTAAAGGTTATAGGGTGCCAGACCCTGTCAAAGGCCGTCAAGATATCGAGCGACACGGCAAGTGCTTCGCCGTATCTCTCGTTGGCCTCACTCCAGCAGTGCGTGACATACATAAGAAGATCGCCAGTTGACCGTCCCCGGCAAAAGTCATAAAATATGTCACTGAGGAGGTCTTCAAGTTAGGTCAGCAACTTACTGTTTAGAACCCTTTCCATAACCTTGCAAAGGTTGGAGGTAATGGCGTTCGGACGGTAATGAGAAGGGTCAGCGCGGTCTCCCTTTCTGGGCACCGGTTACACATTTGTAAGCTTCCAGGATTTTGGCACCTTTTTTTTTTTCAAGAGAGATCAAATAATCATTTTTTTTAATTGCTAAAAATGGTATTTGCAGTAAACACAGTTTGTATACAAGAGTATGTGCATATAAATTACAAATTTGTGGGTGAGCTGCTGTTCTCCTAGCTAGATTGCTGAGCAACCTGTATTAAGGAGGAAAGATGTGGAACAGGCGTGTCAACACAGGAGACAGTTCAGGAGCACATTGCCTCAACACTCTCTCTGGAATGCCGTCAAGACCACTGGCCTTATTCACGTCTAGACTGCACAATACTCTCCGGACCTCTTTAATGTGAAATGCGAGCTCCGGCATCAAAGAGTCGCAACGAGGTAAAATTGGTGGTTTCTTGGAGCCAGCATCCAGCCGCAAATTGCTTGTAATGAGACATGCAAAAAAATATGCTATCTCACTTGCAGAATGAGCCAGCGACTCATCAGGTTTCAACTTCAATTGGAGGCAAAGTGGGTTGACAGAAATTCGTTTCAACCGCTTTCGACAGGGACCAAAACTGCTAACTACCGGAGGGTGCGATGCTAGTTTGGCTCCGATACGTCCGTAATGGTCAAAACGTGCCCTATGTACAACCCGCTTGCTGAACTTAGCGGCAAAATTAAAGGCTCTTTTTCTCGCACAAGCCTGCGTGCTTTAATCTTTTGGTCGCGGGCCTTGATCCACACTTGGTAAGCAAACTCTTGACGGGCCTCAGCGGGGGCGCATTTTGTATTATACCAAGGCCGGAATTTGTTACCAAGCAGGCTTTCGGAGAATGGAATAAAATATAAAAATCCCCAGGAGAAGCACACTTGCTGCTGCCGGATAAGAAAGTGCCGCATCTCATCCCAATCTGCTGACTTGTATCGCCATACTCGTCTTGTGCCTTTGGGACTCTTATATGGAGGAGAGCAGGCAAACACGGGTTTCACCAGGCAGTGATCAGACGTTCCCTGCGGGGCTGAGACCAATACTGAATCACTGTCCGGATCAGTTGCCAGCCGAAGGTAAAAAAAATTGAAATAATTGAAAAAGATCTAGCACTAAGGGCGGGTTGTATCAAACAGTTGGTTAACGTAACATACGTACGTCAAAAAGTTACGATTACGGACCATGTTTGACGTTCGTTAAATTAGAAGCGTTGTTTCAAAACATTCTGGTATAAATTCCTGCTCATCCCTATAGCTAAGTTATTGACACGGGTCCTACCTAAATAGCTTTTTTTGCATTCCACCTCTTATTTGTGTCATCAGAAGAACTGGTATTGCGGAATTCAAAAGAAATTTCACAATATTGTTCTATTTTACGCAACTAAAATTACGTTAACCAGTGCTCAGACCATCTGTTAACGTATACGTTATATTTTACGTGCGTTAACGCCTGACATTTTGTGAAACAACCCAATTTTTTGATTTGACGATAGCTAGCACCATTTTTAACGTTTACGCGTGCGTTAAGTGTAGTTGAAACAACCCGCCCTAAAGCAAACTTGCACGCCTCTAAGGGTGTCTTAGTCAGTTTTCTGGTACGGGAACAACCACTCTTTATAGTAGTCGTTGAAGTCCCCCAGAAAAATGAACTTCGCTGTTGTTGGTGTTCGTATAAGCCGATGTAGCTGAATTTCTCCACGCCAGTGTCCACAAGAAGCCAAATGGCAGCAAAAACCCGATTTTTCAAAGCAATGGAGACGACAACAACAAATGTCATCGCGGACATACACACAGACCCGAGCATGCTTCTTGAACTTGTGTTCCACAGAGTAGCCCGGGTAGTTGAGGTACACGTCTGACGGGGTTGTTATTTTCGTCTCCGTTAGGAATAACAGTAGAGCGATTCCGTAAACATGTCGAAGTGAACACTTAGGCGAAGTGAACGACAATGAGCTGTCAAACCATACAAACAAGATGGCGTGACAGCTCACTTATCATTCACTCCACCTAAGTGATCACGGTGAGATGTCAACAGAATCGACTGGCAGGTGCGGCTTCTCGGTCTCAAGGTGGGTACGGAACCTTAAATATGAGCAATAAGTTTGCAGAGTGAATGAAGCGAAGATGAAAGAAGAAGTAATTCTAAAATATTTGACTACAAGGAATGCTGTACATTCAAGGAATGTTAAGTAACGTATGTTGTGATTTTTTACAACTCTGCTGCATGTAAAAGCACTAGCAAAGTTAAAAAAAAAACCATTACGGATACCGTCATGAATTCTGAAACCGGATTTTAAGACCTACAAAAAGACTCATCCCTATTTCATACCGGAATGTATATCTACCTTATGACACACGAAAATTAGAGATAACATGGAATATGTACTTCAAACTTTTGTGTACCTAACAATTTTATTAAAAATTTCGGACTCACAACGGCCTAATCAACGCGTATATAAGATACGGCGATAATTGTCGAAAAATATCACAGTATTATGATATTGTTGATAATTCTTGATACTATATCGTTGGTGATTACGCACTGATGTGTATATTTCAATAATTTGATTACAATAATCCAGTCGCGGGTTTAGATCCCGCTTCAGTGGTCGCTAGTGTCATCCAAGGTAAGTTTCATTTACGGGAATATTTTATCAAAGTGAAATAAAGTAAAATTTCGTGAACAGTACCTAACTAACTGTGAAAAAGGGCTATTTTTCATTGCATCGCTGTGTTTGTTGGTATATTTGATGTCTAGAATGAAAATAGAAACGATAATGTTAAGGTCAAAGATAATATAAAGTTGATATTAAATAAGTCATGGTTCAAGCCCGTGCATTGATGAGCTAGTTTGTTGTGTAGTGTGATAGTGTTTCACGTAAAAACTAGTTAATGAAAAACTTTGCTTAACTTTGATGTGTTTAGTGTTAAAAAAAACAACGGGTTGCACTTCGGGAGTGCTGGCAGAAGTGAAAGCTTGAACATTAACGTTGTGCATATTTGAATCATCCGTCTTACGAATTTTCGATCAGGTCACGTGTCCTGGCACGAGTTTAGCATTTTATACCCATATCAAGAAAAGTGCTCAACGCCGCTAAAGAAGTTTTCACTTCAAAAAGAGGCCTTTGCAAAGGGAATATATTTCCCACCATATTTTTTGCAAAGGGAATATATTTCCCACCATATTTTTCATCTCTAGTAAGAACTACTTGAACCCAAAAAATCACTACGATGTAAGGTTTGTTACGTATCTCATCTGCAAATTCTAATTCTTGTTGTTTTAATGTTATCAGTACTTGCTTTCGGTCCAAAGGTTACCAAGTGCCCTACAATATTATATATGAATTCATTTGCTGTCATTTTTCTAGAACTCCAAGAGTTTTTAGGTAGCGATCAGAAAATTATGTAGGAGGTAGAATTTGTGAAATACGATTTTCACTATGACCAGTTTACGTCATATCGATATTTTAATTGATGTGACGCCATAGTATATGTTCAGAAGATAATGAGTCTAGTTAAATTAAGTAACCAAATTTAACATATATTTGTTTATATTAACGAGAAATGACTTGAAAGTTGTATTTAATGAATGTGGTATAAGGTTAATTATATAATCATACATATATTATATACGTTTCTTTATAACAATCTGCGGCTTAAATCATAAGGAATTAACATTATATTATCTGTAGGTACTAAACTATTTATCAAATTAATTTAATGTGAACTTAAATACATGAAACTTTTCATTACATCTATTTCTCTAAGATAAAGGTATTTCGATAACGGTTTTTTAATAATGATAAGTAGACTTTATCAATTATTATAAATGAGATAAGAAAGATAGAAGATACAAATTACACGAATCATCAAGAATGAACAAATTTTAGTAAATTGACCTTGAATTTTATTGCCTATTAAAAAAAAGCTTTCGAGTATTATAAGTTTACATAATTATCAACCAATATTTAAACGTATTTAACAGTTTTATTTCTTGGCGTAAGTAACTTCATATAACAACAAAATGTAAGACGTCGAAGTACTTATCTACAACGCTGTCATACATAATTATAATTATGTTCATATACATTATTAATTATGTACATTTGAGTTTTATTGTTATTTTTGCTGGGGAGTTTGTTGGCCACTTCTTCTCCACAGCTAAAACACTAGGAAGTGGTGACGGGCGGGCGTTTTGGGGGGCTGACTTTTTTAGAACTTGACGTTCATAAAGTGCTGGCTCTCAGCCTAATTTGAATAAATGACTTTTGAATTTTTGAATATTTTTTTTAATTGTAAGAAATCTTTCGATTTCCCTAATAAGTCAACCTTCTTTTACAAACACAAACATTCTGTTTTAGATGGCGGCGATAAAACTCATTGTTTTATCCTTGGCTTACATCTGCGCAACCGCATTAGCTGATGTTGCACCAGGGCAAGTGACGAGGAACACCATCTTCGCAGAAGAAAAGTTCGAAGGCGAGGTGTTCGAGAATGTTGACGCCTTCAATGACATTGAGCTCTCGACTGGCGCCGTCTCCCCTTACAGACTACCCACCACCACCAGGCCCTCGAACTACAGAGTCCACTGGAACATCGACCTCGCAACCCTCCGTTATTCAGGCACAGTTGTTATAACTCTAAGCGCAACACAAGCTAACGTTAACGAGGTCGTCATCCACAGTGACCATACAACACTGACCTCTGTTGTTCTAAGACTAGGAACTACAGTTATTGCGACAAATTCTACCCTCCAGCCGGAGTACCAGTTCTTAAGGGTCGCACTCAATAATACTGTCCTGCAGTACAATGCGGTTACACCTGTTCTATACACCTTAACTATTGATTTTAACGCAAATATGCGTGATGACATGTACGGTATCTATCACAGCTGGTATAGGAACGTCGGTACTGACACAGCAATAAGGTAAAGAGATATAAAGTTCTAGAATGCAATTAGTTGTAATATTGGCTAGAAGCAATAAGTTCTTAAGTATTTGATTTGCAGATGGATGGCCACTACACAGTTCCAAGCTACCGCTGCTCGCTACGCATTCCCTTGTTATGATGAGCCCAGCTTCAAAGCTACTTTTGATGTGACCATCACACGTGCCGCTAACCTAAAGAGTTGGTTTTGTACTTTGCGATCGAGTACCGCAGCCTCCACGGACCCTAACTTCGTGTAAGTTAACAAACCAATTCCTTTTGATTTTAAATCTTCTCCAGACAATTTTTGTTAACCTTTCTGTTCGTTTTGCAGTGGTTATCAAAATGATGTTTACCACACTACGCCAGTAATGTCCACGTATCTTCTCGCTTTAATCGTCGCTGATTATGAAGAGGTCCAGTATCCGACAACCGGTGTGGTCCGGCATGAAGTAATTGCTAGGCGTGGTGCGATTGATGATGGTCAAGGAGATTACGCCCAGGCAACCGGACAAGCCCTTTTGGCTTGGATGAACACACATACGGATTACGATTTCTTCTCACAAAACGCTAACCTTAAGATGACTCAAGCCGCTATCCCCGATTTTGGAGCTGGTGCTATGGAAAACTGGGGATTGCTAACATACAGGTACGTCTACAAAAGTACTGTAAATTATATGATATGTAACACACGACATTAGTTCGAAAATTTTACATTGTTGAAAAAAACAAGTAAAAAGCATTGATATACACAGTGTTTTTCTCTTTACAGGGAAGCGTATCTGTTGTATACTGAACAAGATACAAACAGTTATTTCAAGCAGCTCATCGCTTACATCCTTTCCCACGAAATCGCCCACATGTGGTTCGGTAACCTTGTCACCAATGATTGGTGGGATGTTCTCTGGTTGAATGAAGGTTTTGCCAGATACTACCAGTATTTCTTGACTTACGCGGTAAGAGATGCGACGACCTTTAACACTTTTTCCTTATGACCTTAAGTGGATTTAAAGTCTTTGTTGCTACCCTATAACAACAACACAATATCTAAAATAAACAATTCGTTCAAAAATACTTGTAAAAAAAGCTTGGTCCGGTAAAGGACAACCTCCAACATATCATAAAACTTTAATCTATATGCACTCTACTATAAGATGTGCACTTTGCACATACATTTACATTTCTCACAGTTGGGAGACGTAACCATCATAAAAAAAACAAGTTTTTTTTGATAGAATCTGATGCCTTAAGTTATTCCTTGAAAACGTTGCGATTTAAGGAAAAATACTTCGCTTCGATCGATTGCAATAAAATTTTTTATTTCAGGTCGAAGACATGGGTCTTCAAACTCGTTTCATTACCGAGCAAGTACACACTTCACTACTTAGTGACTCAGCCAACAATCCTCACCCCTTGACTAACCCTGGTGTTGGTAGCCCTGCTTCCGTAAGCGCCATGTTCTCTACTATCACATACAACAAGGGAGCAGCTGTTATCAGAATGACTGAGCATCTTCTCGGTTCCGATATTCACAGAACTGGACTCAGAAACTATCTGAGACTAAAGTAAGACATTGGTTTGATTGACTTTTGCTAGTGTTGTAGTTATAAAATTAGAATGGAACCATAACACTAATTTCAACTTTAAAAATAAAATTAAACACGAAAAAATATTTACAGGGAATTCAGCACAGTCCAGCCCATTGATCTGTTCAATAATCTGGACCTGGCCGGTCGTGCGGCTGGAGCTTTCAATGCCTACGGATCCAACTTCAATTTCGTGGACTATTACAAGAGCTGGACTGAACAGCCTGGACACCCCGTGCTTCAAGTCACAATAAACCACCGCACTGGACAAATGACCATCTATCAGGTATAAATTATCCTCCATACTGAAACAGAAATATGAAAGACCACAACACTGGATTTTTATAAGTTAAGAGGATTCTTCATCAATCTTGGCTAAACGAATTGGATGAAATAATTTTTAGACCGGTGTAATTACCATTATTCTGGTGGAATAATATGCCTCCTATAGTAATGCTTCAACAGTTTGTTTCATCCCTGACATCTTCAGTACTAATTTAATTTTGTTTTCAGCGTCGTTTTAACATTAATACTGGTTACTCTTCTCAAAACACCAAATACATCATCCCTATCACATTTACTTCTGCACCTAACATCGACTTTACGAACACGAAGCCGACTCACATCCTCACTAAACCGGTTACTGTCATTGACCGCGACGCTTACGGTGACCACTGGACTATCTTTAATATTCAGCAAACTGGTGAGTAATTTAAAGATCGTACTTCTTATCACTATTGTAATTGCAAAAGTTTGGATGGACGGATGAATGGATCTGGATGAATTTTGGCATAGAGATGGATTATAGTCTTGAATAGCACTTAGGATTATACCTGGTTAATGTTCCCATAGGATATTTTTCGAGATTTATAACAAAAAAGTAAATAGGCGAAGCTATTAACAGAAGCTAGGTTTTTTTTAAAAAAAGTTTAAGAATAATACGTTCACCGAGTTAAATAAAAAAAAAAAAATCTTAATTCACTCATATTTATAATTAAATCGCTTACAGGTTTCTACAGAGTTAACTACGATGATTTTACTTGGGACTTAATCACTAGGGCCCTTAGAGGTAATGACAGGCCCTACATTCATGAATACAACCGAGCTCAGGTATGATAATCTAAATAATTTCAAACTAGGTTGAAGCATCTTTTATATCTTTACTATTAAGTGTCTTGTTATTGCTTTTGTTCTTTTATTGGGGGCATGTTGTGCGTTTTTAATCAAAAACAAAATCCTTGTGTCTCGAAATAGTTCTACAATAGAACTCTGGTTCGCAATTAAAAACTTTATCATATTCAACTATTTCCAGATTGTCAACGATGTCTTCCAATTCGCTCGCTCCGGCATCATGTCATATGAACGTGCCATGAATATTCTCTCCTTCTTAGAGTTTGAAACTGACTACGCTCCTTGGGTTGCTGCCATAACCGGTTTCAACTGGGTCAGAGCCAGGCTTCACGGGACACCTGAGCTGGTCGAGCTTCACGTAAGTATTTTGAACAAAGACCATGGTTTCTCCTTATAACAAATGTTTTGAAATTATCAGGCAGTTTGAGTACTTTTGTGGCCTACCCAAATGTCCTTTCATTGTCCTCCTTATTGGTTCTAAGTTGAGCTAATCGACTACTGACCAAGGCTTGCATTGACTGGACAGGTATACTTACTAGTCTGAATAGGATTATGGTTTATTTGGGCACTCGCGCGAGACTGAGGAGCGCGCGCGCTGAATTGATGCAGAATATATAGTACCAAATCTGTGTGGTTCTTTCCTCAAAAGACCATTTCAGACACTGATCTGCCTGGTCCTCATATAACGTATTGTGAATATGAGGACCATGTAGATTGCTATGTTAGGGGTTTATTTCACTTAATGTTAGTCTGGTGGTTTGAGTTCTTTATGCGGCCAACACAAATGTCCTTACTTTGGTATTGTTCGTCAGTTCTATGAGCTCCTTTAAGTTTTAAGTTTGAGCTACACGATAACTGGCATATGCTTGCACTGTCTGGACAGGTCCACTCAAATCTGTGTGGTAATTTCCTTAAAATACCACTTCAGACATTAACCTACATGGTTCTCATATAATTTGACCAGTACGATTGTATGGACTTTAAAAGAGACTTTGACCTCTGAGTTTGTTTCGGCGTTTCTTCTCAGAGCAGTCAGCTAGGAAACGCCGGCCTCATCTAGTTTAAAATGACCAAAAAATATTGACGAGTAAAAGTGTTATTTACAACCTACTTACAAAATTAATATAATTTATCATTCGTCTCCAGTTTCGTCTACTTATTCGTTTTTATCGTCTTCAACAGAGACGGATTGTCCAATGGTCGTCGTTGGCGATTACCCAGCTTACTTACTATCCAATCCCAAATGAAGATTTCATGCGATCGTATTTGCGTTACCAACTGGCTCCTGTGCTTTGTAATCTTGGCGTTCAGGACTGCCTCAATGCTGCTTACACCCAATTTGATCAACTGCGTACAGCCGGAACACCGTGAGTTTAAAAATGGTTTAAAAATTAGATTAACAATCTTTTAGGCAATGACAAAGCTGTGATCTTTAAAATAGATTATAAGGGTGAGGGTGATAGGGATGACAAATTAGCCACATAAAACCAAATGCTCGTATTTCATAGCCCCAAAGACAGAAATAGTCGAAATCAGCATATGATGTATTATTATTTTATTTTTTTTTAATTTAGACCTGTGATAAAAATGTCAAATCCGTACAACTCCTAGTTTCAACATATTGTTTCTACTGTACTAAAAAATATCGAATTTTGTCTTCATTTCATATCAGAAGTGATACTGAAAACTTGTCATTAAAATGTTAAAAGTTAGTAAGCAGAAACATAGCTTAAGATGAAGATTTTAAAGTTAATTTTCCAAAATAACATGAACTTCATTGTACAGGGTACCAGTTGACAGCCGCAACTGGGTATACTGCAACGCTCTTCGAAGAGGTAACCCAGAAGACTTCAACTTCCTATGGAACAGGTTCCGCACTCACAACGTCTATACAGAAAAGATCCTGCTACTCCAAACACTTGGGTGCACCAGTGATGATGCTTCTCTCAGAACGTAAGCATCTCATAAGAAGAAAATAAAGATGAATAATTCTAAAAAGTACATTCGAAGCATAGACAAGAGTGTAACAATTTATTTGTTTCATAGACTTCTACAATTTATTGTACTACTTACAAATCGTGACACATGGTAAAACAAAACTGATAAGCAAATGATGAGTCATTTGATGATTGTTAAGCAACGCTTGCCGAGGTTGGTCTGTGGATGGGTGACCATCTTAACATACCAGTCTTCCCTCTTGTCTCGGAAAGCACGTTAAGCTTTTGGTCCCGGCTGTTATTTGAAGATCTTTGGCAGTCGTTACGGATAGTCAGAAGTCAAAAAATCTGACACCAGTCTTGCCAAGGAGTACCGTGTTAACAAGTTAATGGGTTGAGGAGGTCTGGTAGGCAGCCGCTCCACGTAAAATACTGGTATTCAGCTGAACCCAGTTTGACTGGAAGCCGACCACAACATAGTTGGGAAAAGGCTAGACAGATGATGAATCATGGCTTTCGCCTACTAAACTCAGTTACTCGATTTCAGGTTCGTGGACGCGATTGTTCAGCCTAACAATTTAATCCGTCGTCAAGACTACACTACCGCCTTCAACACAGCTGTATCAGGCAATGAGGAAAATACTCAGAAGGTCTTCCAATACATTCAGCAGAATCTAGCCGCTGTAATCCATGCGTAAGTATACAATTAATAAAAAAGTGTCTTGACAGACGGATAGACGGACACATGGACAACAAAGTGATCCTATAATATGGGTTTCGTTTTTTCTTTTTGAGGTACGGAAACCTTGAAAGGTAAAATAAAGCTGCTTTCAGACTACGCTATAATATACCTAATAGCATAGAAAAAAATATAATTAAAACCCTCACAGTAAGCCCTTTTATTTGATATGTCACACAATAATGTTAAAAAAACATTTTTTTTAATTTTCTAGTTTCACGTCCCCCCATTCCATTTTTAAGCGTCCGTGTTTGGGTTACAGAAGTTCATAAAAATTTCAAAAGAATGGGTCCAGTGGGTCCGGAAAAAACTGGCTGTGACATACGGACAGACACCCGAGTGATCCTATAAGAGTTCAGTTTTTTGCTCGGAACCCTAAAAATGCCACGAGTGTTTTTGATCCAGTTAATAATCGTTTATATTTACACGAGAATAGTGTTTACTATCAGTGTAAGGATGTTTGATATTGGATTAGTGTTTGATACTTCGTTATAATTTTATGTCGATTTCATAATTAAATATTTGTGTGTTTCTAGCTTTGGAGGTGCAAGGACACCTCTGTCCTACGTGTCGGCTAGGCTGCGAACCGAAGCTGAAGTTCTTGCTGTAAGAAACGTTGTGTTATATTATTATTCAATATAAACATTTATTACTAAAGTTATATTATTATAAAAAAGTTATATTACTTACTATTAAATTACATTATGTCAACTGACTCGCTCCCTATTTTATGGGATTATGACATTAATTGAATGATTTTTAAATTAAAAACTGCTTTGTCTATTCCTTCGGGAAATATGACGTCTATATAAGTTCTTTTTTTAAATTGTGTTACAAGTTTTTGTTTTTTTTTTTTTCACAGTTCCAAACGTGGGCAAACAACACCCGTTCAATCTTGGACACTTCCTACGCGTTAGTGTACGCAGACGCCGAGAGTACTCGGGAGAGCATCAGGTTATCTCCCGTGATCGCTAGCGACTTGGACGGCTTCTTCGTGAACGGTGTTCAAGAGTTTACCACCACCACTGCTCCACCCACCACGGGTCTACCAGCATCCTCTTCTCAACCAACTTTGGTGGAGCCAACAACTCCTGCACTGCCTGACTCGGCAGTCTCCACCTTCGCTTCTATCTTCATGTTAGCACTTGCTGCTTTCGCTCACATAATTCTATAAGCAAATCTTCGAGCCTTAGGGACCAAGGGAACTTCAGTTGAATCCCGAACATAGTCTATAAGTGAGTGAAATTTCGTGTATAAGAACTGCACGTGTTTAGAAATGTAACAGTAAGAATGTTAAATACATATTTGTGATAAATTAATTATTTTTTTCATAAATACGGATTTAGCTTAGATAGGAAATCGTTATAGCCTTATATTTATTCCTCAGAATATTGTAAATAGGCTTTTATAAATTATTAAAAATATATTTTTAAATAGTTTTGTGTTTTTTTTTGTATTTTTCCCTGTAGACAGAAAATAAGATATAAAAGATAAGGTTTTTTATGAGTTATGGATTAATAGACTATTAATGATAGTATAAATGAAGTAGAATATCAAAGATTACGACATTTTGATAAGATAGTGATTTATGCTTTTTATTTGAAAGTTGAGAAATATGTACAAGTTTATATTATTATGTAGATGTACCTAAGCAAACCTATTGTACCTAATTAGGTGCTTGTTTTTAAACAATACTGGTTGGTGGTATAAATGACACGTATTATCAGCAGATATTTTTTTTACCTTTTACATATTTTTTTTTTTTACTTTCTCGGGTCCCTGGAGACTCGGTCCTTTGGTAGGCGTACGAGGAGCCGAAAACAACTCGCAGCAACCGGTGATTATCCCTGTATACGCAGTGTCTTATTTATTATTAAACAGTACGAACTTTAAAAAAAAAATGTATACCAATACAATTTAACAGTATTCATGATTGAATTCGATTCCGAACTCAGGTAAACATTACCTTTTTAAACCTGGGGTTTGCATTGACTAAAAATAAATTGGGATGATAGCGGTAAAAGAAAAGGAAAAATGATTTCATTATTCCATATTATTTTTATTTATTTATTGTGGTACAAATCGTAAAGGGCTTTTACATTTCAGCAATGTGCGTTCTGTCTGTGCAGAATACATTTCTCACTAAATAAATATCTCCATTGGGAGAATATCAATATAAATAAAATCCTTTCGTTACTGACTGATTGACTGATTGACTAGCAAGGCACAGCTAAAACTACTGGTCGCAGAAAGCTGAAATTTGGCATGTAGGTTTCTTGGGTCATAAGCTCATGCGAGCTCACGAATGACAACTACACCGGAGACGAAGCAATCGCCTTGGCTAACGTCAGTCATCGTAATGCTCACTGATTTATCTGATGAGCTTCAAAATGATGACGATGATCTATTAACATTGATTGTAAGGCTGAAGAAGCTTACTATTAGGTAAACATAACATACTTTCTAAGATACTATCTAGTTTAAGTGACAGTGTTCATGTCGATAACAATTTAAACGTTATTGTTATTTTGTTATAAGAACTCAACGACATTAAATAATAATAAAATAACGTCTGTGGCACTTGTCGCCGGCGAGGAAGCGAGTAGCTTTTGACATTTTTTTCGCTCAGGAAAGGTCCAAAAGATAGGTATAGACAAAAGATCTCATGTGAGTCGAAAGCTGGCTGTTCACACTACTGGCGAGCGGCTCTTAACACTAATTGATTGCAGCGACAAGAGCTATCAGAGAACGCTCGGCGATACTCGCTTGGCGGTCAGAACTCACCAACCAGCAATAATTTCTACCTATAGTGCGGGCCGAAGCGAGTACTGCGAGTAATCGCCCGTTGAAAAAAACCACTCGCTTAAAGCCGAGCGTCTAAACTATCGTAACTTTTCACTCGCAGTATCGCTGCTCGCCAACTCGTTTCGAGTTTCAAGCTTTACTCGCTTCTCGGTAATCGCCGGCGGTGAGACTAGTGACTAAGATAGGATTTGCCGAAACTCATACTGGAATGGGAAAAAAAAAGGGATATTCACGTAAAAATTCAAGGGCAAAAGCTAGTTATAGTATAAGAAAATTGATGGGAACATTTCCGTCAATACATCTCTCTTTCTCTCATTTTAGCATGTTCCCGGTTGCATCCTCAGCTAGTTTGCTTCGGAGCCCGGGGTCCGCTTTCCGGCTTTTTCTGCTCTACTTAGCACGGTCTTCGGCATCCTATCATTTTGCATATCATCCTGGACGACATCAAGCCAGACACTTGTTTCCTACGTAGTTGGCCGGTTTACGCAAGACGTAGCCGTACCAGCGTGGCTGCCGCGAATCGGTCGTTTCTCATGCGGTCCTTCCGCGAAACTCACATCCAGCGCAAAATTTTCATCTCCGAGACCCGCAGCTCCCGCAGGTCTAATGATGGATTTATAGACCTGTCTCTTCAACCTAACCGGCATTTTTGGGTCACATTCAGTTTCAGACCGCCGCCGTTTTCTAGTGACTCCTTCCACGCATTTGCGCGTTGCCCCAGTCTCCCTCAGTCCGCATCCGCCAGTGCGATATCATCAGCCTAAATGAGCGGCCACGAGGGTTGCTCATGTGCATTTCTTATGCTGTTTGACACTTCGTCTAATATCGTAATGAACAGGAAAGGGCTGAAGACAGAGCCTTGGTGGATCCAACTGTGATAGGGAAGGGTTTTGTGTCACCAACAGCGGTCCTGACCAAAGACTCGGACCTTTGGACCGCAGTGCCCACCAGATCATCGCTCGGGGAACACAGTCGAAGGCCTTCTCAATATCCAGAAAAAAGAAGTGGCGTATTCTTTCTCCTGAATTTACTCCAGCACGATGAGGAGGTGTTGTATTTGGAAAGTTTTTTGCGATCTACAAGTTAAAGTCCCCTTGTATCTATCTATTCTATTCTATTAGGGGGTTTTGGTTTCTGCACTTAGTCCTGACGTTGGACCACTGTACGTGAGCCATGGTGGCCGTCACTCCAACCATCCAACCTCCCTCCAGAAACAGATAAGTTTTCTCGGCGTGTTCAGGATATCTGTGAGCAAGTTTGGTGACCCTATAGTTTGCTTCCGTATTTCGGCGACGCCCTCACAATCAAGGAGTACGTGCGGTATCCTCCTTGTATCTTATCTTTGATATATTTTGATTAATTTAATGGTAATTTATAATCAAATCTGTTCTTCCCCATTTCAAGTAATAAAATTGCTGTAGCTTACGACGGCTTAGCTTAGTTTATTATCCGCGAAAACATCATAACTAATATTTTTTTTCAGAAGTTGTGTACTGCTTTTTCGGTTTATCTTTGCTGGACTTTGTCAATCAGATATAGATTGAAACTATAATCTATATTATCAATACGATCACAGTTTATGGAACTTTTAGTTTATTGGTTTATTTTTATTTTGTATGTTTGTTTCTTAGACTGTTTAAATTACATATATTTAAAAAAATATATAAAAATTTCTTTCGGTATCGAAGACAGAATTGATTCTCCGGGACTTGGGAGATGTATCTGTATGCATACCTACTGATGGGCTGCTGGGCTCCTCCAAAGCCACCTAGGAACATTTCGCCTCTGCTTGCTCAAACCGCTCCTTACGGTACGCGACCAGATTATCTCGCAAGCTCTTTCTGCGCTATATACATAATATAATTATGCTAGGTTAGTACTAAAACATCTACTAATATATACAGCAGCTTGCGGTTCTAGGTTTGATTCCTATGTCAAACAATATGATGTTTGTTTTTTCGAAGAAGCTTGATCCGTAAATTTGACTGGTGTAATGTACCATTGCCTATCTCTTCGGCGTAGGGCACGATGTTATATAATGGTAAGTTAAAAAAAAACTTCTATTCAAAGACTAATTGAATCAGTTTATCAAACCAAAACTAGCCCCGAGAAGAGATAAGCATGAAGCTTTTTAAACAACAGTTCAACAACATCTCTGAGGAACAAAGATTCTGAGAGCCGACCCTAATTAGAAATAGGGCAAGGCCAGTAGAAGACAATCAAGAGCTTCAACCATAGACAATGTTACATTTTAGCAGTAGAAGAAGAACAAGAGTTTAAGCTTCAACCATAGACATTGTTACATTTTATCAGTAGAAAGAGAACAAGAGTTGAAGAGTTTAAGCTTCTACCATAGACAATGTTACATTTATCAGTAGAAAGAGAACAAGAGTTGAAGAGTTTAAGCTTCAACCATAGAAATTGTTACAATTTATCAGTAGAAGAAGAACAAGAGTTCAAGAGTTTAAGCTTCAACCATAGACAATGTTACATTTATCAGTAGAAGAAGAACAAGAGTTGAAGAGTTTAAGCTTCAACCATAGACAATATTACATTTTACCAGTACAAAAAGAAGAAGAGTTCAAGAGTTTAAGCTTCAACCATAGACAATGCTTCATTTTATCAGTAGAAAGAGAACAAGGGTTGAAGAATCTAAGTTTCAAAAATAGATAATATTAAATATCAGTAGAAGAAGAACAAGAGTTCAAAAGTTTAAGCTTCAACCATAGAAAATCAGTAGAAAGTGGTTCAAACTATAAATAAAAAAAGAGAAAAATTCGATAAAATGGCGGAAACATTTTAGACGATTTGAGTGACAGTGATGCATCCGTGGATGCGACCATTTTAGCATACCGAAAGAAAGGAAATTTCACAACATCTGTATCCATACAGGTAGTTAGAGACCAAGAAATCTGACATCAGTTTTGACAAAGAGAATAGTGTTACAGGGTTGTGGAAACTACTCAACTGTATCCAGTTTGACTGCAAGCCGACCCCAAAGAGAAAAGTGGCCAAAGGCGAGTTAAGGGTTCCGAATGAATTTAAATTTTTGAATAAGTTATTTTAACACTACATACTTCTTATAGGGTTTCCTGTATTTTTTGGGTATAGAACTATTATTTCCATTTTTTATCCAAAAGTTTATGCTTTGTATTTTCGCAGATAAGGGCCCCGTGGGAAATGGTCATTTTTGGTGTAATTTCTTGAATAACTTTAAAATTTAAATTTTTGAAAAAAAAAAACATGTTAAACTCTCACAGTGAAAAAAATGTGTTTGGCATCAACTTACAGACAAAATAAGTCCTTTCATTTGATATGTATCACAATAATAGTTTAAAAAGCTTTTATTAATTTTCTTCTAGGGGGTCACTAGAAAAAGTGGCCCATACTAAAAATTTAATTATTTTGGGTAAAACGTCCGTGTTTGAGTTACAGAAGTTCATAATAATTATATATACTGAATAACAGACAACACAACAGACAGAACAACAACAACAACAGACAGAACAACAGAACAGAACAACACACACAACAACAACTGAACAACACTCGGTCACAGAATTGGTCTAGTAGATCCTGAGCTACAACTAGCAACTGGCTGTGATACGGTCAGACGTACAGACAGATTGACACCCAAGTGATCCTTTAAGGATTCCGTTTAATACAGATGTTCGGAATCCTAAAACTCTGAGATTGGTTGATTTGATTCAAAGCGCTAGAAAAATGTAACGAGGTCAATCCCATGATTGAAATTCCTTATCACTGATAGAAGGTTGGTTTATGTCGAGTCCAAAGTTAGCCCAGTAAGTGACAATGGCTCGCTCTGAGATGGCCAAAGCTGCCGTCATAAAAAATAGAACGTATCTACACAGCACAAAGTTACCGATTTCCAACAGTAAGAAACTAATGTAAGATCGGAAAACGAAAACTTCGTTTTCTGTATATACGTCCTTTTTTCTTGTGGTGGCAGAAATATACTCACCAAACGTCACAAGGTATGTGAAACAAGTTTTCTGTGGCACGGAGGAATCTTCGTAGGTTAACATGGTCACCCATATTATATTTTTGCTTTGTATTTGAAAATAATTTTTGGTTTATTCTTATATTTTTCAATGTTTGTTTGAATAGTTATTTTGCTATTCGAGGCAAAGACAAATCCATCAAACTAAAGATCTTCAAAATTGGTCAAGCCGTTTTTGAGTTATAAATGGTGTGACTAACCCGACTTTGTTTTGTATACCTCTGTATAGATAACGGTGTTTCAGAAAGCTCGATAATCCATGGGCTGGCGACAGCACGAATTGAATTAAGACTTGAATGCTATTAATAAGTTCTTCACATGGGGGACATGAGACGACATGAAAACGCAGTGTTGGAAGGCCTCTCACGTGGTGGACCGAAGAACTGCTGAGGGTCGAGGGTAGCTGATGGATGCGAGACACACAGGGCGGGTCGTTGTGGCAACACTTGGATAAATGATATTTATTTTGTAAGTAAGTTGTAAATAACACTTTTACACGTCAATCTTTTTGGTAATTTTGAACTAGATGAGGCCGTTTCCTAGCTGACTGCTCTGAGAAGAAACACCGAAACAAACTCAGAGGTCAAAGTCTCTTTTAAATTCCATACAATCGTACTGGTCAAATCATATGAGAACCATGTAGGTTAATGTCTGAAGTGGTATTTGAGGAAAGTACTACACAGATTTGAGTGGACCTGTCCATCGACAGGAGAGCTCTATATCCAGTAATGGACGTTTCAGCCGATGCGAATGACATGAGAAACGATGTATACACCAAGTACCTAATTGTCAAGAGAATGATGAAAATACCATACGAGTTGAATTAACCTTTCCCGGTTGCCTGAAACATACGGCGAAATGAGATAACGCTGGACATTGTTATGTTTTGCAGATAACGTGTAATCTTCTTTCGTTATGAATTTTCTGGTGTACAATAAAGTATATACAATTTATATATATGTATACTAGCGGCCTGTCCCAGCTTTGCACGGGTGGACTTGATTTTTATAATATTTTTAATGAATCCCTATTTCCTTTCGTTATCGCATCACGCGTGAACGGCTAGGCCGATCTAATTCTTTTTAACCGACTTTCTTAGTGTTCTGTAGCCAGATGGCAAAAACGGAACCCTTATAGATTCGCCATGTCTATCCGTCTGTCTGTCTGTCTGTCTGTCTGTCTGTCTGTCTGTCCGTATGTCACAGTCACTTTTCTTCGAAACTATAAGAACTATGCTGTTGAAATTTGGTAAGTAGATGTATTTCGTGAACCGCATAAAGATTTTCACACAAAAATAGAAAAAAAAAACTAAACTGAATAGTTTGCGCGACAGACACTTCCAAAGTGGTAAAATGTGTCCCCCCCCCTTAACTTCTAAAATAAAAGAATGATCAAACTAAAAAAATATATGATGTGAATTACCATGTAAACTACCAGCGAAAATTGGTTTGAACGAGATCTTTTTTTTCTTCTGCTTACGGAACCCTCAGTGCGCGAGTCCGACTCGCACTTGGCCGGTTTTTTGTTGTATGTGTTACTCAGTAGAAGGTCCTTATAAAAGAAAAAAATAAGAAAGTTGCAGTTGACGGGAGAGAAGCCGCAGAGGGTAGCTAGTATTAATATTAAAACAGTAGACATGCAGTTTTTATGTTGTAGAAGAGAATTGGAGGTCGTTTAAAAAGGAAATGATAGATATAGCAGGATTTGTTCAGACGACTGCAGTCTTGAAATAATCAAAATATGAGGTAAATTTTTAACCGACTTCCCAAAAAGGAGGAGGTTATCAATTCGGTTGTATGTTTTTTTATGTTTGTTACTTACCTCATAACTCCGACAATTATGAACCGATTTAAAAAAATCTTGTTTTATCTGAACCTATACGAGTACTTGCAGGTTGGTCCCATTTAAATTTTATGAAAATCGGTTATGAACTTTGGATTTTAAATCAAAATAGCTGGAATTCGTCTACTTGGATGATAGTTTTATGTCATCCAAGTAATCGAAATTGCGTATTTTGCTTTTCTGCGATTTTGCAGTGGTGTTGTTAGGTGTGGGGTACCACTAAAAAGTGAAAAATAAAAAACTTTTTACAAAAAAATACAACCGACTACCAAAAAAAAAAAAACACTACAAAGAAAAAATAACTTTAATTTCGGAAGTCGTTGTAAAATACGAAGAAACTAAAAAATAACACTGACTTCCGAAATTAAAGTTATTTTTTACTTTGTAGTGTTTTTTTTTTGGAAGTCGGTTGTATTTTTTTGTAAAAAGTTTTTTTCTATTAAAAATTGAGTAATATAATAATCGAAGTACATATTATAAAACGTATGTAACTACCTACCAATCATAAAATCCGTTTCAGCTTTTTGAAAACAAAAAAATATGAAACGTTCGCTATCTAAATATTTATTATCAGGTGATTAAGTAAATTGTAATTTGGATAAGATAGTCCAGCTTATATAGACAGAGATAAATTATATTTGCGGTTCGGTTATTCCTGTTTCGAACCAGCGCGACAATGGTATGTTTTATTTATTCTTATCAATTTAAAAATAATCTCCTTTTTTTCAAAATTTCGTGATTGTGTGCTTTTGCCGTTGATTTTAATGGTGATTTTTATTTATATAAATACATATCAATTTCAGAACTTGTTATAGTTGGATAAAATGGTTGCGTAACATTTATGATAATAGTTTGTCAAAGTTATATTATGTATTTAAAACTTTTCTATTTAGGAGAATATTAATTTTACTAACTATTAGTGTATTTGTGAAGTCGTAGCCTGAAACGGAAAAATAATTGTAACTGTAAATTTCATGAATCAAAATAGATATCCCATGCAATGAGCTGCCAAGTCTATTTGCTATTTAACATTACGTGTCTATAGAAGTCAGTTGTTAGGGGCCCGTATCTGTACATATCGAAACTCGCTAAGCTTTGGCCATAGACAAGGTCTCGCGGCTTTGCCACCTAACGCACGGTTGTCCTTATCTTTTTGTAAATTGAGACGGTATGTCCCACAACAGTCTAAAGTTCTGTCTTTTTTTCTTCTACTTTCCGGTCTTCTGTGCAGACATAACCTAAACCTTAAATTATCCTAGGCATGTTCAGATAAACTTTTCCTGTGTTACTAGAGTAAATTAAGTAGAGCTTCGAATAAATCTAAAAATCTATCTGCCTAGCCTTTTTCCCAACTACACAGATTTTCCTGAAAACCTGAATCAGTCTTGCCAAGGAGTACCGTGTTACCCAGTTTCTACGTTGTGGAGGTAAAATAGAGGCCGACCCCAATTTAGTTGGGTAAAGGCTAGGAAGGTGATGGTAAGAGTAGTCTTCCAGTTTGACCAGATACAGCTAAGTACCAATATTTCCCTGTTTGACCTCCACAACTCATTGAGTTGGCGATACTATAAACCTTTGGGAAGACTGATGTCTGATTTTCCGGTGACTGACCACCCGTAACGACTGTCAAAGATATACAAATGACAGACGGGACCAATGGCTTTACGTGCATTCCGAGTCATGGATGAGTTTCGATCTAATGGATGGACCCCTATTAACAGACTGAAAGCTTTGTTTAACCTTGAATTGATATAAAAAAAAAAAACAAAAGAAAACCTTAAGTCCTTATAGAAAGCGATCATCTTGCCAATACACAATACTCGTTTGTGTGGCGAAACCGAAACCGTCTTGACAACAGAGGGCGCTTTCGAGTTTTAGAACAATATAAAAAAAATAATTAAAGGAGAAAATTAGGTGCTTAAAAAACTGTAACAAACTAAAAAAAGACTCACGCTTATTTACATCCTTGTATTTTTTATTAGGCTTCTAAATAACGTAGTTTTAGTTTAACATCCTCATATAATAAAATTAACAAATACTCTAAACTAGCAAAAGACTAAAATATAGCATCCAAAAATTCGTCATCAACGCTGTCAGCTAAAAATGCACCTAAAAGACTGGTGGCATTGCCACGTTGAATGGCAATGCTTAATTTCTGCCCAAAGTAAAAGTCAGCTCTTGGATAACGGGAAGTCTCAACCAGCCGTTTCCAAATATCTTTGAAAAGGTTGTGAGCACAAGGGCGCCACGGCCTTCAACCCCAAACGGCTCGAAAATATAGTTACCTATAAGGTTACTATATTTACGCTGCTTGAGGTTTTAGTCGCAGCTGCAGCACCAGCACAACACGATGAACTAGGAAGATGGGATGGCGCAAGAGTATCGACACGTGTTGCGACCCACACTAAAGGCCTACCCATCTTCCAAGGAAATAAATACATGCCGTGCCGTCCGGTTTGCCATCGTCACGTGCCATGCCGTTGGGTTCTAATGCAGCTGGTACACCAAAGGTGACGAGAGCTCGTCGGACAATGTCATTTAAATTAGAGTGTCGCGCAAAACGGCTCACACTGCGGCTACAAGGAAGGCCGTGATGCCCGAGGCTGTTCACAACTTCCCCACAGTGATAGCGATGAGGAGAACAACTCCAAACGTAAAGAAGCAGCAAGGCGGAACATCCTCATTAGTTAAAATAAACATAATTTTTCCATTTTTTTAGGCGAAAGGCTGGTTTAGCCTCTTCCTGGGGGTAGCCCTACTGCAGGGCGGATTATCCTTCGGTCCCATCGACGAGACGAGCGAAGAATGGATCCAATACAGGAACATGATGCGGGATCCTACTTACCGTCTGTCAACCACTACACGGCCAATCAACTACCAAGTAAATCTGACACCACACTTGGGAGAAGGCACGAACCAATTTACGTTCGATGGTGATGTAGCCATTACGATTGAGCCAGCTGTAGCCAACGTCCTTCAAATTGTACTTCATTGCAGTAATCTAACTATCCCCGCAACCTCCGTGAGCGTAACGCTTGCCTCTACTGCCGCCACCAATCCAAACTTAGTTACTGCCGGTCAGGTCTTCACATGTGAGCCACAACGAAGCTTTTTGAGAATCAACGTTAACTCAGCGTTAGCTGTGGGGCAACAGTACGTCGTCAGAATGTCATTCACAGGCATCCTGCAAAGCACTATGAGAGGTTTTTACAGAAGTTGGTATGTTGACCAAAATGGCGATAGAAGGTAAGTGGCCACGAATTTTTTTATAGAAATAACTATTTGTAGGTAGGGTCTAAAAACTAAACAGCATGCGTCAATCAATGTTGCATATTATGAAAATTACGAAAATATAAATTTGTCATGACTGAGTCATTGATAAGAAATTTTAAAGTTCGTTCAGCTCCAATAACACGTATTATGTGTTTTTATGCCTCTTAGAACCAACTGCTTAGGGTTTTAAAAGAAAGTAACATAAAACATATTTTTTTAGATGGATGGCTACCACTCAGTTCCAGCCTGGCCATGCTCGCCAAGCATTCCCATGTTACGACGAGCCTGGATTCAAGGCAACCTTCGATATATCTATAACCAGGGACATCGAAGGCTTCAACCCGACTTTATCAAACATGCCGATAAGAGAATTTGAAGAGTAAGAATTATCAAGCAAATTTAATCTTGGTCGATATAAAAAAAAAATGCCCAGTTTCTGAGGCACTTGATCGGTCGTGTTTTTGTCTGCTAACCATCAACCAACCAATGGAGTTATGACAAATAGCATTAAAGTTAACGGACAGACAAACGACCAACAAAGTACCTCAGAAACCGGATACAATAATGAACTTCTTGATTTGCTATGACAAACGCGAATTTCAATGTCAAAATGAAACAATTAATTACATTTTCAGGGTCGGTAATGGGAAAATTAAGGAGACTTTCTTCACTACTCCCCGTACTTCCACGTACTTGTTGGCCTTCATCGTGTCTGGCTACGAACAAGTAGCCACCAACCACCAATCGGCTAGACCTTTCCACATTTACGCTCGCGGTAATATTCCTGCTGGTAGCGGAGACTATTCCTTAAGGGTTGGGTCCCCTCTTCTTGAAGTTATGGAACGGTATACCGCTATCCCTTACTACACAATGGGTGCCAATATGAACATGAAGCAGGCTGCCATCCCCGATTTCTCAGCAGGTGCTATGGAAAACTGGGGACTTTTGACTTACAGGTAAAATATAATCAGCAATATTTCTGCGTTAAAAAACGCGTTTTACTTGTAGAGTAAACACTGGTTGATTTAGTATCACCGCATTTGTTTGCTATAATTTAAGTTTTATTATTTTTTCAGGGAGGCTCTCATTATCTACGATCCTGAAAACACCAACAATTTCTACAAACAACGTATAGCTAATATTATTTCTCATGAAATTGCCCACATGTGGTTTGGCAACCTCGTTACTTGCGCCTGGTGGGACAACCTCTGGCTAAACGAAGGATTCGCCAGATTCTACCAGTACTTCTTGACTGCCAAAGTAAGATTTTCGATCATGTTTTTTTTGAAAAACCTACAAAGGTTCCAAAAACATTTACCAGGCTTGAAAAGATTTTTCTTAATCTTATTATGCAAATCCGTTTTCTACTATTACTTACCTCATAGACACGTTTTCTACTTCCTAAAATAAGAAATGCTTAAATGCATATTTATTTACTTGACTGTTAATTTTTGTGATGTTTTCTTGTCAATAGGTTGAACCAGAGATGGGATTTGAAACTCGTTTTATCACAGAGCAGGTACATGTGTCCTTACTCTCTGACGCTGCTACCTCTGCTCACCCACTTACTGACCTCGCCGTGAATAACCCGTCTTCAGTCAGCAACCACTTTTCAACTATCACCTACGCGAAAGGAGCCTGCGTCCTCAGAATGACGCAGCACTTGCTTGGCAACGACACTTATGTGAGCGGTCTTAGAAGCTATCTGCAAACTAGGTATATTTGATGCTGTGCAAAATTTATCGATTTATTACTTACTAGCTTCTGCCAGCGGCTTCGCCCGCGTGATCCCTAGGGAGCATGTTCCCGGGATTAAAAGTAGCTTATGTGCTATTCCAGACTATAATCTATCTTTGTTCTAAATTTCATTAAGATCCGTTAAGCCGTTCTGGCGTGATTGAGTAACAAACAACCAAACTTTCACATTTTCATTTTTTTTTTTTTTAATTTTTTCTATTGATTGTAGCGTGTTGAAAAGTATACTATAACCAGCTCAGGAGAATGAAAAATAATTATACCAAGTTTCGTTAAAATCCGTCGAGTAGTTTTTGTTTCTATAAAGGTTATACAGACAGACAGACAGACAGACAGATTGACGGACAGACAGACAGACAAAAATTTTACTTATTGCATTTTTGGAATCAGTATCGATCCCTAATCACCCCCTGATAGTTATTAAGTATAGATAAGATTCTAAATATCAATACAAAGGTTTGCTTCTTCGACATCTTATTACCATTTTTGAAATATTTGTATATTTTTATAGATCGTTCAGTACCGCTGAGCCTGAGCATTTATTCAGTGCTTTGACCGCTGTTTCCGCCACTGCTATGGCTGGTTATGGTGTCACTGTTACTGATTATCTCACTTCTTGGACCACGCAATCTGGACATCCTCTGGTGACTGTACGCGTAGATCGCACGACTGGAGAAATGGTTGTTCAACAAGTAGGTGTAAAATAATAACCATATTTTTACAGGATTAAACATTTTAATTTCATAAACAGTTGCACAAAGTTTGAACATAGGTGTTCTTAAAGCTTTAAGCATGCCCTACCAGTAAACCTAAGAGATACTTAATTCGCTAACGTTTGACAGACTCGGCTTCTGTTATATTCAGAATCAACACAACAGTATTAAAGTCATCCAAATGGCTGTTACTAATTCAGTCTACCAATCGCAACCTGCAGTTATAAAGCTTGACAATTTTATTGTTAGTTAAATATTGAATATCTGTATAGAAATTGGCGTAGGGTATCCTCAATTAATTAAAATTTTTGGTATTGTTCCGGTTTCATTTCTAGACTGTTACAAATTCAGGGTTGCGGAATTTGTTCGAAAGAGTCATCGTGACCCTGAAACGCAAAAGGCATGTGGAGGTTTACGGATGGGTTTTAGTCAGTAAGAGTCTGATACTCCCGTACGTTCCGCCTAAAGTGGAAGAAGTCATTTGATAATTTCTCATCATTGAAAAAAGATTATAGTATTTTTTTTTTTTTTTTTACGTAAGTGCTGTGTACGCCTGTAAGTGACTAATTCACCATAACTTAATGAATATGTTTTATTGTTTATGTAAATGTCTCTAGTGAATAGGTCGTTGGTGTACCTATCAAATAAATAAATAAATAAAAAATTAGGCAGAAGATGAAAAAAAATGATTTACTAATAATTTTAATTTTGTAGACCCGCTTCTTCCGTGACTCCAATGCGGCTGCTAGCAACACTTTATGGAACATTCCTCTCACTTGGACTAGAGGTGGAGATCCCGATTTCGATAATCTAAAGCCTACTCAGTTCTTAACCGTTGGTCAGGCAGTTATCCCAAGTGGACCTACTGGAAATGAATGGGTCATTTTCAACAAACAACAGTCCGGTAATTTGTTTATTAACTATTTCTAATTTTGTGGTCCCTTTTTAATACTTGGTTTGTTTACTCAGACGAATACATTTTATTAAACCGTCAGTATACATATTCAGATAAAAGTTATTTTTGCTTCGATCTGTTGGATAAAGTCCATGTCTGATTTTTTTTATGTCAAGAATTCGACATTATTCTCATTATATTTGGCATTGAAGGAATCAGTGTTAGTTAATGTTTGAAAGTTCCGTTTTATAATCTGTTGAATATTTTTAGGTTTCTACAGGGTGAATTACGATTCGACCACTTGGGCTCTTATTACTCGGGCACTTAGGGGTGACGATAGGCGGGTAATACACGAATACAATCGTGCGCAGGTACGTAAACGATGAAAATAATTCAGGTCTGGTAAGTAAGTAGGTACCTTTCCTACCCTAGTCTGCGATACTGAAGTAATGTTTTTTTTTTCTTTCTAGATCGTTGATGACGCATTCCTCCTAGCTAGAGCTAACATTCTGACCTACAGACAAGCGTTCAACATCCTTTCCTTCTTGAAATTCGAAGACCAGTACGCTCCTTGGCTAGCAGCCATCACTGGATTCAATTTCGCTCTAAGAAGATTGGCCCACAACACTCTCGCACATAGCAGATTGAGGGTGAGTTTCGTTTAGGATATGTAGATGATATCAGACTAGCGGTTCAATATTCGGGAAATCCTCTCTTAGTACTTATGAACATTCTACGACCAGTAGTTTCGGCTGTGCGTTGTCTGTCAGTCAGTCACTAACTCACTTAGTAACCGAAGAATTTTACATATTAGAATTTAATAATGGTTAACTTATAAATTTTGTATGTTACTACCGTGATCTATTTTCAACAGTTATAAAAATTTGTGCTAAATCTTCTTTTAGGCTGAAATCCTTAACTTGAGCACAGCCGTTGTTGCCCGCTTGGGATACAATGAACCAGCAAATGGTGGTACCTTCATGGACGATCTCATGCGCATGCATGTGATGACCTTCCTCTGCAATGTTGGCGACCAGGATTGTATCTCTGCTGCTACAACAAGTTTCCGTGGCTGGAGAAATGGCGGCAGGTAAGCATGTCACGTTTAAGATGAAAATAAATTTGGATACCCAAAAATACGTAAATTAAAAAGGAAAAAAAACTATATATTTATAACTAATGTTCTCTGTCTCCTTTATCATAGCATTCCACCTAACATGCGTCCTTGGGTATACTGCAATGGTCTTCGCTACGGAACTGCTGAAGATTACGACTTCTTCTGGAGCGAATACCTCAAAACAAATGTGGCTAACGAGCAGGTCGTGATGATCACAGCCGCTGGCTGCACTCAACACCAGCCCAGCTTGAACAGATTCCTAGCCAATATCGCATCTGGAACTGAAAATAACTTTATCATCAGACCTCAAGATTATAGCACTGCTATTAGTTCAGCCATTACTAGTAACGAAGCTAACACCATGAGGGTCTTCCATTGGTTGCAGGATAATCTCGAAAGAGCTAAAGCGACGTAAGTAATATGCTGAGTTACTATACATTTTTAATAACAGGGTTCATCATGTTTATTTAAGCTGAGATGCCAGTGTAACTTTCGTCTTCCGGAAAGTGGATGGAACTTTCGCAACTTCTGGTATTGAAATCATCAGCTGTAGCTTTTAATTATTTTCAAGTTTCGTTACACAATAGTTATTATTGTATGTGTTCTATCTAATGTCGTTAATATTTTGATCGTCATCGTACATTTTTTAAATATTACTATCATCGTTATTGATTGCATTTTTTTTTGTCTTACAGAACCGGCGTTCTCAACAGCATGTTGACTTCGATCACCAGCCGTTTACTGACTACAGAAGAAGTTACAGAGGTAATTTTTTTGCTTATGAATATTTTAGATCCTTTGGCCGCGATTCCAGTGCAAAAAAAAATCGCATTTGCATAAGTCTAATTAAATTGCAAGGCATAATCAAATGATTGATCACATTATACTTCAGTAGCCGCCAATGTAAAGTCACTTTGAGATGGAAAAATACAAAGTGGTTGCAGATAAAATGTGGCTTTAGTCTATGTAACCTTATTTATTTTTGTGTGCATAAATTGATTCACACAAAAATAATAATTTAATTGTGCAATGCAAGACCACAAACGTACACCTTATTTCAAAAGTCCCGCGGCCCTGCTACAAAAGAGCAGGATGAGAAACAAAGAACATTATTGTCAATAAATGTTATTTTGACAAATTATAAATAACCATGTACGTTTTTGAAATTTGGTGTACAATAAAGTATATATAAATAAATAACCAGTATTTTTTTACGAAACTGTGCTTAACATAAATGTAGATAAAAATAAAAAATAACTGTATTTCTAGGTTGAAAATTGGGTGACTGCAAGCGCAACAATTCTCGAAGATTCAGCCGTAGCTGCCGCTAGACAGGGTATCGCGACTTCCCGTACAAACATCCAATTTTATAACGATAGAGTGGCTGAATTCAATGCGTACTTCGATACGGGATTCGTGGATGAATTAGAACCTACGACTACCACACCGACGACAACGGAAGGTACCACCGCGTCTCCTACCACGACAGAATCAACTACAGCTGCTCCTACCACGACCGAGGAACCTACTACAACTTCGACTGAAGCTACTACCACTACATCTACAGCTGCACCAACAACTGAACCAACTACTCCCGCGCCATCAACAACGCCTGAACCTAGTTCGGCGAACCTTGTTTCTCTTAGCATCGTCACCTTACTTGTGACACTGGTTATTAATATGGCATAATTATTTTTATTTAAACTATGAATAGGTAATATTTAACATAGTGTATTTTTGTAAGAATATTTTTTAAATAAAATAATATTTTTTATCTGTTTTAATAAAGCTATTTATTTGAGCCTTTTGTTTTATGTTCTATTTTTTCATGATTTGGATTAAATTTTCATGTCAAAGCATCTTTGGAGATTGTTAACTCTCTGAAATTGCTAACTGAACATTTCTTCTACAACGAGACGAAACAAAGACTTGAGGGCTGATTCATGTTACTTTTTGACGCGCCGATTATGATGAATTCACGTAACTAAATAAATGCTGTTGCAGTGCAGTTGAAGTTAAGTTTCGATCAAAACAACGCTTTTCGTATTCTTTACCGCTGTTAGACACGCTCTCGTCAAATTTTTACTTCGCGACAAAGAAAAATATTTACATACTAAATAATCGAATAGAATCGATTACATTTCAATGAATATGATGTTATTATAATATAAAAACTTAAACTAATAAGCTGTCATTTTGTGACGTCAAACAAATATTAGAATACCGATCATGTTGCGTTCCGAAGCACGCACTAAAGACGCGTAACAGTAGAATCTTAATTACAAAGAGTACAACAATTTTAAAAGTAAAATATTCTTAGTAATTAGTCTTGAAATATACTTTAAATTTAAATTCAAGATGCTAAGATACTTGAAACTTGTTCGGCATTGGTGTAATTTCAATAGTTTTGTGTTTCGAAATAACGATATAACAACTTGGAATGAGAGGGATTCATTAATTAGATAGTCGTGCTAAACTACCCTTATAGCTAGTGTTGTGATTTAGGATTTGCCAAAATTGTTTGAATTAGTCCAACATCTAGAAAATTTAGTTTAAATTTTTCAATTAATGACTCTCTCTCACTTTGTTCTTTACACAATCCATCAGCAAATGAAGTACATCTTCAGTTTTATTGCAAACTACACAGTTGGGAGATGTTACTTTTCCCATAAGATAGCCAAATTTTGCCGATGGATAGTGTCTTAAAGCTAACTTAATATAATTTCTACTTAATTTATTATCATCAAACCAAAGTAATACAAAATGAGCCTCCTCGTATGCCCACGAGGAGGCTCATTTTGTATTACTTTGTACCATAACCCTTTTTCTTTAGAAATCTCATCGAAATGATTTTTCCATTTCATAAAACATTTCTCCCTAAATCTGGTGATAAATTCCCAATGATCTGGTAAGTAAAGTATTTCATTGCCTGTATCAACTGCAAGTTTGGACAAACTATCAGCCTCCTCGTTGCCCCGTATTCCTATGTGTGCTGGAACCCATTGCAAAATAACATTGATATTATTTTAATTTTGATGATGCATTAATTTGAGAATATCGTAGGCTATCGATGCTCCTCTTCTACCAGAGGTGCATCGAGCCAAATGCTGTAACGCGCTTTTACTATCAGTAAAAATGACGACTTTTTTTAATTTCTTAGTCACTGCGTATAGTACTGCTTGATATATCGCAATGAGTTCCAGCGACATTATGGAGACTTTGGTGGTGATTTTAAACATATGTTTATCTCCTAAGTTTTGGCAATAAAAGGCAGCTCCCCCGCTTGGATTTTTTGAACCATCCATGAATATTTTACACCAATCGTTATATTTAGAAGCTAATTCGGATACCACCTTTGCCATTAATACACTTGGATTATAGTCTTTTCTTGGTTGACTTATAGATTCTAAATTACATTGAATGGTATTTTCAGTCTGTATAGCTGATACCCATATATCAAGGGAGAACATTTTAGAAACGTCTGAGGATACTAACTGAAGTTGACCTAGTTCATTAAAAGTAGTAGCAAGCAAGGGTTTCTTCTTATTTGCCCAATAGGGATTCTGCACATGCGAGCTCAATTCTGAAATTATACATTTACTTAAATTATTTGACCAGGATAGTGTTTTCAAAACGTATTTATGAGCGAGAAATTGTCGTCTTACAAATAATGGAACTATGTGCAACTCACTTTCCATCACATGAATTGGTGAGCTTTTGATGAATCCCCCTATCACTCTAAGAGCTTGATTTTGGAGTTTATCCAAAATTGGATAGACTCCAAAATCAACCTCTTAGAGAACCCGAGGCCTTCACCAGGTCATCGGTCCACCTTGTGAGAAGCCTTCCAACGTTGCGTCTTACGGTACGCGTTTGCCATTCCAGAACTTTTCGTCCCATCGACCATCCATTTTGCGAGCAATGTGCCCTGCCCACTTCCACTTTAATTTTGGAAATCCTTCGGGCTATGTCGGTAATCTTGACTCCAAGCATTACCCTTTGAGTGACTTTAGCCTTCTGATGAGGCCCATTGTGAGCAACCACGTTTTTAGTTCCATAAGTCATCACTCTCAACTTACTGGTCATAGAATTTTGTCTTGAGGCACTGTGGTATGTGGGACAAGAACATACCATGCAATTTCGCAAACGCTGTCCAGCCGAGTCGGATTCGACGGTTGACCTCTTTTTCGAAGTTAGCTCTACCGAACTGGTCCGTTTGTCCCAGGTAGCGGGTGTGACTGATAGGGTTGAATTAAACTATAAATATATCCTTCCTCATTCCTTGTCAAGTCACAGCTTGTTATGGTCAAACAATATGAAAGAACCGACATGAATTTGGCTGTGACATTTTTTTCCACAACCCATCATGGCCATTTTTTAAATGCTACGGGGTGAAATTTGAGGCCATTTGAGGCTACTTTTTTGCTCGCTGATCGTTTCTCGTCTTTGAGTCTAATGTACGTACCTAAAAATATATTAAGCTGTATTGCACACATTTATTATGCGCCCAGCTAAAGTGTAGAACTCACTGCCAGAGTCTCTGTGCTTTCAAAGCAAGAGTCAACTGACACCTTTTGGGCAAGCTCGTTTTATCACCTCATTCATCGCTTAACATCAGGCGTGGTCGAGATCAAGAGCAAGCACATTCCTAAATAAAAGAAATGAAACCTTAAAGTAGTTGGTAAAGGCTAGGCAGAATATAAACCATCGATCACATTTTGTATTGACCCAATACATAGCCACGTGTGTTGCAACATCGGAAGCTTTAATTATATCGATGGATTGTATAGAATATGCAGATGAAAAAAAAAATGTTTCTGTGAGTCGCCCAGGACGATACTGTTGTTTATATGTCTCTGGAAGTAAGGTCTACTGGAAAATTTGAAGAGAATTTGTCGTAGTTCAATGTACAAGGAAATAGCCAGATTGTAGCTACTTTGGTGTTAAGTTGGTTGCCTTCTTCTTTTTGTGTCAAATGACGCATAATAAATTTTGTCCGACCAGTATTGAGCAACCTGTACAGCTTTATCATTGGCCTCGTTTGGATCGCATGGTGCAGGTGGTTTTGACCGACGGGCAAATAAGCAGCAGTGCGATTCTGTAAACATGTCGAAGTGAAAACTTAAGCGAAGTGAACGACAAGTGAGCTGTCAAACCATACAAACAAGATGGAATGTCAAAAGTCATTTCAAAATTCAAAAGTCATTTATTCAAATTAGGGCCAGCACTTTTTGAACGTCAAGTTTTACAAAAAACAGTCCCCCAAAACGCCCGCCCGTCACCACTTCCTAGTGTTATAGCTGTGGCCGTGTCGTGAGAAGAAGTGGCCAGACGCAGACGCAGGTGGTAGTGTACCTATATGGTTTTAGAGCGAACATAGTTTGCATAATGATACATTTACAAACGATTCAAATCCTGAAATGAGTAAGCAGCAGTCAGTAATTACACATCAGAAGTATTAACGAAAAAACAAAAAAAGTATCTTATCTGCTGATTATATACGATAACTGTGGATTTCAGACATGCTTTTGATTAGACGCTATACATCGAAAATATTAATGGTAGGTACATAAAGATAAGTAAATAATTATTGATAAATATATAATATTTTAACTATGCCTCTCTAGTCGCTCGTTTGGTACCGTCCGAGGCAGCTATGGGTAAGTCATATTTTAGTACAATATATATTGATAAAGTACTTAACCCAGCCTTCCTGATTATGGGAGATAGGAAACAAAATTGCGATGCGTGGACATGATAAAATATTTTGTTATTTTTTCCCTAAAAGATCCATTTCAGAATATTCGCTTTTATCGTTCAAGGGTTTTGATGCGTTAATGTTTTAGATTATTGTGGAAAAAAAAGCCAAAAAATCCCGACTTTGTCCTTGAACTTTGTACCCATTGATTTAGTGGCTTTATCGCTAATATTGACCAATATCAACATTTATTTACCACTACAAGGAGCTTTTACTTTTCCTCTTGAAATTATTATTGTCTTCACCTAACTCTCAACTAGCTTAAATATTTTCAATCTTCTTTCCTTAGGTACCAACATGTTGCTTCCGACAGTCCTCTGTTTCCTCCTGGGGTCTATCGCTGCCATCCCACAGGAGGACTTCAGGTCAAACTTGGAGTTCCTCAGTAGCGACTCCGAGGTAGATCTCGAAAGATACCGTCTGCGGGACACGGTGTACCCTACCGATGTGAATGTTGAACTGGATGTGGATCTCAACACGGCTCTATTCACTGGAATTGTTCGGATGAACGTTACTGTGAGTATATTTTTTACTTAACTTGTAGTGTACGCTTGGACTATCTTCTGTTGGATAGTTTACTCTTACCTTCTAACGTAGTACTCTGGCGTAAGTTCTCGAAATTACTATTGATGGCTGAGGATAAGAGATAAAAAACAATGGAAGGACTTAGTTCATTAGTCTTTGGGATAAAATAGAGTTGTAATATTTATCAAAAAAATACCATGGCTGCTTTTTGACCTCAAAAGGATGTTCTCGACTCCTAATGTGTTCATGGTGTTCTAAAACTAGTAACACAATAAACGCAATACTTATAAAAGAGTAATTGTCAAAAAAATCTCAAAATGTACTAAATAACTGCTTTCCATTGAGATTTCGGGTTTGTTCCCATAGTAAAAGTTGTTAATAATGATGTGTACAATGACTCCTGATAAAGTATTGTATTTATTCTGCACACTTTGTATTATCTAGTATATGGTGGCCTATTGATCGGGCGTTCATGATTATCATTGGAGTTATTGGGTTTTTCCCGTAGGAAAGTAGCTTGCACGTTCAGTTTTGTGCGCGATTATTAACATATTGTTTTCACTAGACAATTCTTAATACGTAACTAGCGCAATGTGGAAGATGGTAAAACTTTGAATTTAATCTTCCCTATAAAATAAAGTAGTTAATATAGCATAAAGTTAGTTTGAGTTTTGAGTTAAAATGCCCATACTTATCTATACCTACTAATATTATGAAGAGGTAAATTTTGTGGGTTTGTGAGGTTGTAGTGGGTAACGCCTGGATCTACAGAACCGATTTAGAGAATTCATTTACCAATAGAAAACCATGTTATTTGTGAGTGTCATAGGCTATGTATTAACCCAAAAATCTACCGCCCAATTAAGTAGGCACGGGTGAGCTAGTTGAAAATTATTTTGTGAAAGAAGATAAAAATAAATTTAAATTATTAAATTAAAAAAGCATCACGTTTTCATCCGTAAAAAGCATTTACCTACTGCCACTAATTGAAATTTTTCAGTAGGTACAGATCTGGAAATTGTTTCGAAAATTATCAAATTTTACAGCGCGTTGCTGATTATCTTTATCCGTTGATAAACGTGTGCCATCGTAATTAACGATTATATTATCATCTATATCGAAACTAACACAGACACAATTATTCGTGACTAAGTTATATTTTTTATAACATTTGATGACGTTTATATCTAAATCCGTGATGCATTAGTTTTTATATTTCGATTGATTATCAAGGCAAGGGGTATCAAAACTAGTTCAAAGCTTTTTATTTGTGGTTCATAAGTACGGTTCCGTTTTTAGGGTTCCATACCCAAAGGCTAAAACCCGTCCGTCTGTCTGTCCATCTGTCACCAGACTGTATCTCATGATAGTCCGACTGTTGAAATTTTCACAGATGATGTATTTCTGTTGCCACTATAACAAAAAATACTAAAAAACAGAATGAAATAAATATTAAAAGGGGGTACCATACAACAAACATGATTTTTTGCCGTTTTGATTGATTATGATACAGAACCATTCGTGCGCGAGTCCGAGTCGCACTCGACCGGTTTTCATTTCGACGTAGGAAATTCTGAAATCACAAAACTGGGGAATAGTCATATTACATACTTTAACGAAAGGAAAACAAATCTAAAACAGAAAGAATATAGGAAGGACTTTCTTTGAAGTACAATAAAGTAATAGATTGTAATATGAATCTAAATTCACACGAACGCTACTTAAGGTGTACTTGGACATTGGTCCGAGGGTACCGCACGATCTCGCGCGAAGCGGTGTGTCTCCTTGCCGGATTGCCGCCATGGGATCTGGAGGCGATAGTCTTCGCGCGCCTGCATGATTGGCGCGTGGAGGTACTACGCCAGGGAGAAACTCCGCTGACGCGGCAAATTGTCGCGCAGCGGACTGACCTCCGGCGCGATCTCATGGCGTCATGGAGACGACGAGTGTCGCAACCCAGTGCAGGGCACGCCACTATAGTGGCGATAAGTCCCCTCTTTGAGGAGTGGTTAGAGAGGCGCCACGGCGTCCTCACCTTCCGCCTGACGCAGGTCCTCACCGGACATGGATGTTTCGGGAGGTTCCTGCACCGAATCGGGCGGGAGGAAACGCCCGGGTGTCACCACTGCGAAGATCGACCGGAGGACACGGTGGAGCACACTGTGCAGGTGTGCCCCACTTTGGCGGCGCACCGCCGTGTCCTCGAAACGGCGAGCGGCGGCAACCTCTCGCGTCCGGCCCTGGTCCAAGCCATGGTCCGGAGCGAGACGGAATGGAACGCCGTTGCCTCCTTCTGCGAAGCAGTCATGCTAGCGAAGGAGTTGGAGGAGAGGGAGAGGAGACCCTCTCGTCCCGGCCGCCGTGGTAGACGCCGCGGGCGTCGGGGGACACCACCTGGTGACCTCCGGCCACCGTAGGCGCGGGCCTGTGGACGGCGAGCTATGGGTGGCTCGCCGTCCGTCCGTCTAGTGACGACAGGCCGTGTCGACGGCGCGTTAGTGTTCCACGCGCGCCTCAAAGATAGTCAGCACACAGAGGGGCCCGAAAGGGCCGACGCCTGCCGGAGTCGCAGGATTATTCGCAAGAGACACCGTGGCTCCGGAACACAAAGAGCAATGAAGGAACATGGATGGGTTTTAGTCTTTGGATGATTTCCCATCCCTTAAAAAAAAAAAAGGTGTACTTGGACATGTTACTAAAACCTTAAAATATTCAAAACCAATGTTCCAGAGTAATGGCGTGATGATGGTAAAATTTCCAAAATTTTAAAAGATATGAATGTGAATTTCTGAATTTAGCAATAACAAAATATTCTCATGTCTCTGGGAATGTTCAAGTCCGATTTATTGAATGGACGCTTGTCCCAATAAAAGTTATAACCTCAAGAAGTTGTTTCAAGAACCTCGCTCAGCTCCACAAGAATCCAGGCAGGCCCAAATACAACAGAATTTAGGCTCGAACACATGCGGAGATCCTTCTGGGCATGCTGAGGATCAAGTTATTCAGCATTTTTTGGGGTAAACGGTTCCATTTCCAACATTCTTAAATAGCGGCTTCCCTGAGCTTTGACACTGTCTGGGGACGTGGCTGACGGTTTCAAATACCTCAATTAAGAGCATCCCACGCGTGCTCTATTGGGTTTAAGTCAGGCGAGCCGGCAGGCCAGTCTAACCTTGTGATGTCGTATTCTTGGCGAGCAGCATTGACTCGTTGAGCTCGATGTGCGGGAGCATTATCATTGACCAGTATAAATTGGTGCCCATAGTTTACTCGGAATGATCTGACAATTCCATCAATAGCAACTGCTTTATGCATGTCTGCTGTTATGAAGCCTCGATACGGGATCAAAGGTATTCTAGCTCCAATCATAATACCACCCCAAAAGGACACCGATTTCCCGCCTTGCTGAACTGTTCGAGTTGCAGTTCTTTGTCTTTTACGTCTTCTAGTCTTCTCCAGACACGGACACGTCGGTTATCTGGATGAGTACTTATTCACGATTCGTCAACGAAAAAACAGTTTCGCCAAATGTTTTCTTTTTCATCTTCTTCATTTTGCCGAAGACTAGCTCACTGCTCACTGCTCGTTGACGTTGTCGGGAATTCAGAGGCACTCGCCAAGACCTCCGTGCTCGTAATCCAGCCTGGTGCAAGCAATTCCGAATGGTGTGAGTGCTAACTTCAAGTCCAGAGGCGGCACGAACTTCTGCCTTCCCTCTATTTTTGTAGCGTTGATTGTTGGGTCACGGGCTGCCAGCACTTTTGGGCAGAGGGCCAAACAGTTGGGCGACCACTGCGGGGTCGGTCAGCTAAATTACCCAACCTGTAGTACCTCTGCAACATGGTGTTTTCTCTCAAACTCTCAAGAATTTTATTTCAATTAAACCATTTACAGGCACTTTTGAATTATCAAGGTCGGTCGGTCCAAGAAGTTGAAGCTATTTGCACGTTCCAAAGCGTAGATCTCTATAGAGAAGAACGTGCAAGAAACTCCACGGACACTCTTTTAAAAATAATAAATTGTTACAAAGTTTTGTTAACATTGGGTTGAAATTATACATACATGTGAGAACGATATAATAGGCGAGCAGGATAAAAGCGTCCAGAATAAAAGAGACACAATTCAAAGAAATAAAATCAACACGATGTGTTCGCAACCTAAGTAAAAATGATTGGGCATAATGTGCACTTGTTCTAATTGAGACACTATTTATCATTTTCCGCCAGTTGAGACCGAAATTGACGTCAAAGATCACAATTATTAATTAATATTGCAACAAACAAAACAAAAACCAAGTGATTCATTAACAATAATATTTTTTTCCAGGTGAATGAAGCCAACCTCGAGCAGATTGTTTTCCACCAAAATGTGGTTTCAATCACAGGTGTTAATGTTGTCAACAACACAGGCAATGCGCCTGTGAATCTTCATCCTACACAACCATTCACCCTTGACTCTTACTTAGAGCTGATAACCATCAACTTCCCTGCACCTATTCTTAGGGGTAGCTATACCATCACTGTCCGTTACAATGGAAGAATCAACACGAACCCCGTCGACCGCGGCTTCTACAGGGGTTACTACTACGTTGGCAATCAACTGAGGTGAGATTTTAATTATGCTGACATCTATTCATTGATAATTACGTATATCGTTACATACTCCTTTCAAAATATATTGACATCTACACATTGATATTTACGTATATCGTTACATACTCCTTTTGAAATATTCTGACATCTATACATTTGATAATTACGTACATATATCGTTACATACTCATTTTTAAATGTACTGGCATCTGTACATTGATAATAACGTACTTATATCCTTTTGCTTGGTTTACGATTTAAGGTTAGTTATGAAAAAATTTTGGAACTAGGTTTTTTGAATAAAAATTAAACAGACTCCAACGAAATAGCCGTGTCTCATATCTTCCTTATTTGAGTAACCCAATAATTTTGTTATTTTTTCGTTTTTAGATATTCGTCAATGCTTTTTACATACAAACTATTTTACTTTCTTTCTTTCTTATACCGTACCTAATAAAAGTTTTGTCATGTACTGTGTTTTTTTACAGGTTGTACGCTACCACTCAGTTCCAACCCTTCCATGCCAGGAAAGCTTTCCCGTGCTTCGATGAGCCCCAATTCAAGTCCCGCTTCGTAATCTCTATCACCCGTGATGCTTCTCTTGGCCAGTCATACTCCAATATGGACATCGACAGCACCGTAGAGTGAGTATCCTATTTGTGTTTTACATATGACGGGCGGGCGTTATGGGGGACTGTCTTTTGTAGAACTTGACGTTCAAAAAGTACTGGCTCTCAGCCTAATTTGAATAAAAGACTTTTGAATTTTGAATTTGAATTTTGAACATAGTCCTTTTTGCAGATGACTTCGAGTACAAATGAAATAATGGAAAAAGTTTTTTTTTTACATAATTTTGATGCTGTATGTATACATCACAAATTTGTAATTAGTACAAATACTTAAAAGGCTTATTAGAAAAGGTCTTGTTATTATATATGTAAAGCCTCAATAAATAATATTCATAAACAGCAAAGTTATTAACGTTTGTATAAATCCCAAAATGTCACTAAATTTATGGTAAACGAAAAAATAAGCAATCCAAACTTTTCTTTCGCACTTTAATTGGGCTTAGGACCAACAAAATTATCAACTTTTTACAATTAAGTAATTTTTAAGAAATCATTTAAGATACTCAAGTAAAAATAAATCAAATTAAACAATTTTGGGATTTCGTTTTTTTTACTTTTGACTGCAAAATTATAATCAGTAATGGGTACGGGAACAGCCCCATTTTTTTTGTACTAATTAAAAAATAGTGTTGTATGACATTAAGATGGCTTTGGTATTGATTTGTCTTCATTCAAATGGGATGCTCCAGAACTAATGTTCAACCATTTTGACCCAGATACCTTGGGGACCAAATTGGGATTTTGCCAATTATTCAATTTTTTTCTGTACCATCCCATCATTTTGTATATTTGATGAAATATCACACGTGCAAATTGCTTTTATAAAGGTATATTACCAACTAGTTTTACTTGAAATTATGCCAATTTTGAATACTAATTTTGTTATGAACAGAATGGGCAACCGTGTTCGTGAAACTTTCCTGCCTACTCCACTAATTTCTGCCTACCTGGTCGCTTTCCACGTGAGTGACTTTGTCGCTACTTCAACAACCAGCACTGATGCCAAACCTTTCAAGATCATCTCCCGCCAAGGAGTGACTAACCAACACCAATATGCTGCTGAAATCGGTCTTGAAATCACCAACCAATTGGACGATTACTTTGGTATCCAGTATCATGAGATGGGAGGTGAAAACTTAATGAAGAACGACCATATTGCTCTTCCTGACTTCCCGTCCGGTGCTATGGAAAACTGGGGAATGGTAAACTACAGGTATGTATAAGACGAATTTATTTATCAGTTTGATTAAAGTCAATTTTAGTTACGTGGTCATTTTAGATGCGCTAAAACACCATAAAATATTCATTGTTGCTTTTTTTCAGAGAGGCGTACCTATTGTATGATGAAGCCAACACCAACTTGAACAACAAGATCTTCATTGCTACTATTATGGCCCACGAGCTTGGACACAAGTGGTTCGGTAACCTCGTCACTTGTTTCTGGTGGAGTAACCTTTGGCTTAATGAATCTTTCGCTAGCTTCTTCGAATATTTCGCTGCTCATTGGGTAAGTTTACAAATTATTTGTCCAAACTCATACATTTATCATCAACTTGATAATTCTTGATAATATATTTTATTTGAATGTGTCACATATTTTTAATTAATATAAAAATAAATATATAAATATTAATATATGTATTTTTATTACAGGCTGATCCCAGCTTAGAATTAGATGACCAATTCGTGGTTGACTATGTGCACAGCGCCCTGAACGCCGACGCCGGCTCAGGTGCTCAGCCCATGAACTGGACTGGCGTCTCCAGCAACCCCTCCATCAGTGCCCACTTCAGTACCACCAGCTACGCCAAGGGAGCTTCCGTCCTTAAGATGTTGGAGCACTTCGTCGGTTTCAGGACCTTCAGAAATGCTCTCAGATATTACTTGAGACACAAGTAAGTAACAAGCACCTTAAAAAAACACCTTCACAACAAATTTAGTCACGACGAGAAATCCAATCTGTTAGTTTCAAAGTTCAATCTACGTTTTATTAAGTATTCTAATAAAGGACATTGCTCATCGCCCATACATCGTTCGCCTAAGAACCAACAGAGACGTAAATTTACTATCTGTGTTTTAAATAATGCATATGTTCGACTAAAAGTAAATTAAAATCACGGACACTTGCCAGAATTGTAAAATATCTAAAATGATTTCGGATTTTGAGGTTATAAAACATACCAAACAATAGAAACATACCAAATGGACTAAGATCCCAGAGCTGCCAGACTTTTTATCTCACCAAAAAATGTATAGAGTAGTGTTACTATGTTCTTCTAACATACGAAAGCGTGGTAAGTTAGGTCGACGGCCGATTCCCTGTTCTAACAGGTGCCAAATACATTAGGTACATCAAAGTGTCAACTGTCATTTCATCGACTGTCAGTGTCAATAGTGTTCGTGTCATACAGCGCTTTAATCGCTTTACTTTTTTTGTAGGTTACTAAAAATCTTACAGCGCTGAGAGTGCTTTGTTTCATTTTAAAATAATGGCGCCGGGTTATAAAACCTAAGTGAGTTACTTTTTAAAATGGTTTCGTAATTAAAATGTGTCCGTTCTATTCTAATCAGTAAAATGTAATAAAAAAAAAAAACTAGGAATAATAGTGAAGGTTTCGCATGTGTTGATTCATAGGCCACTTTTTACCATGTCCTTTATTTAGTATGCTACAATTCCACTTGAAGTACGTACGTTATGCAGTTAAGCGCCTTATTTTGAGAATGCAGTTAATTTATTGTGTGTGGTAACACCTGTCCATCTATTTTTATTTTACTCGCTGGGACAGTATTACTAATATCATTTTTGTTATTAAAATTTCACACTATGTGACTATTGTCTAAGCCGAAGCAGTTAAAACTTATTCCCAATAATTTTAACTTGCAATTACACCGTTTAAGAGCTGTGTTACTGGTTAGGTTACTTATTTTTACTATTTTTTGTAGCGCTTACGACATTGGTACTCCCAAGGACATGTATGCAGCTTTCAAACAGGCTGTCGATGAAGACTTCACATACGCACGTGATTTCCCCAACGTCGATATCGAAGCATTGTTCGACAGCTGGGTGCAGAACCCTGGCTCCCCAATCGTCACCGTCACAAGAGTCCCTGACAGCGGTGTGATGACCGTCACACAGGTTAGTTAAATTTTACAGATTCAGAGATTTTGTATTCACCATTCAATATATTCTGCTTTGTTAAAGAAACTTAAGGATTCCGATATATAGTTATTTGATCAGTCTTGTAGTCTTACTCGCATAGATTGTTCATTAGTATAGTCATATGAATTGTATATGCTGTGGATAACGGTGTGAGTTTCACATTTGTAATATCTTTGTTTATATTATTTGTGCAGATATAATGTGTTACTGTTTATTTGTCCCAAATAAATAAATAAATAAATAATGGTTAGACTAATTTCTACTCCAACAACCACTCAACGCTTTGAGTGGTTGATCTAGACTGTGTTAAAAATCTGTGACGTAATGGTAATCAGATGCCATAAAAATCTGACAACATTCTTGCCAAGGGCCATCCACTTACCCAGTTAATGATTTGCGGACGCCAGATAGACAGCTCCTCTTTGTATAATTTTAGAACTGAGCTGTATTTGGTTAGACTAGAAGTCAGTAGTGACGTATTGTTGGAAAAAGTTTAAAAAATTGATGGAATCGTAATAAGTATATCATCATCATGTCAACCGAAAGACTACCGCTGCCTTATATAGGCACTTATAAGTCGTGAAAAGCAGGCTTTTCTAAGCACTACGCTTACGCTACGTTTAATTATTTTGTTATTCTTCTTTTAGGGACGCTACCTGCTCTCTGGTACTCCAGCCCTGCAAACTTGGCAGATTCCCCTTACTTGGACTCAGGCGGGTAACCTTAACTTCAACAGCACCCGACCTGTGCGTGTGCTCACTGATCAGTCAACAACAATCAGCAGCACTCCAGGAGGCAACTTTGTTATTTTCAACATTGCTCAGTCTGGTACGTATAAAAGACACAGCACACATTTCAACTCGGAAAGGGACGATCCCTTTCGGAGTTTAAATGTGTACGCATCAATTACACGGTATCAACTCGAGCCGTACAAGTATTCTTTATAAACGCTCTACTGCAACGCCTGCTAATCGGAATCGTGACGTAATCAACTCGACTCGGGACCAGCGTGGCGACGGCAAGCCGTAAGCGCGGTGCCGCCGCCTAGCCGTAGCTGAGTCGACGTACCAGAGCTGCTGATCCGTTTTGTTTACGTGCTTACGTAAGGTTGACGCCTGTTCGACGGCGAGGCGAAAGGCAAACCACAAGCGAAACGGTTACGATCCTTTTCCAAGTTTATGTTTGTGTGTCCTTTAAACCTCTTGGGTTTTGAAATTGGGTCTCCGTATTTAGAGAAAGCGCGGGGCTTAACGTTCGTCATTGTTCGTGCCCTCTTCATATGAGAACAGACCTTTGCGTTGCAGCTAGAGGTTCACAGATTGTTATTATTCACAAAAATAGTACTATTTAAAGCCATATAGGTAATGTATACATGTATGTATAACCTAACCTAACCTAACCTAACAGAGTAACTGTGAAATCTGCTGTTCAGTACATTTTGCCAAGTTATACTGTATGTATGGAGCACTCAATTTACAAACATTAGGGCAACAGTAAAAGTTGGAGATTATGATGAGTATAGTAACCTCTTTTCAGGTTTAACAGTTCATGTTGTAAGTACCCAAAGGCAGAGATTAAAATAAAATAATGTTTGTTACAGGTTTGTATCGTGTCAATTATGATGTAAACAACTGGGGGCTCATCGCAACATATCTGAAGAGTAACAACAGGCAGAACATTCACAAACTGAACAGGGCTCAGGTACTTTTCTTTTAAAGTGGTTCGAACTTTTTTTTATTGGAGATGGCATAGCCACCCGCTACTATTTGATTTTGTGGCACACGATCTACTATGTATTTATGGATACAGGATAATCAAACAAAACAAAAAATGATAGAAACATGGTGCTCTAAAGTATAAAGTTACTGAGATATTTTCAGGTAAAGCTTAGTTGACGATCTAACATGTTGTATACATGTTAGATCGTAAGCCGCAACATTGCACTGTGCTACAATGGTTCTATGCCCATTTATAATAATGTTCAGTACTAAATAAGATCAGAAAACATCTATAATCAAAGACAATAAATTCAAATTACGAACACCAGAGCCTAAACGAAATTATATTTATCAGCTATAATGATTATCAAACTGTTTAGAATTGACATACGCTACTTAATATATTGGTAATTTTTTTACAGTTTGGCATCTCGACAATCAAAATTCATGGCAATAGACATACCGCTGATATAATGTTCGGGGGTTTCCTCTATCTAGTAGAATCTTGATGCTCCGAAATTTATTTGGCATAACACACTTGGCATATTCTTCTTTTAACGAATATTTTTATAGCATAAAAATTATTTAACATAATTAGGTAGAATAGTTAATATCGGGATTGCTACCATGTACAAATAAAAAGGTACATGGTAGCAATCCCGATATTAACTATCTTAATGTGTGAGTGACCATGAAAGTTTAAAACAATATAAATTATTGATTTTGCCGAATGTTTATATGTCCGAATATACAATAGCATACTTTTAATATGGCAGAATTTTATTTCATTTAGCATAACGTTTATTTCGATGATTTTATTTGGTACAATTTCACTTGGTAAACTACTGAAGATGGCAGAGTTTCATTTGGAAATTCAATGATAAGTAATAATTTTGCCATTTCTATAAAATAGCATTCGTAACCTTAAATTAAAACTTAAATACTGTCTTAAACAGTACATAATTACGTTGTGGTATAAAAGTTAGTGACAGAAACGAATCGCTGCAAAACCGACTCCACGCAGTCTGGTCTGCCCTACCCCTAGAGTGAAATTTAATCCCCCGTAGGTGCGGAGGGGCAAGACGGCCCGCGAGTTGAGGAGCAGGCGGTATTAACTCACGCTGCCATGGCTGAGGCTGGCCGGTAAAGCCGGTCAACAAGCCGAAGCTGCGGTGGTGAGCGTTAATGCCATCTGCGACGATATCCTTTTTAACCAATATCCAAAAAAGGAGGAGGTTTTCAATTCGTATGTACTGTACACGTACACCGATTACTCCGAGAAGCTTTCTGAGATATAGTTCTGCCTTTTAATAACTATCGATACGAAATTTAGGCCTGAAGATGATTCTGACTTGCAAAACGATGAGTGTAGTTAAATGAGTGTATGAAAAATGATTTTCTGCGAAATAAAGTTTATGCTATCCGTTGTTATGCAAAATAACATTATGACATGCTTTAAAAGGTAGACCCAATGTTTTGGCCTGTTTTACACAATTACAATAATACGTAAATAAAAAGAAGTGCATCCAAATTCAATTTTTTCATCTGTTGCTAGATCGTCAATGATGTCTTGCATTTCGTGCGATCCGGCCACCTCAACAGAACTATTGCATTTGACGTGCTTGACTTTCTGAGGAACGAACATGACTACTACGTGTGGAACGGGGCACTCTCCCAGTTCGACTGGATCCTTCGTCGTCTGCAACATATGCCCCGCGCTCACGAGGCCTTCGCTGTACGTATAAACTATATATATTTGAATTCAGAAAAATTATCAAATTTTAAAACAACAAAAAAGTGTGTCACAAAAGGCAGAGTTCAAAGTTACTACTTATGTCAGCTGTTAAAATCATTGTTGAGTTCTTGGAAAAGGATTGAAAATTAACTTACAAAGATTAAAAAAAGAATAAAACTATTTGTGATACACTCGACGATAGTGAAGCTTTATGCAAATTAAAATATATTTTTGTAATCGGATCATTACTTGAAGAGATTACTTTTTACATACATACAAGTTGTAACAGGTAAATCAAAAAACCTGAACAGGTACTCATTCTAGTTAACAAGTTCACGCGTGGGAATACACCGCGAAAAAAAAATCAGCTGTTGGGTACATTTTATCGAGGTTGGATTATTTTTATCACGATTTAAGGGTTGGTCCCAAAGTTGATGGTAAAGAAGTTTTATAAATAAACAAAACAAAATAAATCACATTTAAATTAAATAACCGCAAAAAACATTTTAAGACTTACGTAATTATTTTACTTAAGCTTCGATTAAGATGTGTTTCTCGCTTTATAGAGCTACCTGCGTGGCCTGATGACTTCAGTCATCAACCACCTCGGTTACGACGAGCGCACCACCGACTCCACCTCTACAATCCTCAACAGGATGCAGATCCTCAATGCTGCCTGCAACTATGGCCACACCGGTTGTATTGAGAACAGCCTGCAGAAATGGAGAGCGTACGTGCTAGACACGTCTGAGGAGTAAGTGCAACCACCTATATTTAACTACTAACTTTTGCTCTCGACTTCTTACGCACTATTGCTCTCTCCAACTCCCTAAGGAACCAGTATACCTTTGCTATGGATCTGAATCTCACCCGTTGGAAAGCCATTATTTTTTTATTGTTATTCGAGAAGTTAATATCATGTTAATTTTTGCAGGGTCCCCGTGAATCTCCGCCGCCACGTTTATTGCGTGGGACTCCGTGAGGGCAACGAATCCGACTACCAGTTCTTGTTCCAGAGATACAACGCCTCGGAGAACACCGCTGACATGGTGGTGATGCTTCGCGCTCTCGCTTGCACCAGAGATCAGGCTTCTCTGCAACAGTAAGTTTATGTAGCCAAAATTATTCGTTATTCTTCAATCATACATAATTCAAATAATTCAAATAAGCTTAAAGATCCTAATTGTGAATTTGAATTAAAGAGTAATAATAGAAGAAAGAAAAATATAAATAAATGATCTAATTTAGAAAATGAATCAATGAATCAGCACCACGTTCTACGTGATGCATCTAGTATTCCATATCCGGTATGCCATTTTCTTATTCGTCACCGAAAGAAAAGATCCTGAATAAAGTTTTCATAACGCTAATCTAAAGGAAAAGAAGGAAGTAATGATAAATGTATTTATCGAACCAAAATATTGTACATTGTCTAGAAACCCCTAAATAATCAAATATTGTGTTTTGAAATAAACGTAAAGCGGAACTTAACAATAATACTTTTTATTACAGCTATCTGCAGCAGAGTATGTTCAATGACAGAATTCGTATCCACGACCGTACCAATGCATTCTCCTTTGCCCTGCAAGGCAACCCCGAGAACGTGAGAATCGTACTAAGCTTCCTCAGCAGTAACCTACAAACTCTAACATCAACGTAAGTATTGTACAACCCTCATCATCATCATCATGTCAGCTGAAAGAGACGTCCACTGCTGGACATCACAAAAGCCTCCCACAAGCGTCACCATAACAACCGGTCCTGTGCGTCTCACATCCATTGGTTACCCGGGACCCTCACTAGGCCATCGGTCCACCTCTTGGGAGGACTCCCGACGCTGAGTCTTCCGGTACGCGGTCCCCCACTCTTTTTTTTTATGCAAAACGGGGAAACTCTTGGCCCAAATCTCACGTGATGGAAAGTGATGATTAGGCCGAAGATGAAAGCGAGTTTCACCCGGAATCCTCTTACACAGAGGAACTGGCTATCATACCTCTAACTGCCGGAACACAGCAATGCTGTTAACATTGTTGTTATGGCGACAGACTTAGACATGATGGTGATAGCTTGCCAGGCGGACTTAGAACAAGTCCTACCACCAACCAAACCGAGCAAAAAATTTGCCCCCGCTGGGAATCGAACCCGGGACCTCTGGGTCTGGATCAGGTGGTTTAACCACTAGGCCACGGAGGCGGTTAGTGACACCTGTTTAGCACCACCCGGGGACCACGTGTAGGGATTCGCTAAAGGGTATTCTCCTACGGACGCGGGTGACTCGGCCCCCCGCGGGTGACTCTTGCAAATATCATCATTACTGATTTAATCACGCTAGGAAACTCCAAGCATAGCCTTCTGCATTGGCGTTTGGGTGACTTAAGCATTCTAATGAGGCCCAGTGGGTACAGCCTTAGATTATTACAAAGGTCCAAATACAGCCACGCGTTGTTACTAACGTAAATATAATTCCGCGCTAAATCGTTTGGTGCGCGTTTTCAAAGCTGCGCATGTCAATATCAGCGTCAGCGGTTCGAGTAAAAGACATGTTTTGTGGTGCATTTTAAATTCTGCTCAGTGCGATGACACCATCATCAATCTGGAAGTTTATTATAATCTAAGATAACATCCAACACGACTTTTATTAATTTAGATTTCTATTTTGAACTTTAGCTGCTTGATTAACTAATAGTTTTAATTTCAACTGGGATGTGTTATTTGATTTTTATGGATTGTTTTTTTATCAGATATGGTGGTGAAGCTCGTCTCAACCTTTGCATCAACGCCCTCGCTGCTCATTTGACTGACTTCCAGAACCTCCAAACGGCAAGTGTTATTTATTAGATCTGATTTCTTTCCTACTATACTAGGTTCTTTATTAGCGTCATAGTTATCATTTTCTATGGCTTATGTTATTTTTTTTTTTCAGTTCCAAACCTGGTTATACAGTGCCCAATGGCAGCTGTCAAGTTCTTCTTTCAACGCTGGTCTTGCAGTCATTGAGTCAGCTATGAACAATTTCAACTGGGGTAACGATGCTGCTGTCGAAATCTTCAACTTCGTTGTAACTAGAAGCGCTTCTTCCGCCATCTTTGCTTCTTCAATACTCCTAGTAGCAGCAATGCTCCTGCAGTTGTTCCGTTAATTTATTTAATTTTAAGTAGAAATTAAATAATTCAACCCAATTTAAATTTAAGAAAGTGGTGTCTTGATGAACAATCTAGAAAATGTTTAATTTTTGTGTAATACATATTTATAATAAAATATTTTTGTAAGTAAAAAACAGTAATTTATTCGTACCCATGAGTTGGTTGTAGCAAAAACTACTTGAAGAAATACTGAAATAATAATTAAATAATGACTTGTCACAGTATATTAAGTACTTGGAAGATGGGTAGAACTTTAGTGTGGGACGCAACCTGTGTCGATACTCTTGCACCATCCCATGTTCCTAGTTCATCGTGTTGTGCTGGCGCTGCTGCTGCGGCTGCAGAAAACCTCAAGCGGCTCAACCTTATTTAATTGGTACCTATATTTTAGTCTTTTACTCTAGTCTTTAAATACGCGTTGGCACAAGAATGTAGTTTTTGTGTTTTGAACTCGCTACACATGGTGTAAACCAGGCACTATAATTGATTGAAAAATTAAAAGCATGAATCGTGTTTTTGATGAACAGTCAGTGTACCTCAGAAACTAAAAACTCTATAATTCTGCCGCCATAAGAAAAAAAAAATGTTTCTACACAAAACGAAGAAACGGAATTCCAACGAAACATTGATTAAAATCGGAAAAAGATTACTTTGTTTTGTGTAGATGGGTCCTTTTATATGGAGGCAGAATTTATCTCTGTGCCCAGCCTAATACCATTATTTGGAGTTGACTGTCCTATTCATTTTTCACCAGATGTGTCAGTGCTGGATCGTCCAGACTGTGCATCTTCAATAAGATACGGAAATAAGATTCATAATATAAAATTTATATTATGAAGCTTTATTTACCTTTTGTTTACGTTTTTATTTAATAAAAACGTAAACAAAAGGTAAATAAAGCTTATTCAAAGCAATAATACATTTTGACAACTAACTTTTGAATAACAAATCTCATAAAAAAATAATAGTCATAAAAGAGGTTCCAAAAACGAGATAGAATTCGTGATCATCATATGAGAGAGGCAACGCGAGGCCTTTAGCCTAGCAGTGAGCTGGGAACAAACATAGCTTAGAATCAGGTGAGATAGTGGTCATAGTAAAAAAAAAACAGAAGTCTCTTTTTGTGCCAAGCCCCACGCTCTTGTGGCAAACTATGGGCTGCGGCGATCTTGGCGACCGTGACCAGGCACTCTTGGTCGCCTGTCTCTAAGCGATCCATGGCATACGAATTCTCGCGACACAGGTGATGGAACACTGATTCAATGCTTAGCTAGACGGTTAGTAGCTTTTTGATCGGTGAAGCGTTGACCCTTGACTATTTAAATGATTAAGAAGCACAGTTGGCATTTTATTAGCATCTCGTCTAACTCATGATTGTTATATTTCCTTCATAATTCTAAAATAGTTTATTCAAGAAATTAGATGAAATATGAACATTTCCTTGACCACTTATCTACAAAACATCTGAAGCAAAGTTTATAAAAAACAAATGCAGATAATAGTTCAGAAGAACTATAGGTTCTTCTGTAATCTATAGGTAAAGAAGTCTATACTTCTACAGTGTTAAAATTACGTGAGTTTGACTCGCACTTGGCCAGATTTTACCATAGCAAACATGCATGTAACAAAAATTATGTTGTGGGACTCGATTAACGGAAGATGCTGCGTTGGAGACCGCAGGAATCTTCTGGATGGGAGACCAGGCAATAGGTAGTGACATATCGGGAACTGTCTGCTGAAATGATGTTGATGACGAGGATCATGGTATACGTGAAAATAGAAAAATCAAAGGAATATCATAGCGTAAATGTGTCAGTCCCTGGCAAGAGGAGGCGCAAAACCAGGAACGACAGAAACAATAAAAAGAGGCTTTTACTAAGCTATGAGGCATTTTAAGCTAGCTGCTATAAGAGCCAGGATTGTAGAATACGTTCGAAATAGTCACCGCAGTCCTAGAACTCAAATGGAATTGGGAGAAAAATGGATGGGCTTTTTGTAGTCATTTAGATTCTGACACTCCCTTCCGCTCTGCAGAGGGGAAGGATACATTTGATGAGTTCTCATCATTAAAAAAATTGCAATAATAATATTAGGATCATTTCAGAAACTGTGAAATAATATCTGACAACGTTAACATACCATTGGAAAATGTCAACTTTAGTGATGATAAATAATGATTGATTGTTTGATCAACTGCGATTATTATTATATTATTACTTTTTTGTTAACTTATTAATACGTATAAGCCAGTTAGAAGCTAGTAGGCAAACAAAAAAGGTGACACGAAATCAGGAGTTATTCTGGTTGGATCCCCTGATCTGATCCGCTGTTGGTTAGTCATCATCATGTCATTTAGGGAGGTTTGCCATAATTGCCACACTTGGCAGGCAGTTTGACAATCGCAGTGTAGCTCTTGCATTTTACAGAGACTGCTGCTGTTCTCTGACGAATAGAGGCCTAGTCGACGAATATTTAAAACAATTCATGTTTTACACGATGGTACGGAACCCTCGGTGTACGAGTCCGACTCGCTCTTGATTGTTTTTTTTTTTACTATTTTTAAGCAAACGTTTGACCACTATCTCACCTGATGGTAGGCGATGATGTGGTCGAAGATGGAGCACGCTTGCCTAGAAGTAACTTATTCATTAAACAAGAAACAGATTATGTCAGGGAATTCCACTCCTTAGCTGTACGCACAATTAAGTGTTCCCATATCATTTTGTGCATATGGGTGTGATGTGTGCTTCAACATAATATACCGGTGGCGCATCGCCGCGCCGTTCGTTTTGTGGTCCGATGATGGATCAGGCTAGGCGAAATTAACTTATACAATTCCGTTGCACACTCCCCAAAATGCAACCGATAGAAAACCGACAGGCCAGCCACTCGGCGTCGATGCTCAAGACTTTGAAACTTCGACTCGGCAAGCTTACAATTGCTGATGATCCTTTTGGCTCGATTTTCGATCGTATCGTGGACATCAAGCTGGTATCTAGTAGATCCGTCCTAAAAATGAGAACAGTACTCCATACACGATCAAACTTGCGCTTGATAGAGTTAGTGGAGCAGTTCCGGCGTGAAGTACCGTCTCACCTGTGCTAGAATCCCCAACTTTCTGGCAGCCACTTAAGCCTTTACCTCTATGAAATGGCCAAAATTGAGGGTAGATGTTAACGTAACACCAAGAAGCTCAAATTGGTCTGTTATCGCCTTGGCTACACCTCGGACAGATGGAGCTGGGAAGAATTGGCTCCGTTTAGCGGGTTTTTTTACGTATGGTTCAGCATTGAACTTAACCAGATTGGCATCGATTTATTCAGAGATAGCCAGTAAGGCCAAGTTCGTTTGATATCAACCATAGCCTTTCGGAGAGACCGGATCTGTGACCAACCAGCTCATGCGTCGGACATGTTTCTCTCAGCCACCGTCCCAAACGTTCCGGGATTTAACAGATCATTAATATGCAGCAATAACAATGTTGGCGAGACCACCGACCCCTGAGGAACGCCAGCATTAATATCAAGTCATTCAGACGAGCAGCCACTCAATTAGACCGATCCCTCAGGAAATCCAATCACACAATCCGGCGGGCAGATCGAACGAAGGAAACTTGCTAATAAGGCTATCGTGCAGACCCTGTCGAAAGCTTTTAAGATGACAAGGGAGACCGCGTGTCTCCCCGTGTTTCTCGATAGCTTCACTCCAGCTGTGAATGGTATAAGTTAGAAGACCCCCAAATTTCCATGAAAGTAAAACCTCTTGTAAAAAATCCAGATTTTGTGTAAATGAGATAACGCCAAATTTTTCACTGTAATTATTGAATGATCCTATCAATACTTAGAACTATCAAGAAGAATTTATTGTAGCGCTTAGTTCAGAGCTCAAAATGTTTCCCAACTTATCAACCTGCATTAATGCGATATATTGAATCGATATGCGGATTATACCATTTATCAGTGAATGGTGATAATAATGTTTTAATCTTTAACTCTTTTTATTGACTTCATCAGTTTTGGCGCAGCAATCAGTTTATCACAATCGGCATTGTATAAAGGACATTTTTGATATCAGGTTAGTGAGAATAAATATATTATTATTTTTGTTGTTTATAATATAATTTTCTCAATCATCATAATAAGCAGAGAAATTTTGTTTTTGGTTCCCATTCGATATTCAAAAATAAAGTGTTATTGGGTTTTTCTGCATGGAATTTCTTAGTTGATGCTAGCTCGGAATCAGGATTGCTGCCTGGTTTGTTATGTTGCATAGAATTTAAATTGATTTGAGAAATATGTACGATTAAGTTTGTAATAAGCCTTTTGAGAATACATCATATTATGTATTCTTATGATATGTTTTATACATGTCTTTGTAGTATTAACTTGCCAAATTCAAATATTGTATTTTCTTGCAGAAATGTCCAAACTATTATTAGTAGCCTTGAGCCTAGCGCTCTTGGCGTTTGCTACCGGTGACAACCCCATATCTTGGCACAAAGAATTCCAGGATTTTGATAGTGGCTCTTTTGACAATATACCCGCCACAAGGGATTCAGAACGGATTTACAGGTTGCCAGAAAACGTAGTTCCTTTGGACTACGATGTTTACCTCGATCTGTACTTCGACGAGAATAATGATAACCCCTTCAGTTATGATGGCAGAGTCAACATTATAGTTCAGGTACGTGGTCTGCTGTGCAATTAACATTACCAACTGTTAATTAAGAAATCGTGCTGTAAATACTAAAAATATATACATTTTAAAAATAAATGTAGAAAAGATTGATCAAAACGTTTAACAAGTAATGGAGTTGCTTTCTCGTTTATTTATTCGATTTTCAAGGAAACACGAGATCCTGATTTTTTTAATTCTTAAATGGATAGAATTTTTCTGTTATGTTTTGATTATTATAAGCCAATATTCATTCTTTATATGATCAGTTTAGATTTAGACACAGAATTTCTGCAACATAATATAAAAACATAGAAATCATTTCATAGGGGGACAAAATAAGCGGTCTTATCGCTAAATCGAGATAAACAAATCGTTGATATTGTTTTCACAATGTTATCTTCCCCTAACCGAGTGATTAGCAGAATAGAGTTATCGAATAGTTTCACTAAGGATAAAATACCAACCAAAAAAATTAAGCTAGCATTTGCATGTGATTTGAGGTTATTTTTGAATACATAGATCGCATTTGGATTGTATTTCTGTAATAATATTTTCATGTCGCAAATGATCCTGATGGTATAATTCTCTGCTATAGCTTTTAGAGCCTAAGTAATTATGGAGTTAATAGCTCTTTTATCTGATAGATAATTAAACATTCTAATATGGTCTTGATATTATAATCAGAACATACGTTTAAATTACAGGCCAAAGAAGAAAACGTAAATCAAATAGTCCTTCACTCGAATATTGATAAAATAAAGACAGTTACTGTGCTAGATGACACAGGTGCTGATGTTAAACTAGATGAAGATAAACCACATGAAACTGAAGAATTGTACCACTTCTTGAAAGTCAATCTGGTTGAACCATTGAAGGTTAACGTAAACTATACACTGAACATTGAGTACTGGAGCACCATGAATGAAGGTCCAATGAAGAGAGGTATATGGCGAGGGTGGTACACAGATGCTGATGGTAAAGAAAGGTACGTTCCATATATTTTTGAAGCAGTGCAATGGTCTTGCGGTTTATTAACATTTACAAGAACCATTACTGCAATGTATTTCAAAGCACAATATAATTTCATTTTAGAAGCAGCTGTACTAGATTCCAGTGCTTTTTTATTTACTATCATTGTAGTAGTAGCAGTAGCATAACATATGACTAAATTTGTATCGAAATCTGACTTACATAAAATTTCCAAAATGTTTTACTTTTTACACAGTGTTTTAATTCTTACAGAATTTATGCTACCACCCACTTTCAACCTTATAATGCGAGACAGGCGTTCCCATGCTGGGACGAGCCCCTATTCAAGGCCGTCTTCAAGTTGCACATCACCAGGCCTGCTGATTACGTTGGCACCTTTTCAAACACTATCGTTGATTCTGATGCACTGTACGTATTTTGTAAATGATATTCCCTGTTATTTTTTTTAAAATTTGAGTTTGTTGATCCGGGATAGACCCATTGAAAAGTTAACAGAATAATTTCAAATAAAATCTGTAACATTTTTTTTTTTCAATTTGGCGGGTACTTCCTATCTTGAAGTAGTTTTAACATTATCCAATTAAGTGTTTTGTCATTTAATGTAACATTTAATTTTTCAGAGTCACCAACAATCGCATCCGTACCGACTTTGCTGCCACTCCTATAATGTCTTCGTATCTTGTAACCTTCCTCGTCAGTGAAACTTTTACGGTAGTTGCCCAAAACACAACCTTTAATCCTCCAATTAGGATCATCGGTAGATCCAACACCGTTGGTCTTGCAGATCACGCTTTGGAGCTTGCGGTCAAAATGACTGAATTCTTTGATGATTACTTCGGAATGCCCTACGAGACTTTGCATCCTAATTTGTTGAATGATCATATTTCATCTCCTGACTGGGCTTCGGCTGGTACTGAGAATTGGGGTATGGTAAGCTACAGGTAAGTGATATTTTTCATCACCAAATGCCATATCGTCATGTTGACTCTATTTTTTATTATCTATATGCAGATCAATTTAAATCTCCATAAAAAGTAATCGTGCTAAAAAACAACTTTGTAGAAACACAATAATTGGTAAGCTGCTATTAGCAGATTTTCCATTCGTTACATTTTTATCAACTCCATTTCTAACTATTTAATTTGAATTAAATAAAATTATTACTGCCTTCAACATGGCAGAATGAGTTTATACGAAAGACCTTCACATTGGTATCAATGACGAAGATACGAGATCAAGAACGCACTAATAAGGCAAACTCATTCTAAAACTGAATAATGCAAGAAATTGATATTTAATAACACATTTTTTTTCTATTACAGGGAGCTTTACATGATTATAAATAAAAGCGAGACAATCATGTCAAATGAGCATTACGCTGCTACTCTAGTGTCTCATGAACTTGCACACAAGTGGTTCGGTAACCTCATCACTTGCTACTGGTGGAGTAACACCTGGATCAACGAAGGCTATGCCAGCTATTTTGGTTACATTGCAACGAATGCGGTAAGCCGAAGTACTCGAATCGATAAAAAAAGAGTTACTGACAATTCTTTGATGATTAATTTAAACTCATCAGTGTCTAACATGATGTTTGATTCCATTACAACTTATTTAGGTGGTTTTGTTAGAATCTACTCAGATGATATGAAACTGAAGTTAAATAAAGTTGAGTTATATTAAAATCTCTATTAGGTCTTTTAAATTACTTATATTATCATGTTTTTATTAATTATTTTTCAAAACACAACATAATCCCTTTTCTTGACTCCCAGATGTTCCCTGAGTACGAGTTTCCCGACCACTTCAACAGTCGCTATCTTCAGACGTCCTTAGCTTTCGATTCTGGGGTCAGCACAGTTCCTTTGAACCATGAAGTTAATACCCCAGCTCAAGTAACTGGCCATTTTGGAACCATCAGCTACTCGAAAGCCGCTGCTTTTCTTCGAATGACAGCCAACATTATTGGATTGGGCACCTTCCAAAAGTCTTGTAAATACTTCCTGACGAACAAGTAAGTATGCACAATAAATTATGAATTGACAAACATCACGCACACATACACAGATACGAAACACTCCCGTGTTATTGCATGCTTCAGTTTGTTTTTAATTTTTAATTATTTTCTCATTGTAGATTTTCCGTGCTTAACCATTTGATAATTATATTTTTGCCAGTCTGCACATGTAACACGGACCAAACCAAATTAGTACCCAGGAATTGAAACTGTGTCTCCTAAACACAGGCTATTTTGTAGCCTAGCTACGAGGACAGAGGTTTTACCTACCTTATTGTAGACTACAATTCTGTGTTACCTGATAATATTTCTGCAAAAAGTTGTAAATCAACAACCTGTCTATTGAATAAATATTATGAATGATGAATTGAAAACTATTCTTTATATTTTCGGTTGTAACTGAAGTAGGCAGTAGATTTTGTTACACCAGTTGGTGGAGTAAGCTCTTTCATATTTTGTGGTATTTCCCAATTAAATTATGAGTTGGAGTGAAATGTGAACATTCGAATTGGTTTTCAATGCTGCGGAGGTCCTCTAGAATAGTTTATGTTATGATTGGTTTTATGAAATGAAATGATGAGGGAAAACGAAAACAAAAAAAAAAAATACTACAGGTCACGAATATTTTTGAAGTGAAAACTTTTTTAGCGGCGTTGAGCACCTTTCACGAGATGGGTATAAAATGTTAAACTCGCGTTAGGACACGTGACCTGATCAAAAATTCATAAGACGAATGATTCAAACAACCCGTTGTTTTTTTTTCAGAATAATATAAATAGAAATTAAAAATAGAATTTCAACTTCATAGATTGATCTACTGTTGTTCTTTACAGTCGTTTCAAGCCTACCAATCAAACTCATCTGTTGGAGGCTATGAATCTGGCTATTGCAGAGGACCAAAGCTTGGCTGAATACCCCGACTTCAGTTTTGAGGAATACTACAGGGTTTGGGTGAATGAACCTGGATATCCTATTTTGATTGTTGATATCAATCATTCTACTGGAGAAATGACGCTAAAGCAGGTTTGTACTTATATTATGATATTCATCAAGATTTCTTCAAACTGTAACTACTTGGTATTTAGCGGCAATTAATTAATTATATCCAAATGAGGATACATTTATATGAAGGACAAACTAATTATACTTAAAATAGAAAATAAAACTCCTAACTAAAATATGGCGTCAAAAATTCGTCCCCATCGCTATCGACTGGAAGAGAGCCCAAAAGACTGGCGGCATTGTCTCGTTGTATGGCAACGCTTATCTATACTAATATTATAAAGCAGAAAAGTTTGTTTATTTGGTTGAACGCGCTAAACTCAAGAACTACTGGTCCGATTTGGAAAATAATTTCAGTGTTAGATAGCCCGTTTTTCGAGGAAGGTTATAGGCTATATATTATCACGCTTAGACAAATAGGAGCGTAGCATTAATGAAAAATGTGACGTAGCTAGTCCTTGCTTATGCTTAGGAAACATTCGATGTTGTTGTAAAGAAAAACAACACACAAATTAGTAGTGGCCAAACATTGCTGCAGTCGTGGAACAGTGCTTCTATTGACTTATCCAGAAAAAAATACATGACAACACTGCTGCATTTTCACGGTATTATTAATAATAAAGTTGAAAACTTTTAGGAACGTTTCTTCTTGAACTCCAACAACGCCGATGAAAGGATATATCCTATTCCCATCACATATTCTACAAGGAGAAATCCTAACTTTGATAACTTGACTCCCGTTCACATGATGACTCAGGCAAGTGAGACCCTCACGAAGAATTCCGGTGAAGAGTGGGTGATATTCAACAACCTACAACAGGGTATGTGGTTTTAATGTACCAGCTTTTCTCGAGACTGTACTCCTATGACTTTTCCTATTGGAACCATTATTTTTTTCCGGAATATATTAGGATAATCAAACTTTTCCATCTTTGACATTTAGCTTTTTTTCTTGAATAGCCACGCATTGATATCTGCTAGGTAACTAAATAATTAAATAAGTAACGAAATAATTTCAAAATGATGAACATCTATAGTTTGAATCTAATTTCGAAGTCTTCGACATTTGCCTTTCAGCTGAAAAAAAATCTTTCAACATCTTTTATGAACCCAATAATTAAACTCTGCGAAACTTTTTGTTTATTTGGTGCAAAAATATTGGTAATCTTTTTTTATCTGTTTATTTACTTTTTTTACAAATCAATATCATCATCATTTAAGCCAATGGCCGTCAACTGCTGAACGTAAACCTCCCCCAAAGAGCGCCAACCGCTGCAAGAGTGCTTTTTTACAAATAATTTTCGAAATTTAATAATTGAATTATTAATTAAGTATTTATTTGGTTTCAGGGCACTACAGAGTAGATTACGATCGCAGAACTTGGACTTTGATAAGAGACGCTTTGCACAATAACCCAGAAACCATTCATCACTTAAACAGAGCTCAGGTGAGTGAAGCTAGTGAAGAGTTTTTGTAGACATTGGTTTTGCAACGCAAACGCATTTGTTTTGCAAGAGCATAATATATCATATACCTGGATATTTATTTATTTTTATATAATTTGTTTCCTATAATTATATGCTTTTTCAAAGCATATAACAAGCCTACAACCAATGATATATAAAACTATAGATACGTTGTCCGCACTCTAAAATGACAACATGAAATGAAGCCAATTTGGCCACATTGCGCTTAGTTACGCACCAACCTGTCGTAACTGAAGATGTATATATATTTATCTCCCTCTAGCAACATTCATCCCGCCGTTCGTTGACATATTTTCTATCCCTTTCTTCATGCGTATTAGTAGCTATCTAGTATTTTCGCCGTTTTTAAGCGCCGCGATGTTGGTGTATGACGTGTCTATATATAATACGTCATTGCCTACAACATAAAAATCTATATACATATTTTGATCATAGATCTGTGGGTATAAGTAAATATCTCTGTTTCTGGTTCCTGAGCAATTAGGGCTCTTTCTTTGTTTCAGTAACATTCATATTCTTTGTGATAATAATACTAGGAAAGACAAAATTCGAAAAATAAGTATACATCAAACTATAGTGTTTTTATGTAATCATCGGCCAAAAACTCTGCATTGCTAAATCGACGTGGCAATACTGCTAGCCTTTTTGAAGACCTTTGTCATGGACAGCTTTTGCAGAAGCTTTTTCTGATGCTTAATGAGTTCTCCCGCTTTTTACGCTTGAAGTTTGAACGTCACTTGTCAAGTCAACATTTATAACTTTCTCACGACGTGCAATGACACTGGCAGAATAGTCGGAACCGGCTCAGTTGCCACAAAGGAGAAAAAAGTAACTTTCTTTCAGCCGTAGCGAAGCAAAAGCGATTGTCAACTTCAAAAATTTATCAGATTGACAAATGCTGTAGAAATAACACGTGGTCAATCCCTTGTATTTTGCATTTCGAAATTTGCCATCGTCAATAGAATAGTGGGCTGTCTAGAGCCTCAGAGGCTCAAGACAAGTAACACAAAAGTTTGGTTGTCTGTATTTGTCTGTGAAGCTGTCTGGTTATTATAATTAGCTTGTGTTTATATTGACTGACTAAAAAGACAATGTATTAAAAGAAAAAAACCTGTTCGGTTTTCGAATTGTTCTAGGTCGTTGACGATGTCTTTGCTCTCATGAGGTCTGGAAGAATGGAGTTGAACTTCGGATTCGACATCCTTCGGTTCTTGGCCAAGGAGACCAACTTGCACGTGTGGGACCCCGCTATCAGTGGCTTCACTTGGTATAGGAACAGACTGAGGCACTTGCCGGAACACCAAGCTGAATTTGATGTAAGTGACATTATTTATATTCTTTATTTTACATCCAGATTAATGATTATTACAAGAATTTATAAAACGTGCCTTTTCGTGTTCCATTTCACCTAGCATGGATGTAGATAGCATAGACAAGAAATATAGAACTACAGTAGAACCCGTTTAAGACGATCACGCATTATACGCGACTTTATGCCAGTCCCTGCAACTTTTGATATGTTTTCATACATATTTTAACGCTTAATACGATTCGTCATCCCGTTTAATACGCCTAATAAGCTAACAACACGTCCCAATTATGTGTTCTGACAGCGGGTAGCCGTACCTAACCTTGCGAAATTCAATCAATTGAAGATCTTATTGAGAATGTGAATAACACACAAAATTTATTATTTTTATTTTTTTTACTTTCTCGGGTCCCTGGAGACCCGGTCGGCGTACGAGGGGCCGAAACCAACTCGCAGAGGCCCCGTTAGACATTTCAAATGTAATGGGGCACCAACCGGCGATTATCCCTGTATGCACTGAAAGTATTCCTAAGGACAATCCCCGGTTTGAGCAGTACTATTGCAGAATATGGAAACAATGAAACGCTATGGGTTTGGGTGGTTTAGTGGACTGATAATCATTTATTTGTTTTCTTTCTCGGGTCTCTGGAGACCCGGTCCTTTGGTAGGCGTACGAGGGGCCGAAACCAACTCGCAGAGGCCCCGTTAGAAATTTCAAATGTAATGGGGCACCAACCGGCGATTATCCCTGTATGCACTGTGAAAGTATTCCCAAGGACAATCCCCGATTGGAGCAAGAATATTGCAGAATATGGAAAAAAAAAAGATGAAACGCTATGGGTTTGGGCGGTTTAGTGGACTGATAATCGTTTATTATAGAACGATTGGCCCCTGCCTGACCACTAACAATATACACGGCTTTTTAATCATTTTTTTATTATTATGATTATTATTTTAAGACGTTATGTAGCTTCTTTGAATCAAAGTGAAGACGCACTTCCAAAGGTAAATTATGATGAAAATCTTGTAATTGCCTATGCATCAAAATCTTTCTGACAAACCAAATAAGTGATTACTTTAAATAACGTAACTATAATTACACTATGTATTTAATGTAATTTATAAACGTATAATTTAATACCTACATACACGAAATTAGAACATAATACATAAAAATATGTAGTACGTTAAATATTCCCTATCCCGCATAATACGCTTTCTCGCTTATGACGCGGTTTTGGTTGGGTCCCTGAGAAACGAGTTCTACTGTAACTAGAATAAACGATCAATTTTCGATATGAGCTGACGTTATTGGTACGATAACGAGTAACACTTGGAACTTTTTATAGACAAATAACTCATTTGATAATTTTCTTGCATCTTTTGTCTTATATCATCTTGGGACAAGCCCGCCACACATTCCCAACCACTGCAACTCCTGAAAGCCAGAATCAACAGTGGCGACCACCAGAAAAACGCCGAGTTAATGAAACCCGACGAGTCCCGGAGAAACGATTCAACTGTCTTGGATCCCGCAACGAAATTAATCAGAAGAGTACAGCGGAGGAGTAGGAAAAATAAATATAATTTCCACTTCCCTCCATATCAAGCAGGAGACAGATTAGAGCTAGGCCAATAGGCACCAAGGGACATATACAACTGGGTTAGGCCCAGTTGCCAAGCACCACGGATTATATATTAACATTTAAACTAATGGGTCCTAAATTGTGAGCTACTTTTGATTCCAGTAATAGGTATGGCAAAATCGCCTGAACGCACGGAAATTTGTTCTGGTTTCTACAAGGTCCGTATAGTAAACTACTCCAGATTTGACCTGAATACTATCTAACATAACATTACGTTCAGTCTGCCAAAGAATACACTCCCACAAGATGTGATGTGCGGATTGTTCTTATTCAAGGTCAGCTGTAGAGCATTGACATAAAGGTGAGGCCACAAGCCTAAAGGAAAATAATTTACTCTTAAAGTTGCCATGACCTGTGAGAAATTGGGCAACACAGTGATCCACCTCCAGCCATGTCTTCTCCAGCCGCTCACGAACGGATGGAAAAAACTGGTGGAGGTGTCGGCCCTTGATGGAATCTTCCCACCTACATTGCCATTCGCATAAAAGTGCCTCCCAGACGTCAGTCTGGGGTTTTAATAATCTTAGCACGGTCGCGTTGCGGTAAAAACTCTGGGTCCGTGATCTTTCTAGCGTAGAAGTACATTGCAGCACGCCGCTGCACCTCAAGATCGACTGGGAGAATACCCGCCAGCACCGGTAAGGCTTCAGTACTAACCGTCCTATACGCCTTGCATAAGAATATCAAAGCCAAACGCTGGTTTTGAAGTAATTTACGTCGTACCGCCCCTATGGTGGCCCTATCGGCCCAGACAGGTGCCCCGTAGCACATACAACCCAAGTAAGTAGCCCCATATATAGTTTTTAGGGTTTGAAATGATAGACCCCAAGTAGCCTTTGATATTCTCGTCAAGGCGTAGAAGTTCTTTTTTGCTTTTTCTCCTACTGTTTTTATATGATCAATAAATGAAAAGTTTCTTTCTAGTAGCATACCGAGGTAGCACACGGATTCTTTCCTTTTAACGGGTACGTTATTAAATTTTATACTAGGCCAGGATTTAAGGTTTCCTTTTAAAAGAAGTTGATAGGTTTTATGCGGTGCAAAGGTCAGACGGTTTCGATCGCCCCACTGAGATATTAAACGTAGGCATGTGTCAGCCAAGTTCTCGAGTCCAGCCCGAGTACTTGCCTGAATGAGCAGCAAGCCATCGTCCGCGTAACCGGTTAATGAACAGCCGTACGGGAGCGGAAGCGCGAGGAAATCATCGTAGCCAAAATTCCATATATATGGACCGATAACTGAGCCCTGAGGACATCCCATGGTTAGAGACTTAGTAATGAAATGATGTCCAAGTTTGAGTTTCGCGGAGCCATTTAGAAAGTACGAACAAATCAGATTATAGATGTTTTTGTAGCAACCACGGGTTTTCATTTTAAGTAGTAACATCGGCCACCATGCGTTATCAAAAGCGCCAGAAATGTCGAGAAAGATTCCAACCACGTATTTATGTTCCGATGAGTTGACAATTTTACGGACAGATAGAGTCGCATCTACAGTGGATTTTCCAATAGTAAAACCGTATTGATTTTTATGAAATTTAGGTCCGTTCGGTAACAAGCGCGGAACAATCAGTCGCTCTAAAAGTTTTCCCAAAGATGGGAGTAGTGTTATGGGCCGGTATGACTTAGGGTCGTCCGAGGGCTTGTCGCCACTCTCTGGAATAATGCGTATAAAGCCTTGTCGCCATATTCGAGGAAAAATACCTTCCGCAATGCATCGGCTATATACTGATAAAATCGCATCGCTCGACGTTTTACACGCTTCTATAATCATTCTATTAGATATTTTATCTTCACCGGATGATTTGTTGAGAGGTAGTCTCTTGACAACGTTTATGAATTCGTCAGTGGACGGAAGGTCTGACTCTGGTGATTCAGGTGGTACCGCGGCCCACGCCCTGATCTGCTGATGGTATTCATTTTCATTTACTGATGAATCATCTGGTATAAGAGAATCAAGCAGAACATCAGTTGTTTCTTCAATGCCGGTGGTATGTGTATTATTTACTTTAATGTTCTGAACGTATGCAAGGTCGACCGATCTATTAGCCTTAAACTCGTGATACAAAGGAGACCACGGACCCTCCTTATCAAGTTTATCAACAATTTTCCGGAGTAAATTACCCTTAGATTTTTCAACCGATGCTCTGTAACGCAACTTGGCAACTCTAAAAGTACTTATGGCAAGATTAAAAACGTCTCCGGTAACATTACGTTTTTTAAGCTTATTAAGCTGTCTACGCGCTCTGCGATAGCTCTTACGTTGTTCAGCAAGGTAGTCACTCCACCAATCACATCTACGAATATTGGTCACAGATGCACGACCAATAGCAATGTCAGCACAGTAAGTGAAAGTGTCTGACATTATCTCAGCACTTTCCTCAGCTGACAGTCCATCGCGAGTGAAGTCTTTGGCATGACAAGCAAAAAGTGAGCTAAAGAATTCCCAATTCGCGCCTTTACTCTTATATCTAAAATTTCCAATTAAGTGTGAAGAACCTTGAGTAAGAATAGGAACAAAATCGTACACGATCAGGCGATGATCACTACAAGACGCGTCAGGAAGAAAACGCCACCTATCCAAGCGTACGTCTGCACTAGAAAGTGTGACGTCAATGCAAGATTCGCCCATTTGGCTACAAAAAGTAGGGGGTGCGTCTGGGGTGTTATGGATTGATAAGTTCATCTCAGCAATAAAATCCTCAACAGCACAACGTCGTTCGGAATCAGTGGCCCGAACTTTGCCATACCACAGGGAAGAAGATGCATTTACGTCAGCACCAACTATAACCTTGCAGCCCGCGAGCGACCGCAAGACGTGACGGAGATTATGTATATGAGGAGTGACAGGGTCAGAATACTGAAAGTAGCAGCTCACAACGTAAACCTTAAAGGTAGGCGATGACACTTCCGCCACGGCGCAATGGGGCGTCATGAGATTACGTATAGCTGTTAAAGTAAAGCTCGAAGAACGCTCAACATAAATTCCGGCACGTGACTTGCTGTTCAGCTGGACCATCTTGTGACCCAAGCGCGCGTTTTGATACTGTTCCTGAACAAGTACTATATCTAGATTATAATCCACAATCAATTTATCCAGCTCAGATGTCGCCACCCTATCGTTATGAAGGTTTAATTGTCCTATGGTTAAACTATCCATTATTAATAATTAGTGTTTAGGATTAATTGTTCGAGTTTGAGTTTGTAGGTAGTACACTCTTGAGATCCGCAGCGATGATCACACGGTTTTTTAAAGCGTTTACACGCCACGCAAGTTGGTTTAAAATTTAAGTCGTCATTGTGCGGGCAATCTTTAGTTTCATGTGCCTCTGAACAACTAGCACAGGTAGGTTCTTTATTAACGCAGTGTTTTTTAACGTGACCAAACTGTTGACAATTTAAACAACGAACCACTTCGACATCATCAATAAAACGGCAGGTAGCCCAATCAATAAATAATTTATCCTTTGTAGACACTAAGTGCTTACGTACGGCAGGCTCTATTTCAATTCCGATCCATTTACGACCGTTATCTAACGTGCGCCTACGGATAATTTTTGTAGATTTTATAAAGTCATCCTCTTTTATTTGAAGCTCATCTTTGATATTTTGACGGAATAATGCAATCAAAAAAGAGCCATCTTCCATTGAAGATGGTACATCCTTAACCAACACTCGAGGGCGTCTACCTTTTGGTTTTTCTAGACGTAAACCAGCGGCCTTGATTGCTTCTACCGATTCCAATTTTTTTAGCTGATTTTCATTAGCGACGCGTAATACAACACCGGATTTCGAGGTTTTTTTCACGCCTACTATTTGGAAACCGTCATCACTAGGTTTAATTGCCTTCATAAGCGCTTGTTTTGTCGCGGACGAGGTGCTATAATCAGCTGATCGAGCCGCGGTCGGATAAGCCACCACACAAGGTAACGGTGGACGAGATTCCATAATCGCTGGCGCCACTTTTGGTAAACGTAGTTTCAACGAGTCCGCATATGAAATTTTACAATTGTTGTTACCGACAGGATTAGGATTGACAGCGTTAATCGACCTAACCTTTTCTAATTCGCGTTCCGTTCTGGCTAACTTCGTCTCGTTGCACGACGATTTTATTGCTAGCATAGAAACAATGCCCGTAATTCGCTGCGTCATGTCCATGATGGCAGATTTATTTGCAACGTTAATGCGCGACCCCTGATCATTGACCAAGTCGTTAATTTTAGACAGGTATGCCGACGCCTCGGAAACTAAGTCGCAATAATCAGTATTGCTCGCATTACTTATATTTAAAAAGGGTGAGGATCTTTCCACGGTTTCGGATGTTTGGTGAAGCCGTTTTGACCTGTCATCGGGTGAACTGTACGTTGGAGACAGTTCACTGAACAAGCGTTTAGAACTAGCGGAGGTTGCCACGGGCGACCTTTGGGTTTTTGTATTTCTACGAAATATTTCTCCGCCTCGATCCGGCGGATCATCGTTTGTTGACATCATCATTAACGGCGAAAAACACTAAATAAACGTATTAGGACGCGACTGAATGAAATAAAACAAAAACGAAACAGATAAATAACGATCGATAAAGTTATTTCGCGTTACCCACACAAAGAGAAAATAAATGAACTTACCGATGGCTGGAGAAATTGACTAATTACTAATAAATGAATAAACAAACACCTTTAAAAACTTACAAAACACGCACTTAAAACACTAAGGCACACCGGAAAGCAATTCACAAGCCTTAAAAAAAACACGCAACGCGATTTCCGAATTTATAAAACAGAGCGATATAATTGACACCGCACAGCGCACGAGTGGGGAGGGAAGTATATCATCATCTGCCTAGCCTTCCTCCTAGTATGTTGGGGCTGTTTCCACTGTAACTGATTACATTGAACATCACTATTTTATTATTCACTAGCTGACCCGCGCAACTTTGTCTGCGTCACATTTTCCATTATTGCTCCGCTCCTGTTTGTCTTAGCGTGATGATATATAGCCTTATAACCTTCCTCGATAAATGAGCTATCTAACACTGAAAGTATTTTTCAAATCGGTCCAGTAGTTTCGTAGCCTATTCAATTCAAACAAACAAACAAATCTTTCCTTTTCATAATATTAGTGTAGATTTGTAACCAATGGAATCCTAGTGCTTAGCTTCCGTTGTCCACCTGTCCGTCCGTCTATCTGTCTCTCATTAGGCTGTATCCTGAAAACCAGAATAGGTGGATGGTTGAAATTTACACAGAGTGTATATCTCTATTGCCGTTATAACAAAAAATATTTTTTTCAGTTTATTTTACGGAACCTTTCCTATAAAAGCCCAACTCGCACTTAGCCATTGTTTTCCTAACATTTGAGCGACAGAAAAGCTGAAAACGGTCTTATTCTTTTGTAAAGATCATTATATCCTCTTCTGTACCGTGTTACACAGTTAATGGGTTGTGGAGGTCTGGTAGGCAGCCGCTCCATGTAAAACTCTGGTATTCAGCTGAATCCGGTTTGACTGGAAGCCGACCCCAATGTGGTTAGGAAAAGGCTAGGCAGATAATTATTACATCTTCATCATCATCATCTGCCTAGCCTTTTCCCAACTTGACAACCCAGTAACTGGGTAACACGGTTCTCCTTGGCAAGACTAGTGTCAGATTTTCTGGCTTCTGACTATCCGTAACGACTGCCAAAGATCTCCAAATGACAGCCGGGACCAACAGCTTAACGTGCTTTCCGAGGCACGGAGGAAGATGGTCACCCATCCACAGACCAACCTCGGCAAGCGTTGCTTAACCTTGAAGATCGACCTTCGGCTGTTATTATTTAGCCACGAGCTCCTCCTTCTTATGATTATTACATCTTATTCTGTCCCAATTTTTATAAATCGAACTAAGATTTGCTGTGACGTGTGAGATCGCAAAGAAAATAAATAAGTTTTTTTTCTAAACCTAACTTATCGCAAAAATAATTCAATTCCAGGAAATCATCCTAGGTCTGATGGAGCATGCCATCACTACACTAGGTTTCGAGCCCACTCCCAATGAGACTCCTACCGTTAGCATGGCGAGGCAGTCCATTTTGTTCTTCGCCTGCACTATTGGACATAAGAAGTGTAATCAGGATTCGTGGGACCGTTTCGTTGACTTGAGGGACAATCATGTACCGTGAGTATTTTTTACAAAGTTAGTTAATATGGTTGGGTCACATCTAGTCACAGAGCTGAAAGAGAATAGTACCTTTGTGGCATAGCCATATTGTTTCACGTCTTCTAGAAATAATGGAAGATCATTTTCCAAGAAATTTCTGTAGGTTTCTCCATTGTCTTTTTTTTTTTTTTTTAGGGATGGGAAATCATCCAATGACTCCTCCCGCTCTGGGTGTAGCGGGAGGAAGTGTCAGACTTCTACTGACTAAAACCCATCCATGTTCCTTCATTGCCCTTTTTGTTCCGGAGCCACGGTGTCTCTTGCGAATAATCCCGCGACTCCGGCAGGCGTCGGCCCTTTCGGGCCCCTCTGTGTTGCTGACTCTCTTTGAGGCGCGCGTGGAACACTAACGCGCCGTCGACACGGCCTGTCGTCACTAGACGGACGGACGGCGAGCCACCCATAGCTCGCCGTTCACAAGCCCACGCCTACGGTGGCCGGAGGTCACCAGGTGGCCCCCGACGCCCGCGGCGTCCACCACGGCGGCCGGGACGAGAGGGTCTCCTCTCCCGCTCCGCCACCTCCTTCGCTAGCATGACTGCTTCGCAGAAGGAGGCAACGGCGTCCCATTCCGTCTCGCTCCGGACCATGGCTTGGACCAGGGCCGGACGCGAGAGGTCGCCGTTTCGAGGACACGGCGGTGCGCCGCCCAAGCGGGGCACACCTGCACAGTGTGCTCTACCGTGTCCTCTGGTCGATCCTCGCAGTGGTGACACCCGGGCGTTTCCTCCCGCCTGATTCGGTGCAGGAACCTCCCGAAACAACCATGTCCGGTGAGGACCTGCGTCAGGCGGTAGGTGAGGACGCCGTGGCGCCTCTAAAGCCACTCCTCAAAGAGGGGACTTACCGCCGCTATCGTGGCGTGCCCTGCGTTGGGTTGCGATAGTCGTCGTCTCCATGACGCCATGAGATCGCGCCGGAAGTTCGTCCGCTGCGCGACAATTTGCCGCGTCAGCGGAGTTTCCCCCCGGCTTAGTACCTCCGCGCGCCAATCATGCAGGCGCGCGAGGACCACCGCCTCCAGATCCCATGGCGGCAATCCGGCAAGGAGACCCGCCGCTTCGCGCGAGATCGTGCGGTACCCTCGTGTCATCCTGAGGGCCACCACCTTTTGGGGCGCGTTCAAATGGTTCGCAGCACGCTGCCTCAATGAACGCGCCCACACCGGGGCCCCGTAAAGGGCCATGGACCGCACGACCCCCGTGTATAGCCTACGGCAGGAGGCGTTCGGTCCCCCCAGGTTGGGCAGGAGCCGCCTGAAAGCAGCGCCGGCCCGCTCCAGTTTGGGGACCAAACGTCGGAAATGCTCCACGAAGTTCCATCGGCTGTCCAGGACGAGCCCCAGGTATTTCAGCGTCGATTCGCCGCCGATGGAAACCCCTCCTACCGTCAGCAAGGATCCCGACGGTGGCGCATTGCCTCGGCCATGAAAACACATGGCCTCGGACTTGTGCAGCGCCACCTCGAGACCCAGCTGCCGGATCCGCTCAACGACTATCGCAACCCCGCGTGTCATAGCGTCGGCCGCCTCCGCGTACGACCCCCCTTGTGCCAGCACCAGCGTGTCGTCAGCGTAGCAAATGACTTCTCCATTAAGTCTTGGTTTCCTTGAACGTTTTTTGTAAAGATTATGAAAGCTGAAAATTTGGCGCATTCTCAAAATTTACTTGGAAAACATAAAGTCACTTGTTTAGATTTTTAATTAAGAGTTCATAATTCAGGTCATAATTTAACTTACGCAATTTTTTCACTTCAGACCAACATTTTCATAACTTTTAACACAGTTGCAAAGCTGATAATTTTACGCATAAAAGAACAATTCAAGAAGATTCAGTTGCAAAAGGAAATTTTGACAAAGTTTTAGAAGACTTTTAATTTTCAATTTTTTTTTTAATTGGTCCGGTCCAAAATTTTCCAACATTCAGAAAAAAATCCGTAGCTCGAAAACTATGAAAGTCGCGGCCACGCTAACAGCGACTTGAATTTTACTTTTAGACGGCAATGTTCTGGCCATGCTTTGTTTTGATGGATGATTTTCTACTTGATAATTGTGATGATTTTTTACAGGATCAACTCTCGCATTCGGCGCAACGTCTACGTTACAGCAATGAGAGAGGGAGATGAAAACGACTTTAACTATTTACTCAAGCGATTCCGAGATTCTAACTACGCCAATGATCAACTTGAAATGTTACGAGGACTGGGTGCCGCAAAGAACCCTGCTTTGTTAACCAGGTAACTTGAAAACATTTATGAACCTTGCATGTTCTAAACTGAATCATGGTAAGTACCACTAACTTACCGTGATCCAGTCCCAAATTTGTTTTTTAAAGGGTTTCATCTATATCTATACTGATATTATAAAGCAGAAGAGTTTGTTTGTTTGGTTGAACGCGCTAATCTCAGGAACTACTGGTCCGATTTGAAAAATTTTTTCAGTGTTAGATAGCCCATTTATCGAGGAAGGTTATATATCATCAAGCTAAGACAAATAGGAGCGGAGCATTAAACGAAAATGCGACGCAGACGAAGTTGCGCGGGTCAGCTAGTAAATAATATAATAAAATGATATAATAAAATAATATAATAAAAAGAATCTACTGCTCAATTGACATTATCTAAAATTAATTTTTATTTCAGATATTTACAGCTGACTTTATCGAAAGAAGTGAGGTCGCATGACAAACTGAATTCCTTCAACTATGCTCTGCTTGGCAACCAGGAAAACGTCAATACTGTCATGGAGTTTGTAAAGAACAACGTTGATGAAATCAGAAAAGCGTAAGTAGTTACATCAATCTTGGTTTAAATGTTTTGTTGTGCAGATGCAAAATTACGTAAATGCATTATTTAAATCAAGTGGACATAAAGACCGTATGTCATTTTCATCCAAAAGGCTCGTGAGATTAGCTGTGCTTGATTTTATAAAATCCGAGAAGATTTGGATCTCAAGTGTCACGGTTCGTACATTCGCGTTTGCGTGTCAGTCACAAATGTATGGAAATTGAGGCTTTTTGACTGATTGCGAATGCGAGCGTTGCTTAGCACTCAGGAGTGCCTTTATGTTATGTGTTGTCTCTTATCTTCATTGTAAAACTAATGTTATTTTATTTGTAAACACAGGTACGTGGAAGACGCTCCTCCCCGACCAGTGCACAGTGCTCTGTCTAACGTTGCGGCCTACCTGAATGAGCCCGGATTAGTTGAAGTAAGTACATGAACTTATCGATTTTCGACACCGTAATTATCATTATATTGCCCATAAATAAACCCAAATTTTGGGATTATCTGTAGTTGTATACTTCTCCAGCATTCATTTCAGTGGTCAACAAATTTCTAGCCACGGCATGTACACCGTGTTCCGGATAATATACAAAAACTTGGACCAGATGTTCAGAACATGGAAATAAGCATTTTCAATTATGGACACATTTATCAATTCTTAGTTTTTATTTTTTGTTTATTTTCATACAAACTTATTACCTTGACGTAATTCACCCGATACGCATGAATTAAGTAAGCGACAACGGAAGTGTTAAAAAATAACTTTATTCCGACAGAGTTACAGCGAAACAGTAATTGAATTCATTTAACAAGATATTGATCTTATATACTAACTTAATTGCTAACGTAGTACATCCACAGCGTGATCAGATTGACGCATGTTCTAGATAATTATAAATGCTGATCGCGCAGTGGGGAAATTGAGAAATAATAATCTAGTAAATACTTATTGTCTGACAAAGCTAATATTGGTAGGTTGGGGTTCCTTAACTCCTCCCTCCCTAAAAGAGAAATTATCCGAAGGTGTCGCAGACGGTTTCGGAGAATTTCGACAAAAGTTTATGAACTGAAATTTATACATTATAAAGATAACTATTGCTATTACAATAACCACATACTCTAAGATGGTCCATATACTAATTTCTATTGTCACTGTTTGTGTCGTATCGTCTATTTCACTAAATTTTGCACTTTGTAACACTTCTTTCACATCACTGAAGTCCACATTTCTTAGATCCACTTTCTTTGATCTTCTCTGGATGTCCTGTTGTAGGTCTGGCATCTGGATCAATGGCAGCTGGAGACTGGAAACTGTAGTGTTTGTGGTGGCGGCAATGATGACTTCGCCTATTTGTGTCTCGCATTGTTGGCCAGGTGTCACGATGTAGGTCCCAAGGATAGTGTACTTCAGGATTTCTGTATTGCAATTCTCGGTGATGATGAGATTTTCCTCTGAGTAAACCAACCATTGGTTGTCGGTTATTTTCTGTATCTTAGTTTTTTCTATTTCAATATGGTTCTGTATGCAGTTTTTGTAGTTGTTCTTCATCAGCATTATTTGTTCAATGCAGGTCTCGGTTGGAAACTGGGCTAAATTAGTTTCAGCGCAAAGGAATTTTCCATTTTCAATCTCAGTACATGGGCTTACCACGGGCATGTATTTCAATCTATTCACCATCAGGTAAGGATATTTGGGTATTATTGTAAAGGTATTTGGAGAATGGAATATAGGGATGGGTATAACCTTGTAATAATTATATGTTTCGTTATTTATTAGGGGAACTTCTAAAACAAAAACTAACTTGTTGTTATTTATATATGATTTAAGTATGATATTACGTTCTAATTTTATTAAATTATGTTTGTTTACTGGGTATATTGTTCTAGCATGTTTAGCAATGACTTCTAACGTATTATATAATTCTGTACTATTTATAATGAATTGGTGCAATGTATTCAGTTTGCTAAAGGCTATTGCCGTTTCAATCTCTTGTATGTTTTCGTAACAGGTTCGAAAGTTATTTAAAATTTGATACATAGTATTTAATATTTGGAAAAGTTTGTTAAACCTGAACTCATGTTCAACTAATTTTTCCATTTCATTGGTATGTAAACCCAAGTTTTTAATATTTGAATTTATTATTTCAGAGTCATTTACTAATTTATCAAAAGCTTTTTGCATTGATGATACTTTACGTTCGACCACATGCTCTTTGTTCTGTATCATTTGGATTTCTCTATCATATTTAATTGCATCGTCTTCATCCAAATTTCCTGTGATAGCTTTTACAAGTGAGCCTAATGGATTAAACAAAGCTCTTTTGTTTCTATAATGGAAAGGTAAGATTTGAAAAAATCTATCCTTAGTTAGTTTAATAAGATATTCTATTTGGCTTTCTATTCCTATAGTTTCGTTACTACGACTATTTTCCTTAATTTTAATTTTCAAGTTAATAAAATCCCGAATATTATTATCTATTTGTAAGTGTAATGATTCTAAATCTACAATTTTGTATATTGTCCAATAACTATTCCTCTTCACTGCTACTCCCCGCTTTATCGCTGCTATCCCCGGATTCTGACCGAGGTTTTGGAGGTCCAGCGTGAGTGTTGGCACCACTAGCACCAGAAGTACCAGGCACGATCTGTGGAGGACGTTTTACATTTTTTAAGGCTACTCTAGTTTTCCATTTCTTTACTTCTACTGGGACTATATTTCTTTCAACTTCACCTATTACTTTCGCTTTTTCATATCGAGGTTTTTCTTTAGCTTTTCTAATCCTAGTGTCTTTAATGTAAATGTTATCGTCTGGTTCGAGTATCGGTGTCGTTTCGCCACCTTTTTTATTAATTATTTTAATTTTATCGGATTCTAATTTTTCTGTTATGAATTCATAGAGTATTTTAAGGCGTTTTCTATGATCTAACAATAATTTCTGAGTTAAGTTCTTCTCTCTATCCACGTTAAATACATTTTCGGAATAAGTGTGACCAAATACTAGTTCAAAAGGCGTAAAATCTGTTGCTGAATGTATGGTGTTGTTATAAGCCATGATGGCATAAGTCATAACTGATGCTGCATCTAAATCGCTTTTATCGTATTTTGCTATACGATAAATCTCAATAATGGTAGAATGAAACCTTTCTACTATTGCCATTGAACTGGGATTATTTGGCGTCCCAATATGAAGTTCAATTTTGTAAAAGCTTAACATTTCTTTAATCAAAGTATTGTTGAATTCTGTACCGGAATCGCAACTAATTTTCCTAGGCAGACCATACCTGCTGAAATATTTAATCAATGCCCTAACTATCTCTGGTGTACTCCTATTCGGTACCTCTATGGCTTGTGCTATCTTACTAAATGCATCCACTATAGTTAAATAATATTTCCCTTCAATATATAATAAATCCATAAAAGCTTCCTGAAAAGGGGCATCCTGGGTTTGTGTTAACTGAATGTGGGGTTTAATAGGCTTTCTATCATATTTCATGCGTTTACATGTTTCGCAAGCATTTATGATTGCCGTGACTGTCTCTTTCATGTTTGCCCACCAATAATGTCTTTTAAGTTTGGTTAAAGTTTCTTTAATACCTCTATGACATGTTTTCCCGTCGTGGTATTTTAAAATAACTTCTTTTTGATCTTCTTCAAATCCTGTCAAATTTATAACTCTTTCTGTACACTCGGTTAACTTAACTGAATCCTTTTTAAATAACTTAATTACCATGTTTGAAAAAGTTTTTCTAAAAGATGGGTGTTCGAAGTATATAAAGTACTTATGTTTTGGATCAATATACTCTTTCAAAAAGTCTTTAACTAATATATCGTTATTTGTCGGTAAGTGAACTTCGAGATTTTTTTGTTTATTATTTGAAATATCTTTTACGTCTAATTTATTTTTAAACCATGAATGAATTAAAATCTGTTTTGGTTTAGTATCGACAGCTTCGTTTAAACTAGGAATGCCTTCGTGTTCTCTATTTGAAACTGAGTTGGCAGTGACCCCATCATCAGAATCCGAAAGTTCTATCGTTTCTATTGGAGTTTCGGGGTCTTGCAATTCGCTTTCTATAATTTTTTGTATACGTTCCTGCCTATCTCCTATATTTACGAATATTGAATCTAAATCGTCGTCAATTGCATTAATCTTAATCCTAGATAAAGCATCTGCATTCGTGTTTTGAGGGCCTTTCTTATATTTTATTTCGAAATCGTACTCTTCTAACCTTAACCGCCATCGCGTGAGTTTACTATTGGGCTCTTTCAATGAATACAGCCAAGCTAATGGTCTATGGTCTGTAAATATGGTAAACTTATTACCATACAAATACGGTCGAAAGTGCTTAACTGCCCATATTATGGCTAAAAGTTCCTTCTCGATAGTGCTATATTTTACTTCTGTGTCACTCAAGGTTCTACTAGCATAGGCTACAGGCTTATCTGAGCCTATCGTTCCTTGTGACAATACAGCCCCAATCGCAAAATTGGATGCATCCGTGGTTAAAATAAAAGTTTTACTAAAGTCAGGAAATTGTAACAAAGGTGCATTTGTTAAAAGCTTTTTACATGTCTCAAAACATTCTTTATATTCCCCATTAATTACAATTTTGCGACCTTTCTTTAAACAAGCTGTTAATGGTCTAGTTATTTTGGCAAAATCTTTGATAAATTTCCTATAATAACCGATTAGTCCTAAAAAGCTTTTAATCTGTGTAACCGTTTCCGGTATAGGATACCTAAGAATAGCGTCTATTTTATCATTATTTGGTTTCAAACCTTCACTTGTAATAGTATGCCCTAGGTAGAGTACTTCCTTTCTAAGAAAGTGAGACTTATCTAATTGAACTTTTAGATTTGTTTGACGGAAGCGGTCAAAAACTGCCCTAAGTTTTTCTACATGTTCAGGCAAGCTTTTAGAAAAAATAATGACGTCATCGAGATATACTAAGCAATGTAAGCCTTGAAGGCCTCGTAAGACGTTATCCATCGCTCGCTGAAAAGTTGCGGGTGCGGTCTTTAACCCAAACGGCATTCTGTTAAATTCATAATGACCTGAAGGTGTGCTAAACGCAGTTTTAGCTCTATCTTCCTCCTGAACCTCTAATTGATGGTACCCGCTAGCTAAATCGAGGGTCGTAAAGTATGTACTATTACCTAGCATGTTGAATAAATCGTTAATGTTGGGCAAAGGGTATTTATCATCAATTGTGACTTCATTGAGCCGTCTATAGTCAACTACCATCCTCCATTTTTGTTGGCCTGACGCGTCTAATTTTTTCGGCACTAAATGTACGGGAGCACTCCAGGGAGAATGAGATTCCTGGATAATGTTATCCCTTAACATTTTCTCGACTTGACTACTGATCTCTTTTGTTTGAATAGGTGGCAATCTATGTGCCTTAATGTTTATTGGGTCTTCATTTTTTGTTCTTATTCTATGTTTAACCTGATTTGTGAAGGTTAACGGAATATTTTCACAATAAAATATATCTTTGTATTCTTTACAAAGTCCCTCCATAACCGTTCGTTCTTCTGAATTCATATGATTTAACTGCAATTTGTCTAAATTCTCTGTTAGCAAGCTGTCCACTTCTATATTATTATCTATGAAATTAACACTAACAGATGGGTCCTGTATGTATGGTTCCACTTGAAAAGGTCCCGTGACTACTAATTTTCTATTTTCATGGCTATAATTCTGAATAACAGTTGTTGCATAGCCTTCAATACACGTAACTAATGCGGCGGGCATTCGAATCCCTTCCGTAAATTGCTTAAAATCTAACACAGCTTCCCCGTTCAGTAAGTTGACTGGGAGTCTTACTCTAAGTTCACTACGAGATGGTAGATTATATACCTCTCTCATAGGCGGTGAATATATGATAGGAATATCAGTATTTTTTAAATGTAATATCTAATTTTCCATATTAATCTTTGCCTGTAATTGCTTCAGCAAATTGCTACCTATTAACCCATCATACCTATCGTCGACACTATAGACATAAAACTTATGGAACTCTTGACTTCCAAAGGTAACCGGTAATGGAATAATAGCCGTTTCACTATGAACACTCGATGCGTGAGTGCTAACAACTTCGAAGGGTTCATACTGTAGATAATTTTTAAAATATTTATTCACTATATACGGGCTTATAAACGATCTAACACTCCCCGTATCTATCATAAAAACTGCCTTTAATTCTGGTATAACTATATGTGGTAAATTTAAGCGTTTATTACAATTTATTTTTATTCGTTCTCTAGGGTAGAGGCCGTTATGCAAAAATTTCCCGCCCCGGGTTCTTCAGGAGAAAATTCTTGGCACTCATTGTACGAATAACTTGAACTCTGTTCATTATTATTAGAATTATTTATGTAATTAACACGTCGCGACCTTGCAGTACGCATGGTGACATCAGTATTCGCACCCGACGTAGATGCTTGCGCTGCAAAAGACGGCGTGCTCGGTGCATGTGCCGCGAACTGTTGGTTCGGTTGTGCAATCGGAACAAATGACCTACTTGACTGCGGTGACGCATTATTGTTGTTTGTACGATTAAAATTGTCTTGATTTCTTTGAATATTATTATGTTGTTTATTGTCTGGGCTGATGCGAATTGTTCGGTGTAGATGTGCTGTTTGTAGCACTATTCGGTACATGTGTACTTGATATGCTATGTGAATCTTTCTTTTGATTATTAGATTCAATTGCATTTTGGTTATTAGGCAAATTGGGTCTGTTATTTCTGCTAAAATTACGTCTGTCGTTTGTTTTCGACTCATAGACTGCCTGGAAGTTTTGTTCTTCTAAAACTATTTTTAATGCATCCTCTAACGTTGTGACGTCGCGCAAACGAACTAATCTAACTAAAAATGGCGGTAAATTAAACAAGAAAGCATTCATCGCTCTGTTACTATAAATGATTTGCTTTGCCTTACGTAGAGATTCATCAATGATAGTTTCTGATATTTTAGCAAATAAAACACTTCTCATCCGCTGTATTCTATGGCAAAAATCTAAATAACTTTCACCCTTATTTATTCTACACGATTCTAATTCCATTGCTAAACAATCCTCTGTGCGTGGATCACCGAAGTGTTGGTTTAACAACTTCTTCAGCTCGTCCCACGTACCTATAGCTTCTCTTTCGCCTACCAAACTGGCTGCTTCGCCTGATAACCTACTAGTTACTACATGAAATAAATATTCATTTTGGGCTGCGGTTCCTAAGAACGTAGACAAAATGTATTCACATTTTTTTATAAATAAAGGCAACATTCTAGTGTCGCCGCTGAATATTGGTATGATGTTAACCAATTCCTGTGGGACACGGGTTACGTTTTCCATTGTGAAAAGTTATGAAAGAAACAAACGCGGAGAGAAAAAAAAATCACACTAATGTGCTACTAAACTATCACTATTCTAAAATATTAGTACGTTTAAAATCTATGCAAATATTATTACGGCGTTGTCCAATCCCTAATAATACACAAACACATAGACTATTACAAGGTTGGGATATAGATGGAAGAGCTGAGAGGAAGGTGAAAAAGATTTACTCACAATTCCGCAGCTAGCTCCATGCTCCCTGAATTACTGCTGTGGCTGGTCCTCTTCCGTAACTCGAAGTGGCTCCTTAATGAATTTATTTGTTCGGCTATCTCTGCTAAACCGTAGACACGGACGTCGGCTACTCCACGTAGAATTGTATACACGGCAAACTGACTACAGAGATCCTACCGGCTGCGCCAATTAAGTAAGCGACAACGGAAGTGTTAAAAAATAACTTTATTCCGACAGAGTTACAGCGAAACAGTAATTGAATTCATCTAACAAGATATTGATCTTATATACTAACTTAATTGCTAACGTAGTACATCCACAGCGTGATCAGATTGACGCATGTTCTAGATAATTATAAATGCTGATCGCGCAGTGGGGAAATTGAGAAATAATAATCTAGTAAATACTTATTGTCTGACAAAGCTAATATTGGTAGGTTGGGGTTCCTTAACTCATGCGTCTTTATCCGAATTGGCAACGGGAAAAACAAATGAAAATCAAATAGCATTTCATAGATTTTTCATTTTAATTCAGACCACATTAAGACCCTCTCATTCTGCATTGCTCAATTAAATGAAATTACCAATATTTTGACGAAGCCTTTTTAAGAAGTACTTCCTTTGCTAGATTTTATTCCTTAAAGCTTAGAAGCGTTTGCTAAAGTTTATGGATAACGTGAAGAACACGTGTACATTTCGTATTGCTCATCCATCGTTGGTCTTATATAACAAATAAAAGTAGGGGACTTTTATGATTATGAAACAGTTCTCTGGACACACGATTCTCCATAAACGGTTCGCTATTCACTTTGCAATGGTTCACGGATTGAACTTTCCCCGATAAATTTTACTGTACGGTATTTTCCGGAAAACTATCATTTTGCCTTTAAAAAAGTAAATTTGAGTTTTCTTTTGAATTCGAGTTCGTTTCCGTCTCGGGTCTTCCGTCTATTTTACTTCGTTAGCAACTACCTGTCAATTAAAGGTAACTCTGGTTTGCGCAAGCTGGCCTTTTTTTTAGGGATGGGAAATCATCCAATGACTCCTCCCGCTCTGGGTGTAGCGGGAGGGAGTGTCAGACTTCTACTGACTAAAACCCATCCATGTTCCTTCATTGCCCTTTGTGTTCCGGAGCCAAGCTGGCCTAAGCCTAAAGAAATACATTGACACACAAAAAAAAAAACATTTTAGCGTTGAAGTGCTCCTGCCCATAAATCTCATCCGGCAAAGTGGCTAGAAGCATTGACACCATTGTCTCGGAAATCCAATTCATTGGGTAAAGAACGAGTCAGAGTTCTGGTTACGCTAATTGTTGACCAGATGGCGATAAATATCAGCAAGACTCAAGCAGATTGATTAATCAAATAACTAGTTTACAATGTGCGTTCTATCATTTATTTCATTATCAGATTATTCTTTTAAGTAGACGAATACTTTAGATAAGATTCTAAAAGATACAAAATAATAATCATGATGAACCGGCACTCCATAAAGATTATTATTTTTTCGATCACAAAGTGTAATCAATAAATTCCTGTAACAGTATTGAGTTCGGCTTCTAGTTAAACCGGATGCATTAGAATACCAGTATTTTACACGGAGCGACTCTCTTTCTATCTTTATTACTTGGTAACACGGTACCTCTACGCAAAACTTGCGCCAGATTGTCAGAATTCTGACAATCCGTGAAGATTGACAAAGATCTAATAATACCAAATAAGATTGACGGCTTAGTGTGCTTTATTGCGTGAGATTCTCCCGTGCCTGCAACTGCCACGCAAGAGATAGGGTCGGTGAGTGTGTTGCAGAACAACTTGCCACTCTTGTCTCTAGCGTGGCAGAATTAGCTTCATCTACATGGCTGACGGACCGTGACTATTCAAAAGTGCCTGTAACTGGTTTATTTGAAATAAAGGAATTTGTATTCCCTATCACAGATCGACTTCGGCAAGCGTTGCTCAATTTTTAAGGTTGACTCTTATAACGCTTACTATAATAAGCCTTCTAACGCTTATTAACGAGCTCTTCTATTGTTTACAAAGTCCAAGAGACCAAAGTTTAACTTGATGATATAAAACAATAGACTTATGATTCATTGTGATGTCCTTCGCAGGTTTTCTTATCTAAAAAGGTTATTAGGATATTACGAATTATCATAGGTCCGTAAGCTTATGAATATGACTCAATGTTAGGATTCTCAACTCTTCTCGTCATGCAGGTGGTACCGGATTTTCAGTGACTTTTCCAACTTTCATTTCAACTTGTCATTAGATTTTGCCAGCACCTGAGGCTGCGGGAAATTGAAAAATCCCACATAAAGCAACTACTTTATGACAGCCTAACTGCAGCCTAGCTAGATGTATAAGTGGTATAATTTTATTGTTCTAAATTCTATCCATAAAGGTGCGGTTGAGGTGGCGAACAAATGTGAACACATCGTAATCGTTTTAACATTTAAATTAATTACAAATGTGAACCCATTGTAATCGTTTTAACATTTAAATTCTCATTAATCATTTTAATACCGCGTGTTTCTGACATCGACGCACAAACGATTTCCATGGGTCCAGGGCATGATTCTGGACACCCTAGACTTAGAATTTTTCGTCGGCTTTTTTCTCATTTTTTAATTTTTTTCAAGGGTTTTTTTACTTTAGACTGCTCATAATCGTTATTCTGACCTAACCCTATGAGATTTTTAATAAAAAAATGATTAATCATCTACTTTCACTAAAAAAAGCAATCTGAATAAAACCACAAATAGATATCAGCTCAGCTAAGCTGATACCTATTTGTGGTACTCTTGAAAAAAATGAAAAAATGAGAAAAGAACCGACGAAAAATTCCAACACTGGGGTGTCCAGAATCATGCCCTGGACCCATGGAAATCGTTTGTGCGTCGATGTCAGATACACGCGGTATACACAAAATTATAATATTATGAATATAACTGTGGATGGAGAGCGAGAGAAAGGTCAAACAAAAGATGAAAGAATTGTGTGAGGAGTGATACAATATGGACGAAAAGGGTGTTAGTGATAGCGCGCCGACCCCAAGTAACGTGATAAGGGATAAGGGCAGAAAGATGATGATGATTTATATTAATATACTAGCGGCCCGATACGTGCTTCGCGACGTATAAAGTGAAATAATAAAAATAAAAACTTTTATTTCGGAAGTCGGTGTCAAAATACGAAGAAACTAATAAAAACACCGACTTCTGAAATTAAAGTTATTTTTTACTTTGTAGTGTTTTTTTTTTGGAAGTCGGTTGTATTTTTTTTGTAAAAAGTTTTTTATTTTTCACTTTTTAGTGGTACCCCACACCTAACAACACCACTGCAAAATCGCAGAAAAGCAAAATACGCAATTTCGATTACTTGGATGACATAAAACACAGACATCTAAGTAGACGAATTCCAGCTATTTTGATTTAAAATCCAAAGTTCGTAACCGATTTTCATAAAATTAAAATGGGACCAATCTGCAAGTATATCCTTTCAGATAAAACAAGAATTTGTCAAATCGGTTCATAATTGTCGGAGTTATAAGGTAACAAACATACAAAAAAAAAATACATACAACCGAATTGATAACTCCTCCTTTTTGGGAAGTCGGTTAAAAATAGGTAATTGGAACATCAAATTCATTTATTCAAACAAAAATATTTTATTTATTGCTAGCTATTTTAAATCTCAATCTAAAACAATTGGATAAACAATATTTTTTGTACATGATACTGTGGTAAATTATGGAATAGACTAGGATTATAAATGAAAGAAAAAAGGTTTTCCGAGTATGAAAAAATATTTCCTCATGAATGAAAGAATCAAAACAGACGGATTGCTGTGAAATAATCTTTTTTCTATTATTCTTTTGAATGGTGCATAGTTATTAAACCTGCCAACCCGCTGTTTGATGTAATTTAGGAGTTGTACAATTTATAGTAAAAATATGAACACTTTTTACTTTTGAATCAGTATAACAACGTTCTTGTTAAGATTCTATTGAAGAAGAACGATATATAGATATTAAGGGATGACTCAGAGACCAACGGCTTAACGTGCTATTCAGGGCATGGATGTCAGTGATGTCACCCACAGCCTCGACCAGCTTTGCTTAACCTCGAAGCACGTACCGTGCGTCTCTTATTATTTAGTTTTTTTTTGTTTTACTACATAACTGATTTTGTACTTATTTTCTTACAGTACGAGAACTGGCTTCGGTCATCGCAGACAGACATACCTCAATACTCTTCTGTACTCAGCGCTATCACCTCTGCCCGCAACAACATAGCTTTGGGCACAGAATTGTCCGAACCACTCCTCAAAGCAGCCAGAGCTAGCGCGGCGATGGCTGTGACGTCACTTGCCATGTTAGTCACTATGGCTCTCGTCGTGTTGGTTGTTTGAAAGTTTTAGATTTAGGCTGTTATTTTTTAATAAAAATATACTATGTTTTTATTGTGGTTTTATTTAATTGGGTTGAATAGCACAAATAACTATCCTAAAATGGATTTAATTGATTCGAAGGTTTTCTATCGGTTAACTTAGGGGACAGTGCATCGGAATAGGGAATATGCGTGCAATTTTTTTTATTATCAAAATTAAATATTTATTAGCTGTAGTAAACAATCATGAAATTATTTTTTTAATTTTCATCAGCGATGAAGTTATAAAGCTTCAAAGATTAAAATAAGAAAGAGAAGTCCGATATGAACTTCGACGTCAAAGTCCATGACGCCTATACAGTTGCCATAGAAAGCAGCGTTTTCGCGAGAGGGACAGATATATTTGTTTAAAATGATTATAAATCTCGTTTGTTTTTCGAGCAATTTTGGTTCTATTTTCACTGTTGGTATTATATTTTTGTATATTTCCAGATAAACTGTATAGATTCTAAATATTTTTTTCATGCATATTCCCTATTGCACAATTTAGTTCCGCTTGGCCTGTTCTATCATCGGACATCTCACCCGTACGCATGAAACGTTTCCACAACCTTGGCTGAGGCGTGAGTGGAACACAACGCACCGTCGCCGTCGCGTCGACCCGAACCAGCTAGTCTATTCTGTAAATAACCATTTCGATATTGACTTCACCTGAGTGACTAAGCTTACAAAGTGAACTTTATTTCACACGACCTAAGGTCTTATATTTATACGAATTTGAAACTCACCTCGGATTCCGCTGTCGAGACACGAAAATGTTGGTACAGAATAGCACTGCTGGTCCTTATTGGACGGCGAGTCAATGTTTTGTAGAGCGTTAAGGATGCAACCCGTAATTTTCCAATTATGTCATTAAAATAAATAAATATAAAATAATTTTTATTTCATATGGGTTAGTAAAGAAAAAGATAACTTATTCCTTTGTTAGTAAAGTTATAATCTATTAAGACACAAGGATGTTGTTCGAGATACATCTCCGAACAACATCCCCTAACAAAGTAGAGTCGTACTTTCCCGCTATGGTCTTCAGGATGGAGTTGGAGCTGACCTGCACTCTGCCGAGCAAAGAGGCTGATTTCTGTCTGATGATGGCATGAAAGCCATCGACGTGTGCTTGTGCAAACATACCTGATGCACTGCAGAAACGAGGTAGCCCCATCAATATCCTGAACCCGTTATTATACTGGACCCGTAAGGGGGCTGATAGCTCGCTGAGTATAGTTGGTCCACAAGCTGCACGTGTAAAACACTTGGCAATAAGCTATAAAAGGCGTCATTTTGACTTCATTACTACAGCGTGCAAACCTGCGAACCAACATGTTACATCGAACTGCCAGCGCCCAACGTTCCCTCTCAATATCCGTCTGGTCACTCAGGTCATCAGTTACATAATGCTCCAAGTATTTGAATTGGTACACTCGCAATATGGCATTCCCATTCAGTTTAATCGGGGGCACATACTCAGGACATTTAGCACCGCCAGCCTTAAGGACTAAGAATTCGCTTTTCTTGACGTTATAAACTAGGCCATGCTCACGAGCATAGCCTTCACAACAACTAAGCAGCTCTCTAAGCACCCTAACCGTAGGGCTCAGCAGCACCATATCGTCAGCGTAGCTGATGTTGTTGACACTGACGTCATCAATGCGACAACCGATTTTAGAAAGAAAGAAAAGAAAGAAAGAAAAAGAGTTTATTTGCGGACAATATGACGCATATCAAAAGTACACAAAAAGAAAAAAAATACAATTATATCTATGAAAGATTAGGAAGATATGCGTCAAATCTGCGCAAAACGGCCATCACTCAGCATAATGCTGGGACTCGTGTGCGAGACAGAGCCACAGCGCTGGTTTTCAGTGACAGCCGGCGTTGACGGTTTGACGTCGATCGGAGCAGTATAGAAAGTAAAAATAATGAAATAAATATAATACATAATGTCTGACATAAAAAGTAATAGTAATTAAATAAATAAATAAACAACTAACGAATAAATAAAAACATAAGTGATAAAAATTTACGACCATTGCGCAGACGTTGCTTGGCAACCAATAGTGGCGCGCACAAAGCTAAAATACAGTCCTTTTCTTTGCGTACCACAGACAAGAAAACTAAAAAATCTATGCACTAATTAATGCAATGGCGCGCACACAATGTAGGTACTCTGCTCTGTATTTTCTTGCTGCTGAGCTCCACGATCAGATCGTTTATGTAGAGGTTAAACAGTTTTCGGCGAGTTATCCCACCTTGTCAAACCCCGCACTCTAGCCCATACGACACAGAAAGTCCGTCGGCCCATCTCACACGGTTCGTCTGGTTGTAATACCAATATTGGAAAATACCCAACAGCTCCGCTGGCGCTTTTCTCTCCCGCAGCTTTTCCCACATAACCTCGTAAGATGCAAGGTCAAAGGCACGGGAGAGGTCTAAAAAGCAAGCATACACTGGAGTACGACGTTTCGTGTAGTATTGCACCCTATGTTTGAGGCTGAGAATGGCAATTTCAGTGCCAAGGTCATTCACGAAACCCAAATTGTGTAGTTTCAATAAGCCATCCAACCGCGTGTCCAGCAGACTGTCGAGTACCTTCGCGATAATAGTAGCCAGGGAGATGGGTCGATAGTTACACTTATCAGCAACATCACCTGTTTCATTCTTAACTAGAGGCCGCCCGCGAATTCGTCCGCGTATTAATTCTCGTTATTCCCGTGTAAATCCCGATCCCTCGGGAACTCCGGGATAAATAGCCTATGTGTTACTCTGGGTCTTTAGCTATCTACATACCAAATTTCATCGTAATCGGTTCAGTAGTATTTGCGTGAAAGAGTAACAAACATCCATACATACTCACAAACTTTTGCATTTATAATATTAGTAGGATAAAAGGCACGACAATAGTTCGCATGAGATCAGAGGGATGGTACGAGTGACACATAAACAACGAGTAAAACATAGCGAGCACTCTAGCTATATGAGGACCAGCATGCTGCAAGTGCTCAACGCTTAAATCATCGTGACCCGGGGACTTCCCTCTCGTCATTTTCTTAATGGTACTTGACACCTGCTTGGCCGAAAAGCGAACCAGATCAGAATCACGACAGCATCCGACATCGAGCACTCGCAACGATGAAACCAGTGACGATTCCACTTTAAAGTGATCCATAAACATGCTGGCTATGCTGCCCAGCTGATCAGCACCACCGACACTCATAGGAAGGTCAGGCTTAACATCAAACTTTTTGGTAGCTTTCCAGAACTTTTGAAATTATTGGCTTTACGGAGGGAAGCTGCAATATCAAGCTTAATTTGTTGTTGATGAGTCTGGCACCACAATAGTTTGCTTTTAAACACCTTTCGTGTCAGGCACATGTCGTTAAAAACATCGCCAGAAGTTGGTTTAATGTGCCATACCCTTTTTTTTTTTTAGGGATGGGAAATCATCCAATGACTCCTCCCGCTCTGGGTGTAGCGGGAGGGAGTGTCAGACTTCTACTGACTAAAACCCATCCATGTTCCTTCATTGCCCTTTGTGTTCCGGAGCCACGGTGTCTCTTGCGAATAATCCCGCGACTCCGGCAGGCGTCGGCCCTTTCGGGCCCCTCTGTGTGCTGACTCTCTTTGAGGCGCGCGTGGAACACTAACGCGCCGTCGACACGGCCTGTCGTCGCTAGACGGACGGACGGCGAGCCACCCATAGCTCGCCGTCCACAGGCCCGCGCCTACGGTGGCCGGAGGTCACCAGGTGGTGTCCCCCGACGCCCGCGGCGTCTACCACGGCGGCCAGGACGAGAGGGTCTCCTCTCCCTCTCCGCCACCTCCTTCGCTAGCATGACTGCTTCGCAGAAGGAGGCAACGGCGTCCCATTCCGTCTCGCTCCGGACCATGGCTTGGACCAGGGCCGGACGCGAGAGGTTGCCGCCGATCGCCGTTTCGAGGACACGGCGGTGCGCCGCCCAAGCGGGGCACACCTGCACAGTGTGCTCCACCGTGTCCTCCGGTCGATCCTCGCAGTGGTGACATCCGGGCGTTTCCTCCCGCCCGATTCGGTGCAGGAACCTCCCGAAACAACCATGTCCGGTGAGGACCTGCGTCAGGCGGAAGGTGAGGACGCCGTGGCGCCTCTCTAGCCACTCCTCAAAGAGGGGACTTATCGCCACTATCGTGGCGTGCCCTGCACTGGGTTGCGACAGTCGTCGTCTCCATGACGCCATGAGATCGCGCCGGAGGTCAGTCAGGAGAGGCGTATTACCTCTACGCGCCAATCATGCAGGCGCGCGAGGACTATCGCCTCCAGATCCCATGGCGGCAATCCGGCAAGGAGACACACCGCTTCGCGCGAGATCGTGCGGTACCCTCGGGCCATCCTTAGGGCCATCACCTTTTGGGGCGCGTTCAGATAGTTGGCAGCACGCTGCCGCAAGGAACGCGCCCACACCGGGGCCCCGTAGAGGGCCATGGACTGCACGAATTGTGCCATACCCACAGCTGATATTTAAGCCTCGCCCTCACGTGGGCATCTCGCACGTGCTTGTTCCATCCAACATCACGGCCAACATGTTTATGAGTCCGAGTTTCCACTTGGCTCTGTGCCGCGGCTTCTGACAAAGCAGTAACAATACTATCATACACCTTATCAAGAATTGCCTTATGTTCAGTATTATTACAGTATCTATCACTGCACAAACCAAAATCCTGAGGGTAATCAATCAGCTTTAACTTACTATTACCTACGTCAAAGAACACGCTAATTTGATCGTTATCCCTCTCGCCCCAAATGACTCTGCTACGTGATGTGTTTAGGCTTAATCCTATCCAACCTACACTCAACAAATATGGGACAGTGATCAGACCAAAACACATCATGCACAATCCCTATCTCATTAATTGTTAACCAAGCAGCCTGCGTGACGACACAGTGATCAAGCCATTGCCTACAACCGTGCGCGTCTCTGACAAAGGTCTACTTGAGTCTAAGCCTAATTTTTCAATGCCCACACACCTCCACTTATGTTCGTCAAAAAAACCTAAAAGTTCACTAAGAAATTACTCACCGGAGTGTGCATTGAATACACTTCACTTAAGCACTCTGTGAATTCTATCAGATTTTCACTCGAGTTAGTATACATGTAAACACTGAACTCTATTATGTATCTGTCCCCAAGTAAAACTTTAATCGCCGTTAAGGCGGGGTTGCAGTACTTTTTATGATTTTTGAACGTCTGAAAATCTAATTAATTATGAGTTTTTTAATAAATAAAAATCATTACATTAATATTGAACATACCCTCAAGTAAATCGTAAAGATAGAAACGCAATTTAGAATGATTGGCTCGATACTTTTTTAACCGACTTCCCAAAAAGGAGGAGGTTATCAATTCGGTTGTATTTTTTTTTTTATGTTTGTTACCTCATAACTCCGACAATTATGAACCGATTTGATTTTTTTTTGTTTTATCTGAAAGGATATACTTGCAGATTGGTCCCATTTAAACCATATCAAAATCGGTTACGAAATTTGGATTATAAATCGATACCGCTGGAATTTGACTATTTAGATGATTCTTTGATAATCGAAATTGCGTATTTTGCTTTTCTGTGATTTTGTAGTGGTGTTGTTAGGTGTGTGGCACCACTAAAAAGTTTTTGTTAGTTTCTTCGTATTTTGACACCGACTTCCGAATTTAAAGTTATTTTTTACTTAGTAGTGTTTTTTTTTTAGAAGTCTGTTGTACTTTTTTGTAAAAAGTTTTTTTATCAAACATGACACTAAATTACAATTTTAAACGTGTACTGCTAAGAGATTTTATCACGAATATATATTGTAAAAGTTATATCAATAGATAGAGCTTTTTATTTTGAAGTAAATGTTGAAACCATATTGTAGTATTTCTTTATCAGTTTTCGCCAAGAAGAAAAAACAATCAAAATTTAGGCATTATTTTGCTCGCCGGACAGTCGCTGTTGTTCATCAAAACACACAGTACTGCAACCTCGCCTTAAACGCGCACTGACAAAACTGATTTCCGTAATCTGATTCAAAGGCTCGCTTACGCCACAGGATCGCAACACCGCCATACGGTCGTCCTCTCAATATTGCTGCTGAGATATCTACAGCTGACTTTCCTGTGTACTCAAATTCGTTATTACACTAGACTCCATTTACGGTACAATGGGACTCGTATTCGCAGTGTGGTTAAAAATTCTAGTATCAAAAAAGAGTAAAATAAAATTAAAAAGAACTCGACTCACATTAATCATCAAATTGACTATTTACTAACGTAGATCGAGGTTTTTTTTTTTTGAATACTTCCTAATCGAGTGGAGGTCCTCCATCTTGGTATTTATTATTTTCCACTAATCATGTAAGAGTGATTAAAATGATTGGTCACTTAAACAAAACTATCTTTATTTTAATCCCGAAATCATTAAACAGTTGCGATGAAACAGGATTTTGCCGTGCAAATAATACTAATGCAATCTTTGGAATGATTTTAGTAAGCACATTTTCATTTGGTGAAATTTTTACTCAGCAGAATATTACTAAGGATAATGTCATTAATAAAATGATTTATTACAGCAAAACGGTAAACATTTAGTCAATTGATTTGTTATGACAAAAAATAATATGAAGTGAAAAGTAAGATTTTTTGAGATTTATCATTTTTTTTAAATAGGTTTTAGTGATAGAAACAAATTCCTGAAAAACCGAGTCCACGCACTTTTGTCTTCTCTAGAATGTAATTTAAAATCGCTTATGGCGAGGCGGCCCGCGAGTTGAGGAGTATCGGCGACGATAAGCTCGCATGAGTCCGCCGGAACCGTGACAGATACCACGCTTGTTGCATGATTGCTAAAAGAAACCCAGGTTGTAGCTATCAGGAAACACAGACTCCGGCAGGGAATTCCACTCTTTAGCTGTACGCACAATGAATGTATTCCCAAAACGTTTTGTGCGTATAGGTGGGATGTCCACCATGTACCGGTTGCGCATCGTCGTTCGTCTTGTGGTCCGATGGTGGAACGGGCTTGGCGGAATTAAATTATGCAATTCTGTCGCACACTCCCCAAAATGTAACCGATAGAAAACCGACAGGCCAGCAACTCGGCGTCGAAGCTCAAGACTTTGGAGCTTCGATTCGACGAGCTTATCATCGCCGATGATCCTCTTGGCTCGTTTTTCATTTGACTCGAGGGCATCAAGCTGGTATCTGACAGATCCGTCCCAAAGATGAGAGCAGTACTCCATACACGATCGAACTTGCGCTTGATACAGTTTAAGAAGCTGTTCCGGCGTGAAGTACCGTCTCACCTTTGCCAGGATCCCCAACTTTCTAGCAGCCACTTGAGCCTTGGCCTCTATTACAGGGCCAAAATTGAGGGTAGATGTTAACGTAACCCCAAGAAGCTAAAGTCTCGGTTATCGGCAGGGTTACACCGCGGAGAGATGGAGCTGGGTGGGATTGGGTCTTTTTAGCGGAAAAGAGACACGCTTGGGTCTTAGCAGCATTGAACTTGACCAGATTGGCATCGCCCCAATCAGAGACAGCCTATAAGGACATGTTCAATCGCTCAACCATAGCCTTCCGGAGAGACTGCGTCTGTGACCCACCAGCTCGTGCGTCGGACACGTATCTGGGTACATGTATTTGTTCCGAGTCTGGGTGTTTTTCTATCTATAATATGTATGTATTTACAAAAAAAATGTATATAAGTAGTTTATCAGCCATCTCGTTACCATAACACAAGCATTAGGTTGCTTAGCTTGGGACTATATGGCGTTGTGTGAAATGTCCAAGGATATTATTTTATTTCGTTTATTCATTTTTAAATACAGTCATATTGATTAAATTTTTAAATATATCTTTAAAAAATATTAAAAAATACATTTAAAAATACAAAAAATAGTAGTCCGCCGGTGGTGTCGGGAGCAGGTTCCAAGCTACCGGTGGTTGGGGCTCCAGAGAAAGGAACCTCCTCACGATACGAGCCGTATCAAGGAGAACTGCCTTCTGTATCAGGCCCTTTACCCAACTGTGTAATCCCAGCTTCGACAGGTGGTCGTCGAAGCTTTTGGCCATCAGGCCATTAGCCGTAACGACAATCGGCACAATGACAGCCGATTCCACATTCCACATGTCGACAACCTCGTGTGCTAAGGCGAGATACTTAATTTGCTTCTCTTTCTCAGCTTTCACGAGATTCTCGTCATGTGGAATGGTAACATCGATTATCATTGTGCGGCGCGCTAATCGGTCTATCACCACTATGTCAGGCTTATTGGCAACAATAGTCCTGTCAGTGATGATAGACCAATCCCAGTACAACGTGACATGGTCATTTTCAAGAACTGGGTCGGGCACATACTTGTAATACGGTACCTCAGAGTCCACAAGTTTGTATTTCAAAGCAAGTTGCTGATGGATGATCCTGGCCACTTGGTTATGTCGGTGCAAGTACTCGCCGTTAGCTAGACGAGAACAACCAGAGATAATATGTCTGATGGACTCACCCGGACGGTGGCATGCCCGACACACGTCCACCGTCCCATCCTTCATAATATGTCTCCGGTAGTTATTCGTCGATATAACTTTGTCCATAATCGCACAAACAAAACCTTCAGTTTCTCCGAAGAGATCACAGAAGCGTAGCCAAGCCACGGACGCTGAAAAGTCTACATCGGACCCATGAAGAGCCCGATAGAAGCGCCCGTGAAGCTCCTTGCCTTTCCATACCTCCTTGCGGTCATCTGTGGTAAGCATCACAGGTTTGCGCCAGTTCTCTTTAGCCATGGACAACGGGGTGAGTCCTTTGTCCACTGCGACCACATCTCGGTGCATACCTACATCAGCTTTAAGAAAATATTCTCTGAGACTGCACATCTCGCGGTTGTGGAGAGTTTTGGCGTTTAAAAAGCCTCGACCTCCACACTTCCGTGGGATGTACAGTCTCATCACCGACGATCGTGGATGATGCATCCGGTTTGCGGTCAGCAGTGTACGGACCCTCCTATCCAGGGCCTCGAGTTCGGTTTGAGTCCATTTGAGTACGCCGAAAGAGTACATTAATACCGGCATGACCCAACCGTTGAAGGCGCGCACCTTATTTCCGCCTGACAAAAGGCTATTCAAAACCTTCTTCAGGCGGCCAAAGAAGCGCTCCTTCACCGATTGCTTCATGTTGGCAACATCAATGCCCAACGCTTCCGACATACCCAAATACTTGTAGGTTTCGGTTGAGCTGAGGGATCTAACCTGTATGGAATCCGAGCGTTGAATTCCCTCAGATTCCATAATATCCCCTTTTTTAACATGCATGACTGCACATTTGTCCACACCAAATTCCATCCTGATGGCACTACTGAAGGTTTCAGTGACCTTCAGTAGTTCCATCAGTCGTGAATTGTTGGGGGCAAAGAGTTTCAAATCATCCATGTAAAGTAGGTGAGATATGGTCTGATCACCTCTTCTCAACCGATAGCCTAGACCTGAATCCTCCAGCAATGTGCTCAGAGGATTCAGAGCTAAGCAAAACCAAAGCGGACTCAAACTGTCGCCCTGAAATATTCCCCGTTTAATCCATACGGGCTCCTCATTCCCCTGAATTGGTCGACATCCTGGATAGCGAAGGACTGTTTTCCATTGCCTCATACATGACTCAAGGAAGGTGCGTAGAGTTGCATCTATTTTATACAACTCCAACACCTTCGTGAGCCATGTATGTGGCACTGAATCATAGGCCTTCTTGTAATCTATCCAACATGTCGACAGATCCTTGCGAGATCGACGAACCTGTTGGCTTATGGCCATGTCTATGAGGAGTAGCTCCTTAGTGCCGCGGGACCCCTTCCTACATCCATTCTGAGAGGCAGACATAATTGAGTTCATCTCAATGTGAACATTAATTTTCACTCTCAGGATGGATGTAAGAAGCTTTTAGACCGTCGACAAACAAGTATTATTTTATTATTATTATTACTATATTATTATATCTCTCAGCAACAGTGCTGTCTTCTGCATACCCAAAGTTACCGGGTTTTAGCAGATCATTAATATGCAACAGGAACAATGTTGCCGAGAGTACTGACCTCTGAGGAACCCCGGCATTAATATCCATCAGTCCGGAGCAGCCATCTATGACAATGCAATCCAATAACACAAAATACGGGGGGCAGGCCGAAGGAAGGAAGCTTACTAATAAGGTCATCGTGCCAGACCCTGTCGAAGGCCTTCAAGATGTCTAGGGTGACTGCAAGTGCTCCCCCATGCTTCTCAATGGCCTCACTCCATCTGGAGTGGACAATACTAAATATTTAGCTTATTTTATTTTGCGTAAAATATGATTTACCAACTGAAATATTTAACTTTATTAAAATTGGTAAAAGTACTATTTAGTAAGCAAGTTATTGCTTAAACGTTCGTTTGCCAAACATTAGGTTTGCGTTACAATTATTTATGAAGAGTTTATTTGTCAAGTTAATTTGATAAATGATAAATTTGTCAATTTATTTTCAATGAAACAGGACTAAGTTGATGTGGAACTCTCTCATGAAAATGTCTATGCTAGTAGCACCATGCCTAATGTTCATTCAGTTCAGTTCATTTATTCAATAACAATTTACATTGTGTCTAAATGCGTTACCCAAAAAAGAAAAATAGTTAGGTAAACAAAAAGCAGATACAACGATTATTGGAATAATTGAAAAAATAATAAATAATCATCATTCAAATAAAATTAATATAAATCACAATCATAATAATAAAAAAGCAAAAATGTCAACAATGCATGACTAGCTGCGAACAAAAACAAGCCAATCAAGCGTTATTGATCTAAACAAGGAAAAAGTAAATCCTTTTTTCTAAATTTCTTATCTAATCGAAATAAAAAAAAAACACTCACTTAAGCAAATATGCTAAGTGACTAACTAGCTGATAAAGGTAAGTGCAACTTTCACTTTGGAGATAAAAATTAAAACAATTATATTAAGGCAAGCCACAACAAAATATACTATGTTATTATTCTTATCTATGAACTGTCGATTTTTTGCCATATCTTTTACTGGAATCAAAAGTAGCTCACAATTTAGGACCCTTTATTATTAAGGTTAATATTTATGATCTGAGGTGCTTGGCGCTTGGCAACTGAGCTTAACCCAAGTACACATAATGTCCATTGGTGCCTATTGACCCAGCTCTGTTCTGTCTTATCTATACCTTATTATAAAGAGGTAAAATTTGTTTTTAAGTTTGTATGTAGGGGGTAATCTCAGGAACTACTGGTCCGGTTTGAAAAAATATTTCAGTATTAGTTGGCCCATGTATCGAGGAAGGATATACGGATATATATATATATTATCATCACGCTAAGACTGAAAGGAGCCGAGCATTAATGGAAAATGTGATGCAGACGAAGTTGCGTGGGTCAGCTAGTGCTTGATAAGGAGGGAAGTGCAAATTATATTTTTCCTACTCCTTCGCTGTATTTTTTTGATTAATTTTGTTACGGAAACGAAGACAATAAAATTGTATCATTTCTCCGGGACTCGTCGAGATTCATCAACACGGCGACATTTTTCTGGTGGTCGCCACTGTTGATTCCGACTTTCAGGAGTTGCAGTGGTTGGGAAATTGTGGCGGGCTTGACCCAAACTGCCGATTGTGATAGGCCACTTTTGGCAATATGATAAAGAAAGGTGCTTTTCCACCATTTTCAGGTGTTGTGATAAAATCCACCAATACGATTACTTTATTATTCTTCAATGGAGTAGGGCTAGCGGAACTAAGTATGAATACAAGCTATAAAGTGCAGAAATTAGTTCAGGGGATGCGAGGGTGGGATGCGTACGAGAGAGAATATGGACTGCGCGCCCGCTTTCGCCGACCCTCACCCAGTACAGTTACGTACAGCCGGTCCATTCTGACAACGTCTTACAGTGTGAACTTAGGCGGAGTGAATATGGAGTAAACTGTCATTCCATCTTGTTTGACACAGTCATTCCACTTTGTTGCACAGATTGACAGGTCACTTCACCTAAGCTTACACGGTGAGATGCTTACAGAATCACACTGTAGTACCTCCTTCAAAATTTCAGGTGGAAATGAAAAAAAAACAGTTTTCTCGGCACAATGTTTTGTGCTTGTGTCTTTATAAAAAATCCTACTGCAGAGTTAGGCTGAGTTTTCACCAGAAATGGGCGTGAATGGGATAGCGAGAGATGTTTGTTAAGAACCAATAGAATCGCTCACAACCTTTTCAAAGAAATTTCGAAACGGCTGGTTGACACTTCCCGTGATTCAAGAGCTGGCTTTTACTTTGGGCAGAGACTAAGCATTGCCATTCAACGTGGCAATGCCGCCAGTCTCTTGGGTACATTACCAGCTGACAGCGTTGAGAACAAAATTGTTGATGCTATATTTTAGATTTTTGTTAGTTTAGTATATTTGTTAATTTATTGTAAGTCTAGTGTATTTAATAAATAGTGGAGATAAATATTTAAAAAATAGTATCACTTTATTTACCTAGTCTTGCTCAGCGCAAACAATTCTTGATGGCGACGATAGCTCGTGGTAAGTGAAATGAAAGTAAGAGTGGACTGTATAACAAAGGTGTATTGAAAAGTATGCTAAATAAAATTCCCTGGTGAGATGCCATTCGTCATCAAGTCAGTGAGTAACGTTTAGATAAGTACCTTTTTTATTTCATTATAATTAGTACTAGGATGTCGTTCTGTCTGCGGGTTATCGTTTTTAATTTTATTATAACGTGACAACTTTACACTAAGCCCAGTGATTTTCAGTGTTGGGTCTTATTTTATTTTATTTTTCTGTATGAAATATTTCTTGTTGTTGTAAGGAGCTGTAAATAACTAAAATATGTATCATTTAATTATTAATCTACTGCTTCGAAGTTTATTTATATTGTTGTGTGACATACAAAGAACTTTTCACAGACGTACGTTTCATCCATATAACTTTTCATCGGTGAATGCTTAGCCAACAAAATGTTTTGATCAATAACTTTTAAGCCAAAGGACAAATTGGGCAAAAGATATTGCTCTTAGAAAGAGGAGAGAAGGTGGAGAGAATGAATTCGACCTTAAATTAATCTCGTTTCCCAGTGGGGCGAAGACAATTTGGTCAAATTCAATGCTCTGAAAACACAGGCTTGACTTTTCACAGCTAAGAGGAGTTAATAACAGTCATCTCCTACATAAGGAGGTACGTTTGTACCTGTTACCGATCGCCTAGAGCTTTTGGGCATGGAGTTGACGTCTCATTTCAACTTCCGCTCAACCATCGAGTTAGAAGCACAGACTGCAGCCAAGAAGTTGAGCATCCTGAATAGGTTAAGGCAATATTTTATGTTTGGACAGCTCGGGACTCTCTTCAGTGTTTTCGGTATTTCTCATAGTTTAGAATTGGTCGGTATTACATAATATATAATGAATTATAATTTGACGAAAAATAATATTTTTTCTAACGTTACGAAGGTTTTATTCACGAGGGACAACTCTTTAGCTGTCCTGTAATAGTTATTATCTTTGTTTTTGATAATTACTTATCGAAAGATAAAATGTTTTTTGGATAATATAGGTTTATCAAACTTGGACTGATATTGGCACCGGCATTAATCCTGATAAAATTTACAATATATTATAACCACTATACAATTATCATACTTGAATTCATTTCGCATGGTGTAGTGGTCAAACAGGTACGTTGTGTAGAGAATTTTACTATCTATTTTTATGGTCAACTCAAGTAATTTTAATGAAAAGCACAACAACTGTGCGTAGAGGGATTTGAAGATAACCCAACTTAAAAAAAAAAATCATAAAAATAATAACTAACTTGCCACGTAAGCTAATCAATTACTCACGAGCATGGCATATTATTTTGATTGTTTTATCCTGTGTAGTTTTAAAAGATACTTGATTGCATTTGTATTTTGTAGACATAGTGCCTACGTGTTTATACTTGAATTTGTGATTTGAGGTAAACAGTATTGCCTGAACCTTAGTTCAAAACTCAAAAGTTCAAATTGAGATTCGTTGTATTTCAATAGCGGCTATAACAGAAAAAAAATAAAAAAATAAAAGGGCGTCAGAGAGTCCAAGTCGGCCTTGGCCGTTTTTAAAATTACCATTTGGATAGTAATGGAATTTGACGTTTGTCATAGGTATAGTATATCATTCATCGTAATAGAGTTTGTTGTTCCAAAGTTGCATGACTATCTCGAATTCTGAATTAAAATAATTAATATTATTAATAGGTAATTGTATCAGCAGTAACGGTTAAAATGTTGAAAACTAACATTTTGGACTTTTTGATTTTATCGTTATCTTATCCGTGATAGAATGTTCCTGAATCTGGGCCCGTTTGTTTAAAATAAAATAAACAAATGAAAACTTACCTTGGTCGGGTTATATTTTATCGATATAAAGTAGGTACTGTCTGATGCTATCTAATGTTTTGTGGTACTGGACCGCGTCTAACTCACGGAACAAACATCTGAAACAATTGAATGTGTATTTACAAAATTTATAGCTTCTCGTGACGGGGACCATAGTGTTGTACTTTACTAATTTCATCAAAAACTTTTCAGCACCATGCGTTACATAAGCGTAATCCTCTTAGCGTTAGTCGCTGCCGTTTTGGCTAATAGTCCTATACCATTTGATATCGAAGAAGCCGAGACTCGTAACACAGTTACTTCAGAAGAGTACCGACTTCCCGAAGATCTGGACCCCAGACACTATGATGTAGAAATCACACCACACTTCACAGCCAGTGGGACCAACCAAGCCTTTACTTTCGAAGGGATTGTCACTATTACTGTTCGGGTAAGCAAATCTACCATTATCATTCTAAGACTTCAGTAGTCAAAGAAACTAGCAGATGATATTAATGTACATACAATAAAAGTAGTCTTTGAGAAGTGGCAGACCTGCATGTGAATCTTTTGGATTTATATTAAGTACCGAATTCGGTACCTACCTAACATAATTGTGGGCATTGAGATCAAAAATATGTTTTATCATCATGCCGAAAGGCGTCAATTGCTGGACAAAAGCTTCTCCTATGTGTCGCCGGTGCAACAACCGGTTCTGTGCGTCTCGCATCCATCGGCTTCCCCAGACTTTCACCAGGTCATTGGTCCATCTTTTGGGAGGCCTTCCAACGCTGCGTCTTCCTGCACCCTAAAAATGTTCGGCCCCATCGGCCATCTGTTCTGTCTAAGTATATTTAATACTATTTACTTGTTTCACAGGCTATGAAAGATAGTATAAATTCGTTCGTTATCCACCAAAACGTTAGAGAAATTCGATCGGTATCGCTAGCTTTCGAGAATGGCAGGGATATTGATCTGCATCCCACAAATCGATTCGAAATAATTGAACAATATCAATTCCTGAAAGTGAATTTGCCTGTTGGAAGGACTTTGTTAAAAGGGGCTTTCTATGTACTGACGGTGAGCTACATTGGTAACATCAATGAGACACCGCTGTCGAGAGGTGTATTCAGAGGAAGCTACAGGGACACCAATAATGTAGTGCAGTAAGTACATTTGGTACTTGGGTTCTCTGCATAATTATATGCCATTAAAAATCTAGAGACAGAAGGTTCCACTGCAATAATAATGAGAGTCCATTTTGTGAAAAAATCTAAGTAAATATGTCATTCGGCCACTGGATATATTATTATGATAATTTTGTTGACCAAGTCAGCAATATCACTTACACTCACAAGGTTTTTGACAGTGCACGATACTGAATATTAGACAAACGCACAAAATTCAATAAAATCCTGGTTTTTAATAATTAATTAAAATAACATCCGTTTCCTAGTTCGTAAAGCTGAAATAATAAGAAAAGTAATAAAAACGTGCTATTACAAAAGAAATTTATTATTTTCATGTCTTTAAACAAGACTTTCGTTTTCCCATTCATAAGTTGAATCGCAATTGTCTCAAAACTAGATCACAAGGACTTTAATCGTTAATGCAGTGGAACCTTCTATAATCAACAACAGATGTAATTCAAATATTTTTATTTGATATAGCTATATTTCAATGACAGTATGTACTTCCATACTCAATTTGTTTCATTCGTGATTATATTTTGAAAAAACACCATGAAATCACAACGACGTTGAACTATGGACAGTAAAGGCATGAAGTTACAACACATTTGAATCACCTATAGCGGAAAATTGATGTTTGTTCTGATTTACTTTTACAGCTGGTATGCTGCTACTCATTTACAGCCAACGCACTCGAGACAAGCGTTCCCTAGCTTCGATGAGCCTGGTTTTAAGTCGACCTTCAGAATTATCATCAACAGACCAACAACGTATGCTGAATCGTACTCAAACATGAGGCTGGTTTCGAGCGTTCCGTGAGTTTTTTTTTACTTTTTTTTATTTTAATTTTCTTTACTACACACCACTATAAAAATAAAAAGGGAATCGTAAACTAAAATATAAACAAATGACGTCTTGTCACATTCCACGGTCTTTTCCATCCGACTTGGAATCAACGGATAACCTGGACACGAATTGCTTTAATAATAATAATATATATTAATATATTTTATTCAGAAAAAGACAACTTACACACTATTGTCTACATTTATTTCTCATTTCTCCTGTCGCAGGTCTGCTGGAAGAAATTTCATTTGAAATAAGCAGTACCTTTGTACTTATATTTATAATGTTAAATTTTACTATTTTTCTGTGTGTACATAAATAATAAAATAAATAAATAAACTTTTTGGTCCACAGTATCTGTTAGTAGCACTTAATACTAAATTAGTAGATATATTTTTAACAAGTAACAATAAAATCACAAGTGAAAACAATTGAAATTTAAATCGGACATAATACCACGTGTATCTGACATCGACGCACAAACGATTTTCATGGGTCCGGGGCATGATTCTGGACACCCTAGACTTAGAATTTTTCGTCGGCTTTTTTCTCATTTTTTAAATTTTTTTCAAGGGTTTTTTTACTTTAGACTGCTCATAATCGTTATTCTGACCTAACCCAATGAGATTTTTAATAAAAAAGTAATTAATTAACTACTTTCACTAAAAAGAGCAATCTGAATAAAACCACAAATAGATATCAGCTCAGCTGAGCTGATACCTATTTGTGGTACTCTTTAAAAAATAAAAAAATGAGAAAAGAACCGACGAAAAATTCCAACACAGGGGTGTCCAGAATCATGCCCTGGACCCATGGAAATCGTTTGTGCGTCGATGTCAGATACACGCGGTATACAATTGTTAACAAAATAAAATATAAAATTTGACTATTTTTATACACAATCTGTATAGTCCTAACGATGCGGTTAATCCCCTATTTTTTATTATTTTGCGACAATCGCATTCACTAAGGAATGGGACTTGATTAGAGACTAAAAGAACAGGCTGAGAACTGTTTTTTTTTTGTCCATTAACATAATATTTTGTTTTAAACTGTAGTGCTTATCTTAATATATATAAATCTCGTGTCACAATGTTTGTCCTCAATGGACTCCTAAACCACTTAACCGATTATAATAAAATTCGCACACCATGTGCAGTTCGATCCAACTTGAGAGATAGGGTAGCTTACATCTCAATTTTTTGTTGCAATATTATTTAGGAGCGGAAAATGTGACGCAGACGAAGTTGCGCCGGTCATCTAGTAAAATATATATACTACTTCAAACAACAAAAAACAGCAATTGCCAGAAAACAGCTTGGCTCGCATTTTAATCATGGAAGTGGCTTTATTTGGTGAGCTAAAGCTTGTGCAACAATTTTTTTTTAAACCAATGCGTCATGATAATTACTTTATTGTGAAATAAGTATAATATACTTATTATGGTTGACGGCCCACTGAAGCGAAGAGGAGGGGTGCGAAATATTAACCAATGGAATTGCGTAAAATCTGTGTGGGACGCGGAGCCGAGGTTATATGCAATTCCATTGGTCAATATTTCTCCACTCTTCCTTTCTCTTTTCCAGTGGACCTTAGTACCGCCACGGTTTTGAATTGAATTGTTCATTATTTATTTCGGACGCTTTTATCCTGCTCGTCTTTTACATCGTTCTCACATGTATGTATAATTTTAACACGATGTAAACAAAACTTTGTAATTATTTATTATTTCAAAAAGAGTGTCCGTGGAGTTTCTTGCACGTTCTTCTCCATAGAGATCTCTTTGGAACGTTCAAATAGCTTCATCCTTTTTTTTTTGGACCGACTGACCTTGACAATACAAAAGTGCCTGTAAATGGTCTAATTGAAATAAATGCTTGAGTTAGAGGGTTTGATTTTTTATCGTGCTAGTTCAAAGTTGATAGTAATCAATAGATTAATATCTGAATCAAAAAAGAGGCGCAGCCGGGACTTTCCAAATATCTGATAAACATATTTATTAATATTCTAAAGATAATGCAAGTAGTTAATGTTGTTGTAGATAGTGGATTAGAATTATATACGACTAGATGTCGCCCACGGCTCTACCCGAGTGAATAACGAAAATAAACCTATGTGTTATTCCTGACTATAATCTGTGCCGGATTTCATGAAGATCCTTTCAGACGTTCTGACGTGAAAGAGTAAAAAACTTTTTACAAAAAAATACAACCGACTTCCAAATAAAAAAAAACTACAATGTAAAAAATAACTTTAATTTCGGAAGTCGGTGTTTTTGTTAGTTTCTTCGTATTTTGACACCGACTTCCGAAATTAAAGTTATTTTTTACTTTGTAGTGTTTTTTTTTATTTGGAAGTCAGTTGTATTTTTTGAATTAGTTTTTTATTTTTCACTTTTTAGTTGTACCCCACACCAAACAACACCACTGCAAAATCGCAGGAAAGCAAAATACGCAATTACGATTACTTGGATGACAAAAAACCATCATCCAAGAAACGAATTCCAGCTTTTTCGATTTGAAATCCAAACTTCCAAACCAATTTTGATAAAATTTAAATGGGGCCAATCTGCAAGTACCTTTCAGATAAAACAAGATTTTTTCAAATCGATTCTTAATTGACGGAGTTATGAGGTAACAAACATAAAAAACATACAACCGAATTGAGAACCTCCTCCTTTTTTTGATGTCGGTTAACAAACATCCATCCTCACAAACTTTCGCATTTATAATATTAGTAGGATTACTAGAAAGTAGAAGTAGCTTTTGCCCGTATATTGCGAATTAATTCGAAGGCGCACATCACAATTTTTCTCGCTCCCGTGGGAATTTCGAGAAATCTTCTCTTAAGAGTCCTATTACGAATCGTGAATGCTCGTTTGCAATAAACGAAGTTACGTTGGTCTGCGTTGGGAGTACATCTATAGTCCGCAAAACAATTTTGATACTTACTAGTCTGAATAGGATTATAGTTTATTTGGGCGCTTGCGCGAGACTGAGGAGCGCGCGCGCTGAATTGACGCAGAATATATAGTACTTTAATTTTATTTATTGTAATTTTGTTTAATTATATTGACAAACGAAAACTTATGAAACGTATTCATTGTAGATTGAAATTTTATATCATATTAATTTATTTGAAAAAAATTGTTTTTATTTGGAATATAATGGACGCTGAATCAAGACATTTCTGGCTTAAATTAGGATTTCTTTACGTTTTTTTCCGTGAAAACTCAAGGAATTTAAAGAAATTCTAGAACTCCAATAAACAAGTAAAACATTCAACTTACCTTTTAGTAAATTCAGCTTTTAAAAGAATTGATTGTAACAATGTGAATTAGACCGTCAAAGTTCCATCGCCGACATTTTTTCTTGCAAACTGAGTTCGTAAAATATTTATAGTAAATTACACGAAAAGAAAAATGAAAATGTGTAACTCTAACTTACAATAAAGAGACTGGCACTATCGTTATTCAGGATCAAATAATTAAAATATCTTACTGCTGCTGAAAACTACAGCGTCAAAAATCATGAATTTCCGTAAAAAATGTAATAGGGCTCTTAATGCTTGGGAAATCTCCAGGAACCTACACCCATACTTTCTACGATTAGTAGTTCCGGCTGTGTGTTGTTTGTCAGTTACAAACTCACTTAGTAACGGAAGGATTTTTATATATTAGGATTAGCTTTTTTAAATGAAGAATATCGTTCAATATTAAAACAACAAGACCGAAATCATACTTAGACAAAACACAAATAACTGTAATATTTACTATATGTAATTGACAGCATCAACACAAATTAAGAACGTCAATATATTTATTTCAGTTCCGGTGAACGCACCAAAGAGACTTTCGCTGTTACCCCAAGAATGTCAGCTTACTTGGTTACTTTCCATATTCACGATGGTTTCTCAGTGATTGCCGAACACACCGATGCACAAAAGCCTTACAGAATCCTGGCCCGACCCAATACCCTAGGCCAAGGAGCCTACGCTCTAGAAGTTGGACCACCTCTAACAGACTGGCTTAGTAACTATTTCGGTATCGAGTACTATGATATGGAACCTAACATCAAGAACGATCAGATTGCTTCAGCTTTCTGGGCTTCAGGTGCTACAGAGAACTGGGGATTGGTGACTTACAGGTAATTTTTTTTGTCTCAGTTGGAACACCGTTAACTGTCTTTTTCCAAGTATCATGGGACCAGCATCACTAGATGCAACTTTAATGATTATATTTTACACTTTAATCTGCCTTCCAAAATCAGTAAATGGCTAATAATACGACTGGTTATAATACTTTCAGGATTTCGACAAGTTGTAACGTAAAGACTATCAAAGATTAAAGCCCAGCAATTGGCCAATGACTTCTAGTATTTTCTGAGGCACGGATGTGTCGAACTGTAGCCGGGACGATGTCAGAAAGCATTTCTTTAATCATTAATCGACCTGTGTTGTAGAAAAAAGTAATGTCGAGAATAGCAGTACATATCAGTATTGCTATTCTCGCTATTACTATTTTCTCAGGCACTTTTTGTTCATGTAACTCTGTGATACTTATATCTTTTGACTAATTCTAGGGAACTTCGCCTTTTGTACCAAGAGGGTGAAACCAATGCTGCGGACAAGTTATCCATCGGTACGATAACTGCCCACGAACTCGCTCACAAGTGGTTTGGTAACCTTATCACCTGCAGATGGTGGGACAACGTGTGGATCAACGAGGGTTTCGCTAGCTACTTTGAATATTTTGCTATGGATGGTGTAAGTATTATATAGAAGCAGGGTATCCACTTATCATGATGATTGTGTGTTTGCTTTACTATATGTACTGGTTTTTATTTATGTATGCTTTAGACTGGCCAACTGCAAATAGCTTCATTTTTTTGACTGACCTACCTTGACATTTCAAAAGTGCCTGTAAATGGTTTATTTGAAATAAATGCTTTTGATTCTTTGAATCTTTAAATTGCCGGGAAAAATCTTCAAGAAAATTTAAGCTCGAATTGAATTCAATGATAGCATTTGTCAATCCCATACGTTTTTGATTGTCACCTTTATTACGCTACCGCTGATAATAACGTCTCTTTTCTTCTAGATAATCTTTTGTTAATAATATTTATGTCGACTTCTTATTTTAACTCGTGATATCGTGACTTTGGGAAAGATTGAATCTTTACATTCATGATTGCATTCATTTTTTCCGTTGCTTTTTCAATTTTCGAATAACAAGATAATGCTAATATTTTATTCTGTTTTTTCGCAGGTATACCCAGAATTACAGTTAGCGGATCAGTTCAATATTATGTACCTGCAGAGTGCCTTATCAGCTGACTCTGGCGCGAGCACCAGGGCTCTTCAGCATGCTGTCAACAGTCCCAGCGATGTCACTGGCCACTTTACCGGGATCAGTTACTCCAAGGGAGCTTCACTTCTCCTCATGCTGAAACATCTCGTCACTGAAAATACTTTCAAGAAGGCTTTAAACATATTTTTGCTGGAAAAGTAAGTTACTTGCTCTTGTACAATTAGACTGTTGTAAATATACAGAGATTTTCATTAATAAGGGTTTAAACTTAGATGGAGTTGACACGGGAACGTGGGGATGGTTTTTTATGCTATTGATAGGCATACGTCTAACCAGTGTCTCACCTGCTGGTAAGTGAGAATACGGTTTTAGATGAAACACGCTTGCCAAGAAAAGAGCGGCGTTTACTCAGCAGTGGGTAATAAATTAAAGTTAGAATCATCCAAAAGGTGCGTATGCAAAAGACAAACTTTGGAAAGTTTTTCACCTTTTGCCAGTTCTATAGGAGGAATTAGCAAAAAAAAAAACAAAATGACTCAGACTTATTTTTAACCGACTTCCCAAAAAGGTTCTCAATTCAGTTATATGTTTTTTTATGTTTGTTACCTCATAACTCCGTCAATTTTGAACCGATTTGAAAAATTCTTGATATATCTGAAAGGATATACTTGCAGATTGGTCCCATTTAAATTTTATCAGAATCAGTTACGAAGTTTGGATTTAAAAAAAAAACACTACAAAGTAAAAAATAGCTTTAATTTCGGAAGTCGGTCTCAAAATACAAAGAAAGTAACAAAAACATGCCTTCCAAAATTAAAGTTATTTTTTACTTTGTAGTGTTTTTTTATTTATTTGGAAGTCAGTTGTATTTTTTTGTGAAAAGTTTTTAAATTGTTGTACTTAATTTATTAAAGAAAAAATATATTTTCAGCTCTTACGAACATGCATTCCCGGCTGATCTCTACTCTGCTTTTGCCAAAGCTGTGGCTGAAGACGCACCTTCTGCGACCTACGACATTTCTTCCTTCATGAAATATTGGGTAGAAGAGCAGGGATACCCAGTTCTCAAAGTTACCGTCAACCCGTCAACTGGTCGAATTGATCTTGAACAGGTAATTTTGCACCGCAGTGTTTCTTTTGTAAGCAACTAGCGTTCAATTTCTTCTAAAATGGAACACTAAAATAACTGTTACAGGTGAATACCTAAAATTTACACACACAACTTGTAAAAAAAAAAACGGTTAGGGGTCATTGTACCCATCATTGTGGACAACTTTCAGAATGGCACACCGATATCACCGAAATCGCTAAAAAGAGTTAGCTGTTCAGCTCATTTTGTCGATACATAGATATTTTATCAGGCGATTTTTTTTCACGATTACAATGTTGGTCCCATAATACAAGTTGTTAATAGGCTTGTGTTCTGAAAAAATCTAATTAGTCCGTCAGTTAAGTTATCAAAAAAAATTGACCGGTGTTTTATCTTTTGTTACGGGAACCAAAATTGACGAAGTTACGACGCTTTTAAAATTTTATAGAAAAAATAATAGATACATTTCTTCAGAACACTACAGAGCGGGTTTTTTATCTACGTGTCTTAAATTTACCACAGTTAATAAAAAACGATTGGCGGCGCTAGTGGACGGAATACACACCCATAAACCATCGTATTCATTTCATGTGCCCTTCTCCATCACCAGAACCGCTTCTTCGTCGCTGGCACTTCCAACCCAACATCGCAAGTTTGGCCTCTACCACTTACCTACACGACTCAAGAAAACCCTGACTGGGATAACCTTTCGCCTTCCAAAGTGATGACCACAAGGACAGACTTCATCGAAAACGCAGCAGGCCTTGGTTGGGTCATATTCAACGTACAACAGAAAGGTAAGAAAGTTCTGTATCAAGTTGTCAATAGTGTAGTTTAAGCTTATTGGATTCTGGGTTTTATGGCCCAAATTGGTAAACTGGAACAGATGGTCTGAATGCAAAGTTTTGGAGCGGTGACAGCCTACCCAATTTTATTTATTTATTTATTTATTTTATTTATTTTTAGCCCATTTTTGTCCCACTGCAAGGCAAAGGCCTCCCTTTCTTCTTTCCATTCTTTTCGGTTCTGGGCTAATGTGGACCAATCTTGACGATAAGCAGCAAGCTCGTCCCGCCATCTTCGTCTGGGTCTGCCGCGATGCCGCCGGACATTTTCTGGGACCCACATTGTGGTTGCTTTGGCCCATGAATCGTCTGACATGCGACAGAGGTGTCCGGCCCAGTTCTATTTGAGCATGGCCGCTTTTTGAGAGAAATCGGCAATTTGTGTTTTGGAGCGCACTGTGTTTCTAATGCGGTCCGTTAATCTGACTCCCAAAGCCGAAAAATTTGAAGGCCTCTCATAAGGTAGACCAATGACCTGGTGAGGATTGCGGGTAGCCGATGAATGCGACACGCACAATACTGTTTAATGTGGCGACACTCGAGGGAGGCCTATTTCCTGTCTTTCGGCTTATGATGATGATGAACCATGTAAATGCACACAGGTTCCGTAAGAATTGACAGCTCACTTTATCTAAGTTTTTACGGTGAAATTTAACAGAAATTATACGGCAATTGATTTTACAACCAGAACATTTTAAAAGTTGGTTGTTAGTAAAGCTTTGAAGGCAAGAGGCTCGCTTTGTGCCATGACGAGAATACGTAGGAACTTAAATGAAGGGATGTGGGTCTCTACTTATAGAACTTGCAAAATAAGATCTGAAATTAACTCGTATTTATTTTTTCTAGGTATCTACCGTGTGAACTACGACGAACGTAACTGGTGGCTGCTGGCTCATGCTCTAGATCAGGATTACACTCAAATTCATCATTTGAACAGAGCTCAGGTATGAAACGATATTATTAAAAGTATTTTTTTCTTGGCGTCCGATGGCCAAGGCAAAAGTGGTGAGAAGACCTATACGCCTGCTGCAGGGGCTGGTTCGATAGACGGAGCCCGCTAGGGCCAGTGCCTGCCAGGGTCGGAATTTGTTCGAAAAAGTCACCGCAGCCCTGGAACACATAGAGCGTTAGGAGTAACACGGATGAGTTTTAGTCTGTGGGAGTCTGGCGCTCCCTTCGTTGCTTCGTTCAAAGTGGCAGGAGTCATTTTTATGATTTCTTATCCATAAAAAGGATTTGGGGCCTTTACCTATTTTTCATTGATCTTCTAAATATAACGTTAGATACTATACAGTATTATTATAGAAGGAAACTGGTTACCTGGTCAACTTGTTCGACCGCCATTTTAGCCGACTTCAAAAAAGGAGAAGGTTATGCATTCACCATTTTTTTAGATTATATTTATATTTCTCTGTAGGCCGATTTATGTTTTTTTTTTAACCGACTTCCCTAAAATGAGCAGGTGCTCAATTCGGTTATTTTTTTATTTTTTTTTTATTTTTGTAACCTCATAACTCCCACATTTATGAACCGATTTGAAAAAAACGTTTTATCTGAAGGGAACCTGTCGATTGGTCCCATTTAAATTTTATTAAAACCGGTTAAGAAGTTTGGATTTTAAATCGAAATAGCTGGAATTTGTTTACTTGGAAGATGGTTTTATGTCATTCAAGTAAACGAAATTGCGTAGGTATTTTCCTTTCCTGCGATTTTGCAGTGGTGTAATTAGGTGTAGGGTACCTACCACTAAAAAGTGACAAATAAAGAACTATTTACAAAAAAAGTAAACCGACTTTATTTTTTACTTTGTAGTTTTTTTTGAAGTCGGTTGTATTTTTTTATACTTATAAACAAAAAATGTTTATGATAGTGACTTTGTTTCTAGATCGTTGACGACGTATTCGCTTTGATGCGTTCAGGCCAGTTGCCGTATACTCTCGGATTCCGTGTTCTCGGTTTCTTGAAGAAGGACACCGGCTTCTATTCCTGGTACCCAGCCATCAGTGGCTTCTCCTGGCTGAGGAACCGACTTGTGCACCTCCCTGAAAGATTGGCGACTTTTGATGTAAGTAGACTATTAAATATCTATACTCATATTATTATAAAGCTGAAGAGTTTGTTTGTTTGTGTGCTTGAACGCGAACGAAACGAAAAAATATTCATTTATCTGGAAAGGCAGGCTATAGATAATATAACATTACACTACGACCAATAAGAGGGGAGAATTAAAAAAATGTGATGAAGAAAAAGTTGCGCGGGTGAGTTAGTAGAAGATAAAATCACTACACAATATAGAACAAAGAACTCCGCAGCGTCTGTCTGTTCACGATAAACTCAAAAATTACTACACCAATTTTCATGCTGTTTTCACCAATTTATAGAGTGGTTCTCAAGGAAGGTTTTAGTATTCAATTTGTCAAGTGGGTGAAACCGCGAGGATCAGCTAGTATATAATAAAACATTGTGGCTTGGCCGCACACAAACAAGAGAATGAAGCTGCTTTCAGACTACGCTATAATATATATCATAGAGTATATAGCTCATAGCACAGCAATATCGCGCACCATACATTGTCAATAACATATAGTACACACACACACATGCACATGTAGTACAGTGTGAACGTGTCCATAACAATGTATGGTGCACGGTATTGGTGTGCTATGAGCCATATACTCTATGCTATTATATTATAGCGTAGTCTGAAAGCAGCTTAATGCAATAGAAGAACCTCGAGCGCCAGACACAGGGCCATTTGACTAGCAAATACGATAGTTGAAAAGCCAAAATATGAGGGTTTTGTCACGTGACATTTTGACAGCGTTTAACGTTTGTCAATTCCTTGTTGAAGTTTTGACGTCACTTTCGTTGCTCTACCGCTGACAGAATGTCACTTGTTTCTTTAAACAAGTGAAATTCTGTCAGTGGTCCACAGATGTTATAGTTGCGGGTCTAAAAGGCCACTTTAGAAGAATATTAATCATACAACAATCTGTCAAATTTAATTTTCATCTTTATCGCTAAAGCATTAAGTTCAAGATTGATTGGGAAAATTTGACAGTGACAGGTAGCATGATGTGCGTTCTGATTCTGCTAAAGTGGGCTTTTTAGACTCGTTGGAATAACTTTAATAAAATAATTTCAAGTTATATTTTCATGCTGCTTTGGAAACTCAGTGTGTGGTACCTCTACTACGTACCATTTTGATTGTAGTATGTCTAAGAAACGGAGACATTGACTATGTTTTTTAAAGTGAAACTTTTATTACATCGTCTCAAACTTTTTCGTCAGTGTGTTGCATGTCGCGTGACGGTCGGCCGCGGAGTAGGGATAAAGTGAAAAGCGCTCGTCAGGGCAGCCAAAGTATAAAATTAAGATTGATGAAGCGATTTTTATACCCCTAATAGAATACTAGCGGACCCGCGCAACTTCGTCTGCGTCACATTTACCATTAAGACTCGGCTCCTATTTGTCTTAGCGTTATGATATATAGTTTATAACCTTTCTTGATAAATTGGCTATCTAACACTGAAAGAATTTTTCAAGTCAGACCAGTAGTTCCTGAGATTAGCGCGTTCAAACAAACAAACTCTTCAATGCATTATTTAAGAACAAATTTGATTTCCATTAAAGGGTTAAAGTGAGTTAACCTTAAGAGATAGACATATGCTGTCCTGGACTTTTTTTTAGAAGTTTTAAAGAAGAATAATTTCTTAATAAGTACTTGATTTTTACGTAACTTAAACCGTTTACGCAGCGCACGCAACGGAAGCCTTTTTTCCCGCTTGCAGTATTTATTATTGCTGCTCCGCTCCTATTGGTCATAGCGTGATATTATATAGCCTATAGCCTTCCTCAATAAATGTACTATCCAACGCAAAAATATTTTTTCTATTCGAGCCGGTTATTCCTGAGATTAGCGCGTCCAACCAAACAAACAAACAAACAAACTCTTCTGCTTTATAATATTACTAGCTGACCCGCGCAACTTCATCTGCGTCACATTTTCCATTACTGCTCCGCTCCTATTTGTCTTAGCGTGAGTATATATAGCCTATAGCCTTCCTCGATAAATGGGCTATCTAACACTGAAATAATTTTTCAAATCGAACCCGTAGTTCCTGAGATTAGCGCGTTCAACCAAACAAACAAACAAACAAACAAACTCTTCTGCTTTATAATATTAGTATAGATAGTATAGACTATTCCGAATGTGAAAAGAAGTTTCACTTTTATTGTGGTTTCATAAAACCACACATGCGCTTTATGCGCTTGCTCTTGACTACAATCACGCCTGATGGAAAGCGATGGTTTAGTTCTATGATAAAATGAGTGTGCCCAGAAGATGCCTTTTCACTCTTGCTTTGAAGGCAGAATGTTCTTTAAACATTTATTTATATTTTCAGAGAGTACTTGCCGAGTACCTTGCTCCCGTGATTGCCGACCTCGGTTACTCAGTAGTTGCCAACGAGCATGTCACACGGACTTTGAACAGATTCTACGTACTCACCTTTGCTTGCAACGTGGTGAGGCTTCAAGGATGTGTGAACGATGCTGTGACAAGATTCCAAGCCCACCAGAGCGCTCCAACTGTCGTGGCCAATGTGTAAGGATAATGTCTAAACTTTGATCATAATTATTATCATCCTAATTCTATCCTATGTAACTTGGCGGGTCGGCGTAACACGTCTAACTGCGTCCTTACCGAGGAGAGTGAGAGACAGAGCATTGGTTTTTCGATTTAGCAGCAGTTTCTGCGGAAGTTGATTGCCTAGTGTTAGTAAACTAGGCAATAAATTAGTTTTGTATGTTTACTAACACTAAAATATGGTTGTTTGTGTGTACGAAATGAAGATTTTATTTTATTACGGTTCATGAGATACAGCCCACTGACGGACAAACGAACGGAACGACGGACAGGGCAGGCTTAGACTTTGGAACCCTAAAATGTAGCCTATAACCGTATTTAGGGTCCCACTCTCGCATTAATAAGATAAGTTAAGATTAAAGTTGCACTAAAAGAAACGTAAGCATCACTTTATACGAATCAATATTCTATGGGAATAGATGATAAAGCATAAATTACCAAAGCACATACGAGTACCCATCGCGTGACTGACCACTATCTACAATGTGTAAATCGCTATGATGATAAAAATCTAATATTGTTGAGTAACGGCTTAATAAAGTCAAGAGGAAATTGGCCAGGCCCATATGATAACGAGCATCAATTTGTTTAATAATAAAAGTTTTATAAATCTTCATATAGTTTGTGTGTACCGTCAAACCTGGTGAAAAAGTACGGCGGTTTGAATCGCATCGAAACTTCTATATTTTCATTGCCATCATCATCTGCCTAGCCTTTTCCCAACTATATTGGGGTCGGCTTCCAGTCAAACCGGATTCAGCTTAATACCAGTATTTTACGTGGAGCGGCTGCCTACCAGACCTCCACAACCCATTAAACGGGTAACACGGTACTCCTTGGCAAGACTCGTGTCAGATTTTCTGGCTTCTGACAATCTGCCAAAGATCTCCAAATGACAGCCGGGACCAACAGGTTAATGTACTTTCCGAGGCACGGAGGAAACTCGATATGTTAAGATGGTCACCCATCCACAGATCAACCTCGGCAAGCGTTGCTTAACCTTGAAAATCGACCTGTACGGCTGTTATTACTTAGAATTAAAATCAATGTAGTTTTTATCGACTTCCTAAAAAGGAGGAGAAGGTTCTCAATTCGGCGGGTATTTTTTTGTGTATTTTTACCGATTACTCCGAATAGATCCGATTTGTGTGATTTTTTTTAGTTCGATGCAGCATACTTGTTTAATTTTAGTTTAATAAAATAAGAGACCGTATTACTGCTAACAATGTTTGAATAATAGGAAATTCCCTTCAAAATTTTGTTTCGATTTACCCCTGTATTCTTATTTTTAACCCTTTTGTAAGTACTAACATTTTATGGTTTCGCTCCCGTAAATTTTGCAAAACAAGTACCTAGTCTATGACCGTCTCCAAGGTCCCAATTATCTTCGCACCCAATTTAATCACTTAATTTTTCCTATCATTCAAATTATTTCTTCTTTATAATGTCAATAAGTTCTATGAAATTAATGAGATGTCGACTAATTAAGAGGAAGGGTTTATTTTGCCGACTCCAACTAAATTTGTAGAAGATGTTTTTTTTTTCTCTTTCTTTCACTCTCTTGCTACTCTCTGCAGTATAGGCAATGAGCACTGGTGTCTGCATTCGCTGAGTTTTGTCTAACACTTGAGAGGAGTCCTCTGACCCCAATTAAATTTAAATTAAAATACTTTATTTGATAACCTTAAAGTACAACAAATTTGAGATTGGAGCCTCCTTTTAAGCAAAAGATGCCTGTATTAGGAGACTCCGCTCCTTCAAAAACAAGAAGTGTAAACTATACAATACGAGTACATATAATCAAAAACAAGGCGATTTGGGTGAATGAGGGTGCTTGTGTGTAAGTGAGGGTGTAAGAGTGTGTGTGTGTGTGTGTGTGAGGGTGTGTGTATTTGTGTGGAGTGTTGTGTTAGTATAGTGTTAGTGTATCTGTTGTAGAAGTGATTCAGTCTCACTATAGGTTAGCCTTCTTATCCATTCCGTTAGTATTTTTTTGCATTCAAAACAATTCTAAGGATAGATGTAAATGTGTTTATTAATAGCATTATAAAGCTGAGCTGACCGTTTACAAAGTTGAATACTGGCGAATAGTGTTCTTGTTTGTGGTATTTTAAATATAATATATTTTCTTCTTTTAGCCAATATTCTGGGATCATAGGTTAGTGCTTTATGTTTTGTGAGAACAACTTGAGTAATGTTAAGCTTCCGGACCGTTAAAAGGTTACTGATTTGATAAAGTTTTTCAGTACAATATGTCCGTGTTTTAAAATACATACACTTTTAATGAGAGCCCGTTGTGTTCGCTCTAATTCTAATAATTTTGTTTTATTCCTCTGTCTTTATCTATTTTTAGTCAAATATAGTACGTAGGTTAGTCACACTCTGCCCGGGCTGCGGAATTTGTTCGAAGGTGTCACCGCGGTCCTGAAATGCAAAGAGCACTAGGAGGAAAACGGATGGGTTTTAGTCAGTAAGAGTCTGACACTCCCTTCTGCTCATACATTTCCCGTCCTTAAAAAAAAGGCTGTACCTCTTTAGTCTGTTAAACTGGATATCATCACTCGTTATTAGGTCTTGCGCCATTTTGTTGGAGTGGTCTGCTAGTCTGCAGTGCATTTTATTCTTCTTTTTTTACAGGATCAACCCTAACCTCAGACGCCACGTATTCTGCCAAGGTATCCGTGCCGGTGGCGCTGAAGCATGGACCTTCATCAACAATCGTCGTCAGAGTTCCAACAATCAGGCAGATGAAGTGGCAATGCTGAGAGCTTTGGGATGTACTATTAATGATGCATCTAGGCAACTGTGAGTATTTTGATCTATACAATTATGAACATGACATAAATTACAGCGGTCGTATTAGAGATGTAAAAATATTTAAAGTTTTATAAGCCCCAAGTTAGTTCTTGCCCCATAAGTCTTTGGCTTTAATTCTTATTAAGGTCGCAGGCAAGTCCGGTTTAGCAGACGTCCTCTAATATGTGACCAGCGATAGACCAGTCACAACTAACAAAAACTTGAAAGAAATGAGCTTGAGTCTTTGAATGAACGTTTTGTAAAATATCATCTATATCTTCTACCATCGGACATCCAGACGCATTGCAACTTATCATCACATTGCACCTACTATGTTGTTATTCCACCAATTCGCATTAAGCGTTTCCAAGCGTCTTTCAAAATGCGCACAGCAAAGGAGTGGAACTCTCTGCCTGCGTCTGTGTTTTCGATAGCTTACAACCCTAATCTTTTCAAAGTTAGAGTGAACAGGCTACTTCTGGGTAAGTTCGCTCCTTCGTAGAGTTTGTCTCTGTCATCTTTGACCTCGACAAGAGTCAAGAGTAAACACATTTTAAAAAATATATCGTTTGTAAACACTTAAAAAGAATTCACAGTTATAGATACAATTCATTTAAATAGAACAAAGTTCACTGAAAAGTTAAAAACTTAGTTAATATCTTTTTATTATTTTTACACTTGAGCTGGGTTTGCTCTTGAAACTAGTCTAGGTCAGAGATGACAGAGACAAAGTCTACGATGGAGCGAGCTTACCGAGAAGTAGCCTGTTCACTCTAACTTTTAATCTTCACAATTGAATGATTAAAAACGCTAAATCTGTCATTATACGTTCCGGTTTTGTTGGACTAAAAATTGCAATGATTGCGAATTGAACTGACAATTTTTCCATAATATTATTTTTATTGTACCTATCTATCTACATAATATTATTTCTGTGTTTCATCAGGTACTTGACTAACATCTTGAACGATGACATCGTGAAGGCTCAAGATCGAGTGAACGCTTTCACTTGGTTCTACATGGGAGACCGTTCGAACGCCAGGACGGCGCTTACGTTCATACGGAATAACGTTGATGCCATCAGAAGAGCGTAAGTATCTTTATATTGCATTTACTTTTACTGTTACAGTGGTTCAAGTGCCAAACACTGTACCTACTTTCGGGGATTTATTGAATGCCACCGATGCTGCAATTAACGTTGCCACCATCGACTCAATAAGAAGAGATTTAGTTTTAAATAAATTTCTATCTTTTGTTTGCTGTTGTAGATCGTACCTTTTTAATGCTATAAGGACTAAATATTAGGTTAGAAGTCATTTTAACTTTGTGATTTCGTGACTGTCAAAATGAAATCACTATCACTACATAATATTATAAAACAAAGTCCGCCGCGTCTGTCTGTCTGTCTGTTCGCGATAAACTCAAAAACTGCTGCATCGATTTTCATGCTGTTTTCACCAATGGATAGAGGTTCTTGAGGAAGGTTTTAGTTCATAATTTGTCAAGCTGGCGAAGTCGCGGGCACCAGCTAGTATTGACAAATTTTTAATTTTGACTTTGTCAGTGTGAGTGCTCTGGTTATAATTACTTGTCTGTTTTTAATGCCAGCAGATGCTTAAAAATATTTTCATACAGTAAACGATACTGAGTAAATTTTAGGTTTCTAATTTTATTCACCTGAAAGACTATAAATTTTTTTATTTATTATAATACTAGCTGACCCGGCGAACTTCGTTTCGCCTAACAGTCGATTCTTTAATTTTTTAGTTTTTTTTTTTTAATAAACGTAGCCTAAGTTACTCCTTATTACATCAGCTACTTGCCAATAAAACTCCCGTCAAAATCGGGCCCGCCGTTTCAGAGTTTAGCCGGAACAAACAGACAGACAGACAGACAAAAATTGTAAAAAATGTCATTTTGGTGTATGTACCGTAGATATATTCATTTACATGTAGTATTACAAACAGACACTCCAATTTTATTTATATGTACGTATGTATAGAGTATAGATGATTTAATGAATTGTGATCTTTTACTTGACTTATAAACTGTGATTAACTTGATGTTTGCAGGGTTGTCCTCCCGGCGTGGTTTAACAACGTTCTCAGTGGCATCGCCGGCTATTTGGACACAGACGGCTTGAACGAAGTGAGTAGTAAATAAACTACACGGAAAAATATAAAGCCTTGTAAAAATAAATTGCTAACAATATTATAAAAATAGTGTATTTAAATAAATAAAAAATCATTTTTTTGCTTGAAAATTTGCAAAAATTGGTACCTTAACGATGAGTTACTACGTAGTACTAGTACTAGTAATAGGACATCTTTTCAAACGTACGTCTTTTCTCGGAAAGTCACTTATAAACCGACTGAGAAATTTTCTACAGAAATTCAACTTGTATGTTATGCATAATATGCGAAATTTGAAATTGGAACCGCATCATAATATCAATACTAAGATACAAAATAATACACGGATCCTCCTTTTCTAGATCAGGTTAATTTATTTATATACTAAAATACTAACAAAAGATATTTGTTCCTAGATGGAAACCTGGCTCAACGCCAACCAGGTCCTTGTTCCTGAATACGAAGTTGGTCTCGCAGCCATACGGTCGGCCAGGACTTCCATGGAATGGGGCACGGCAAATGCTGACCAAGTTCTATCGGCTGCTGAAAGTACAGAAGAATTAACTTTACCTCCTACACCAGAGCCTACCACACCAACTACAGAATCTTCTACAATTACTACAGAGGCCACTACTACACCGACAGAGCCTACAACAACAACTACGCCAGCACCGACCACAATACCGACTTCAGAAACCACTCCAGATGCGACAGAAAATCCGACTACGGTTACTACAGAAGGAACTACGACACCAGAACCTAGTTCGGCGGCAATCTACATGCCAACAACTATGCTGTTGTTGTGGACAGCACTCGCTATGCTGTTGAAATAATATTCTTGATGAATGTTATTTTTACAATTAAGTAGTCTTTAAAATACTCCAAATAAATTGTCTGAGCAGTTTCTCGGACCAACCGGCTGGTCAACATTTTTATAATAATGACATTAGAGTTAAGTGAAATGGTAATGCATTTTGTAAATACATATGAGTGAAAATTAATACAGGATGTTTTGTTAAGTTGTTTTTGTTTGATTTTAAATCTGCGTTCTGATGCTATGATGGAACTAATGTTATTTTTGTATACGAGTAGTATAATTTTGGTCAGTTGCGATAAAAATTGAATTAGAATACTGTTTAAGTAGGGTTCCGTAGGTACACGAAAGGCAATGGGTAACTAACTGGTAACTTGTTAGTTATCAAGAGGTATTAATCTTGTTATTTTCAGAGTGTGTATTTCTGTTGTAGCTATGACAAAAAATAATATAAAATTGAAATACAAAAAAAAAAATGTTTCGACTCGAACGTGGCCGATTTTTATTTCTTTTTGTTCAATTTTAACTTATTAGTGGGAACCCTTCCATGTGCGAGATTAACTCGCAAATGACCACTTTTCGATTTATAATTAATTCTGTTAAAACAAATCATATTTATTTTATACTAGCTTTCGCCCGCAACTTCGTGCGCGCATATCTCGATTTTTTCCCGTTCCCGTAGGAATTTCGGAAAATCTCCTCTTAACACCCCTACGGAGTGTTATGAAGCTAACTACGACCAGTAGTATTGGCTGTGACATGATATTATATAAATCAGTGTGTCAGGTTTGCTTTTTATATAATTTTATTCAAACTTTGACTCGCTCTCTTGTAAAGTTGCCGATTTACACATCCGACCATGTTAATAGGTATAGCCGAAATAAAATAATACCAAAACAAGTTCAAATATACAGGTACAGCCCGAAAAATGCTTTGCATGTAAACTATTACCTGAAAAAAAAATGCTAAATGCAAAAAAAAATGTTAAAACTTCTAGTTGAATAAAACACGACTGATAATTTAATTTATTAGTATTTTAAACTATTACCTACTTGAAAAAAAAATATGCTAAATGCAAAAAAAAAATGTTAAAAACGTCTAGTTCAATAAAACACGACTGATAATCTTTTTAGGGTTCCATAGCCAAATGGCAAAAACGGAACCCTTATAGATTCTTCATGTCTGTCTGTCTGTCTGTCCGTCCGTATGTCACAGCCATTTTTCTCCGAAACTATTAGAACTACGCTGTTGAAATTTGGTAAGTATATGTATTTTGTGAACCGCATAAAGATTTTCACATAAAAATAGAAAAAAAAACAATAAATTTTGGGGGTCCCCATACTAAGAACTAAATCTCAAAAATTTTGTTTTCATTGTACCCACACGTGTGGGGTATCTTTGGATAGGTCTTTAAAAAGTGAAATTGAGGTTTCTAAGATCATTTTTTCCTAAACTGAATAGTTTGCGCGACAGACACTTCCAAAGTGGAAAAATGTGTCCCCCCCCCTTAACTTCTAAAATAAGAGAATGATAAAACTAAAAAAAATATATGATGTACATTAACATGTAAACTACCAGTGAAAATTGGTTTGAACGAGATCCAGTGAGTAGTTTTTTTTAATACGTCATAAATCGTAAATCGCAACTTCTGCTTATGGAATCCTCAGTGCGCGAGTCCGACTCGCGCTTGGCCGGTTTTATTATTATTATTGTAGGTCTTCGTTTTACCTGTGTATTTTTTTTTGCAAAAACATTATAAAAGGCAGAAATCCAAAATAAACCGGTCACGAGCAAGTCGGGCTCGCGCACCGAGGGTTCCGTAACATCATATAAAAAATATGAATTCCTTTTAACTTTTAATCGGCGAGGCCTATATTAATTGTCAGAGAATTTAAACACTGCAATTTTAAAATATCGCAATTTTAGGTAAGTGCCATCTCTTGACAGCTGCTGGAACTAATGTGATTTTTGTTGATGATTTATGAAAGTGTGCTATTTAGAGACATCGTTTTATTTTTAACCGACTCTCCAAAATGGAGGAGCTTCTCAATTCGGTTTTTTTATGTTTGATACCTCATAACTCCGACAATTATGAACCGATTTGAATTTTTGTAATATCTGAAAGGATATATTTGCAGACTGGTCCCATTTAAATTTTATCTGAATCGGTTACGAACTTTGGATTTTAAATCGAAATAGCTGGAATTCATCTACTTGGATGACGGTTGTATGTCATCCAAGTAATCGAAATTGCGTATTTTGCTTTTCTGCGTTTTTGCAGTGGTGTTGTTAGGTGTGGGGTACCACTAAAAAGTGAAAAATAAAAGACTTTTTACAAAAAAAAAACAACTGACTTCAAAAAAAAAAACAATACAAAATAAAAAATTACTTTACTTTCGGAAGTCGGTGTCCAAATACGAAGAAACTAACAATAACACCGATTTCCGAAATTAAAGTTATTTTTTACATTGTGTCGTTTGTATTGTCGGTCGGTCGGTCAGTCGGTTGTATTTTTTTGTAAAAAGTTTTCATGTAATCTTTAAGTTACATAAACTTCTATCACATGGAATTCCAGATTTTTCTCCATGCAAACTTCGAAAAAAGGGGGGGAACTGTAATTTTTTTATGGTATTCCTACGCACATTATGTAAAGAGTGGTATCCGTTCGGAGTAGAAAATAAATATGAGTTGTAACAAATACCAAGCGGTATTAGTAGTTGGTATTAGAACGGAATAAATCTAATTTACTACTTCGTGAGTCATTTTTATCTAAGAATTTTGTCTTTTAACATGAAACTGCGATATACGATTAAGTTAGAAAATTTAAACCTTCACCTATTTTGGATAGTTTTCAATGATATCCACCGCTAAACTACTTATATTAAACGCTCTATACAATGTTATCACTGTAATCTTATTTGAAGATGTTTCTGTCGATTCAATTGAGAGAGGGCAATAGTCGAAATATCTCTCGTGAAGTAAATAGTAGATAATGTTAGTTCGTCATAATCTAACTTTGTTGAGTTGAATAGGTATATTTAAAGAAAGAAAAAAAAAAATACCTAGTTTTTTTTTGTTGGAGTCGTACTCGCTTGCAAAGGGTTCCGAACAATTTTTTTTTTACCATGATGTTATTTTAACACTACAGGCTTCTTATACTTAGGTTTTCCTGTAATTTTTAGGTAAAGAACTATTATCTGCAATTATTTCAAAATTTTAGGCTCAGTAGTTTCGGAGATAATCTGAAGGGAATCTGTTGTGCCGTTTCCGTTTTAAACGGAATCCTTATAGAATAACTTGGGTGTCTGTTTGTCTGTCTGTCACAGTCAGGTACGCATATGATCTTCTGTGACCCAAGTACGGACGCGTTACCTAAATTATTAAATTTTTAGTAGGGGGGTCACTTTTGGTGGCCAAAATAGAAAATTTATTAAAAAAGATTTTGAACAATCTGATATATCAAATGAAAGTGCTTATTGTAAGGATTATCTCCGAAATTATCTCCGAAACTGCTAAGCCTAAAAGTGTGAAAAAAAGAAGAGCACGCGAGTTTGACTCGCTCTTAGCCAGTATTTTCATTAGGAATCCTCCTGTGATAGCCGGGAGTTTGGAATTTGGTGGTATAACACGCGCTGCCTCGGTGAGCACGTTTCGCCGTTGGTCCTGCGTCAGATTTCACTACGAGTGTCGGGTTGCCATCCCATTGGTATGTGAATGTGAAGGAAGAGGGAATGCACATGTATTTGCTTTGGATGTAGGACGACAAAAAATCTACATCGCAACAAAAAGAATCGCGACGCCATATATCCAACTAGCGGCGAACTAAAAATCCTACATCGCGCAAGAAGAGTACAATGTAATTTGAACATATACATCTCCCGAATATCAACCAGCCCGCCAGGCACAACAACCGCCGGTCGGCGGGTCCTCCTTTTTCAATGGAGGTTTGCGGAACTTTACTCTCTGTACCGCATGCCTCCAAATGAGCTTATACATTATAATATATCCCGCACCGAAGGCTAGTCTCCGTGGAAATTGGTCACCATGGCCGAAATCGGTCAAGAGGACTACACTGTGATTCTTCTAATTTTCTAAAAATATGAACTAAAAAAAAAACATAAATTTAGATGATTAATAAAAACAATGCATTTACCTTTTGTAAATGGGGTACTACTAGACATAATGAAGAAGATACACTACTTTTTAAATGATTTGCTTCTAATTAACAGTAAACCCATAAAACATGACTAGTTTAAAGACGAGTGCTGCACAATCATGAATGATAACACCACACTTAAGATGACGCTTATCAGTCGCAGAGTAACGACTGACAAATATCTGATGATATACTTGTACACACAGTTAGCACAGTAGTTGGTACTCGTGAACACGGCAGGTTAGTACATTTTGTTTAAATTTATTACATTTAAAATAACCAGGGTACGTTGCAACCCGCTATAATGCGGGCCATACACTTTCAAGTAATCAGACTCGTTCAAACAGTTTTATCAAACTGACATGACTGTCTGTGGGAAAATTTGATAATAATTGAGTAGTACTGGCATGAAGAAATACGAAATTTTGTTTTAAACTTTCATGGTCACTGACATTACAATAGTTAATTACGGGATTACTACCATGTACCTTTTAATAATATTGTACACTCGAAAATAAAAAGGTACATTGTAGCAATCCCGTAATTAACTATTCTAACGAAATTTCGTGTTTACATTTGAGGAAACAGTTTAAACCAGACTATTTGATTAAATTACTTAAACCTGTATGGCCCGCATATCACTTAAATCCAATCATTTGATTACCTTTGTGAAAACCTAATGTATCTGGTTTAACCCGGAAACTTAATTATAACGATGATACTTTGAAAATATTCGTCATCATAATCATCAACATCAGTCAAAAGGCGTCCACTACTAGTATTGCCAATTGCATAGATCCCAAACCAGGATGAATCGTTAAAAAAAAGTGCTTCTTCCTTTGATTAAATTAATACGTAAGAGCATTTACGACGTTCGATAATTTGATTTCATAAAAACTTTAAACTGATTTTAATTTAAACTTCCTGCGCATGAGTACAGGAGGTACATTCATACGCCTTTATAAATTAGTGACTTTTTGAATAAAATATTTTTTAACAAACTTCCCAAAAAAGTAGGTGGTTCTCAATTCGGTTGTATTTTTTTTTATGTTTGTCACCTCATAACTCCGTCATTTATGAACCGATTTGAAAAAATCTTATTCCTTAAAAATCCCAATAATTTTTTTTCACCATTTGGATTTTCGAAGTAGCTGGAATTCGATTACTTGGACGATGGTTTTTTTTAATTTGTCATCCAAGTAAACGAAATTGTGTATTTTGGTTTCCTGCGATGTTGCAGCGGTGTTTTTAGGTACTACCACTAAAAAGTGAAAAAATAAAAAAACTTTTTACAAAAAAAAATACAACCGACTTCCAAAAAAAAAACACTACAAAGTAATAAAATAACTTTAATTTCGGAAGTCTGAGTCAAAATACGACGAAATTAACAAAAACACCGACTTCCGAAATTAAAGTTATTTGAACGTTCGGCGTCACTTATGCTGCAATACGACCACAACAGAAATCAGTTAATTGGTTGTGAACGTCTAGTAGGCAGTAGCTCCACGTAAAATACTGGTATTCAGCTGAATCCGGTTTGACTGGAAGCTGACCCCAATGTAGTTACAAAAAGGCTAGCCAGATGATGATGGTCTGAAATAAGGATTATTATTCTTATTCCTGTAGGTAGACAGTCGATTTTTTTTTCAGATTGCGTATTTCTATTGCAGCTAAAAAACGAATAATAAAAAAGACGGAACCCTTCGTGTACGAGTCCTCACTCGTCGGGTTTTTTACGAGAGAGACACAGATCTTTAACTATAATTTTTTTAAACATCACATTTTTAAATGTTCTGTAATACCTTTTTAGACCTCAGCATCTTGCTTATGCGAATGAAGTTTCATTAAAATCGGCTAATTCATTTCTAAAAACAAGGACTAAATGTGCATGAATGTAAACAACATAAGTGTTGACATTGTTTAATTTTTTGTCAGTGAATCATTGTTTTCTTAAAAATGTTATAAATCATATTACTAATAGGGACTACTCACACTTATTTATTTCCATTCACGTCTCTCTGAACGATTTTGGTCACACTTATACAGATCTGCTTCTATCAGCCGCGTACAGCGTCACTAGCATAATAATAGCATATTTGTCCTCATTTAATACTTGTTTGCCGCGAAAGCTGAATAGATGCGGAAAATTGAACGGATGCGTACGCGTCTCTATATAAAATCGTTGTTTTCTATGGGCATAAAATATAACTAAATAATTTATGAGTAGTCACTTAATCATCAACATTGCTTCAGTTACTTGATTTTAAGTCACTTAATTTCCTTTTATGATTAATTGTTACTTCTATTTTTATCTCCGACTCAACTTTAGTTTTAAACCGGTTCTTGGTTGAACATTTTAAATATAGAAGTTTTGGAATTTCATAGTCTCGATATAAAGTGATTAGTTGGTCTAAAAAGGTCACTTTAGCCAACAAATCAAGCTACTCAAAACTGTAAAATTTTCCCAATCAAATTTAAACCCTAATGCTTATGAGCGATAAAGATGAAAATGAAATTTGACAGATTGTTGTATGATTAAAATTATGATTTAGACTGCGTTTGAGATAAACTATTTCCTGGATCTACTATTTTTTAAATTATACGCTTCACAAGGTATACAATATTAGTCACTTCATCATTGTCTATACGTATATTTTCATCTTCAAGAAGAACTTCTATTGCTACTCCTGCGTTGTAATATTTACTATTTCTTTTACAGCCACTACTTATAAATACTTACACAGATACGTTTTTTGCAGACATGTATCGAAATCTGCTGTTTTTAGCATTAACATGCTTAAGTCTATCAAACGATGCATACGCTACTGACACCAACTATCGACTTAATACTCCGATAGTACCATCAGAATATCAGATATTGATAACACCATACTTCGACACTGGTGATGCAAACCAATTCACGTTTGATGGGACTGTCAGCATACAGTTCACGACTACTGCAAGTACCAATCAGATCAAACTTCATTCCCAAGACCTTACGTTCAGTGCTGAAAACGTCGTTGTAGCAGTCTACACCACAGGGAATATTATAGCACTCAATGCTACTAATGGTCTCGAATTTAACACCAACTACACGTTTGCTTACATAAATTTGGTAAGCAATTTGGATGCGGGTGTGGACTATATTTTACAGATCAGATACAAAGGCCCGATAAGAGCAGATTTGAATGGATTCTACAGGAATTACTATTACCAGGATGGAGTCAAAAAGTAAGTACGGTTGTAACTCTATAATTATAAAAAATAAACGATTAAATATTTATTGGTAGACCAGTGGGAACGGCCCTGACTTTATGGATGGTTAAAACAATCCTTACGGTTAACCATAGACGCGATACTTGGTGAAATTATTGTATCGCCACTGATTCCAAAACCTTGAAGAAAAACATCGCGAAGAAACAGCCAATTGGGACTTGTTGTACTTATTAACACCAACTTTTTCGCACGAAAAGGGAACCTGTAACCCAACAGTCGACAAAATTATAGGTTGCTAATACGGTATCATTATCAAACTTTTCACGTTGAAAACTATAATCTTCTTCGGGGAATTACAGACCCGATGGCTATTTAGAAGTGAACTGTAAGTTAAATACTCAATAATCTTATAACATAAGGTAAATTCGAAATAATCTACTAAGTACCTACTTGGCACGATTAGCGCGTGCAAGTAGTTGCTATTGTTAAACACTTAAACTTTATCATGAGGGCAATAAATTCATTTGAAGTTGAGGAATAGCCGTTAGATTATCGAACAAAAGACTTTGCTTAACGGAAGGAGGAAAAAGCGAGTAGTAATTATAGTAGGTAACACTAGAGGCCGACCGCGACTTCGTCCGCGTACAAATTCTCGTTATTCCCGTGTAAATCTCGATCCCTCGGGAACTCCGGGATAAAGACTAGCTAATGTGTTATTCTGGGTCTTCAGCTACCTACATACCAAATTTCATTGTAATCGTAGTATTTGCGTGAAAGAGTAACAAACATCCATACATACTCACAAATTTTCGCATTTATAATTTTAGTAGGATACTTTTTAGCTACATAGGAGTAAAAATTAATAAAAGCTAGTAGAAAATATGTATGAATGTGCACACGGAGAAAAAAGGGGGGAATTATTCATAGGGCTTCTAAAAACTCGTCCACATTACTGTTAGCGGGAACAGTATCCATAACACTTCAGGATGGCCACCAACCAATTAACCTTCAAATTTAGAGTTCGTGAGCACATTCGCAAGAAGTTGGCAGTCTCATCACAGCGCTAATATTTCTCAACTGTCTATTTGTACTAATAGTATAAGTATGTTCGTAATTTATTTTTTCAATTAAAGTTTTGTTATATTATATGTAATATGTATAGTTTATATAACATGTATGTATTATGTTTGTATATTAATATATCAATCGCTTTTCTGTTCTGCATATTGCACCTACCACTATTTGTCTCTACATCACCCAAAGGTTGACTGGTAGAGAATTCCTATGGCATTAAGTCCGCCTCTGTACATTTGTGCTTAAACTGTTAAATAAATAAATAAACATGAGCTGCGTTGCCACGTTGAGTGGCAATTCTGAGTCATTGGCTAAAGAAAAGGCCAGCCCTCTAATCACGACGTGAAGAGTTGACTAACTGCTTGCTGATTTCACGAATAATTCCATGAGCACCCCGGATCCTATGCCCCTAAACTACTTAACTAAGAATCACTAGTTTACAATTTTTTTTTTTTTTTTTTTCCTTAGGATGAGACGCATCATTTCTTGTAGATTTTTTGAAAGAATTTATTGGATTTTTTCCCATCCCTAAAAAAAAAAAAAATGGGTACTAAAACACTGTATATTTATTTTCCACTTTTCCCAGACTGAGACATTTTATCACTTCCTAGCTTCTGCCCGCTTATTCCAGTTCCCGTAAGAATTTCGCAACTCAACAAATCCTCTCTTAGTGCTTCCCTGCAATCTTCAAGAAACCTGCCCGCTAAATTTCAGTTTTCTACAACGCTCTGCTAGTCTATTCTGTAAATAACCATTTCGATATCGACTTCACCTGAGTGACTAAGCTTACAAAGTGAACTTTATTTCACACATCATAAGGTCTTATATTTATACGAATTTGAAACTCACCTCGGATTCCGCTGTCGAGACACGAAAATGTTGTTACAGAATAGCACTGCAGATCCGAATGTACGTTGTCTGTTAGTCACTCAGAAATGGAAGAATTTTAAATTAAAATTACAACTGATGGTTTATCTTCGAATATCATCACGTATCAAGTCCATGCGTTTTTTATTTTTCAACAATCGTCGCTGACAATATGCCACTTAGACAATTATGCAATAAAAACAGAATCAAGAAAATATTTCAGTAGATAACATTACCTCATCTATGCCAAAGCAAACATATTTGATAATGCTGAGATCACTTATCAGAACAACACATCTACAACAAAGATAGCAGGCATTTTCAGTGACGATAAACATAAGCTGGTATAAAATGTCTGAAGATAAAGGTTATACTGAACTAATTTACTTTTGCTGAAGGCATTAGATTAGAAAGTGTGGATTCATCATTTCTATCATTAATGCTTGCCTAGTAATTATTTGAGTTTTATAATTAAAATACATAAAATGTTTCAAATTATTATGCAATTGACTTGACGACACGGTTGGCGCAGTGGTTGAGCGATTGACTGGTGCGCAACATGTCGCGGGTTCGATATTTGTAAGACCTACAAGTATTTGTTCCGAGTCTGGGTGTTTTTCTATCTATAATATGTATGTATTTACAAAAAAAATGTATATAAGTAGTTTATCAGCCATATCGTTACCATAACACAAGCATTAGGTTGCTTAGCTTGGGACTATATGGCGTTGTGTGAAATGTCCAAGGATATTATTTATTTATTATTGTTATTTCTTTATTAATTAAAAGTAACTGCCTCTTTGATTGCCTAAAGGTCTGACAGTCAACGAGCCACAGATCATATAGCCTTATTGAGTTTTTTAAAATAAGAATGTTCACAAACGATTTGCACCTAATTTATGTCTGTGTTTCCGAACAATTACAACCCTAATATTTTCAAAGTCAGAGTGAACAGGCTACTTCTGGGTAAGCTTGCTCCATCGTATGATTTTTCTCTGTCATCTCTGACATAAACTAGAGTCAAGAGCAAACCCATCTAAAAAAAAAGACTCTTGCCTATGGTCATCAGGTTCACAAAAAATATGCGACATTTTGTCAGATGCGACTGAGATGCGAATTCGAAACGTTGCTTATAAAAACAGGCCTTGAGCCTAGTTTAGGCACCAGTCTCCCACAATATAATGCCCCTCCTATATGTAACCATAGATTTAAGGTAACAATTAAGAGAAATATTGTGGAGAAAATAAACAAATTTTTTATCTTAAAAAAAAATAAAAAAAAAATACTAGAAATGGCACCGATAAATGTACATCTGCGGGTCTAAAATGCCAGTTTAGCAGAATCAGAAACCACATCACGCTACCCGTCACAGTCAAATTTACTTGAACCTTATGCGTTAGCGATAAAGATGAAAATGAAATGACACAGATAGTTGTGTGGTTAACATTATGATTCTGCTAAAATGAACTTTTTAGACCCGCTGTCCCCTTCGCGAACATGTTGTCTTTAGTTTAAATTGTTTGGGGGTTACAGCTTCTTGCGTCAGAGGCCACATACGATTTGACTTCCTCATTATTAACTTTAAAACTTTGTAACTTAACTTTTGACTTTTTTTTTTTCAAAATTTAACTTATTTATTTTGCAAATAGTACCTAAATAAATGAATATTCTTACTATAATATAACTTGCAATGAAAACTCCTAACTCAAATATGGCATCAAAAAATTCTCAAAGGACAGGCGGTATTGCCACGTTGAATGGCAATGCTTGTCCTCTGTCTGATGTAAAAGTCAGCCCCTGGGTCACACGAAATGTCAACTAAGCTTTTAGCTAATTCTTAAAATAACGCGTGATATTTAGAATTTTACGTTAAGACGATAAGTTTTATAAATTAGATTAGCTATTCAAAAGAACTGTTTACTAGGGCAAATAACTTTTGTGGTAACCAAGTACAAAAAATGCATATTCACTATTGGTCCGGTTCTAATTTTTAATTTAATTTATCTTTATTTCAGGCAAAGGTAAGTCTGTATGTTGCAAAACACATCGTTAGTAAAGTAATGCTAGAAATACACACAAAAATACAAATAAAAGGTGTTATTAATACCCAAAATATGTACGTACACAAAAAAAAAAAAAACTCATTTCCTATTTTTGTGCAGGTGTACACTTGCCCAGTACGTACAGTACAGTACAGTAGTAGTAAAAGGACTGTTTATTTTGCACGCTAACGTTCTGAGGACAGTGTTGGTGCTACCACAGACCCTGCTCATCATTGACGCAGTTCTTCTCCTAATGATGGAGAAGAAATCATCGATGGAAGCATTCGCAAACATTGCGGAAGCACTGCAGTATCTGGGTTTCCTCAACAGTGCCCTCAGAGCGTCAATGAATATTCTTACTATATCTAATGACCATGTACATATATTTCAGATGGCTAGGTGCAACTCAAATGGAGCCGACTCACGCCAGGAAGGTGTTCCCTTGCTTTGACGAGCCTGAATTTAAAGCCACGTTCGTAATTGGGATCGATCGGCCGGCTTACTATCAGCCATCGCTAGCCAACACTGATTTAGAACGGAGAGAGACTTTGTAAGTTAAAAAAATATTATCTTCATTTATTATATTACTAGCTGACCCACGCAACTTCGTCTGCGTAACATTTTCCATTAATGCTCGGCTCCTTTTGGTCTTAGCGTGATGATATCCTTCCTCGATACATGGGCTATCTAATACTGAAAGAATTTTTCAAATTGGACCAGTAGTTCCTGAGATTACCCCCTACATAAATGGTTTATTTGAAATATAAAATGCTTTGAATCTTTGAATCATACAAAGTTACAAACAAATGTTACCTCTTTATAATATTAGTATAGAGTATAGATTATACAAACATTTTACTGAGTTGTTAAACTACATGTTATAATTCAACGTCCTTTGCCGCGTCTGTCTGTCTGTCTGTCTATTCACGATAAAATCAAAAGCAACTGCACCGATTTTCATGCTGTTTTCACCAATGGACAGAGTGGTTCTCGAGGAAGGTTTTAGTATCTAATTTGTCAAGCTGGCGAAGCCGCGGGCTAGTTGTCTATAAAACACAGGCCCCAAGGACTTAAAACTAGCTTCGCGTGATTCCTAGGAAACACTCAGGCTCTAGACTATCTCTGTACCAAATTTCATTTAAATCAGTTCAGTAGTTTAGGCATGAATGCGTAACACACTGACGGCCAGAGATACTTTCGCATTTATTAAATTAGTATTACTATAGATAAAATCTGAATCAAATTGAGCACTCCATTATCATAACGCAATTACATTGGAATTAATCTATTTTGATTTTAAAGAAATAGGGTTTACCAAAGATTACAGACGGTATCTGAAGTTCGTTTTTGAATTCCAGGACAAATGGCTATATTAGAGAAATCTTCTACCCGACGCCAAGGATGGCGACCTACTTAGTTGCATTCTTGGTCTCGGAATTTGAAGCGGCTGCTTCGAGTCCAAATGGAACCCAAGAGTTTGGAGTCTACACCCGACCAGACGCTAAGAACCAGAGTGAATATGCCTTCGAATTTGGCAGAAAGGTCGTGGACGCTTTGGGCACATACTTTGGCATCAATTACTACTCGACCAACAGCCGTTTGAGGCTGGATCATGTCGCTTTGCCCGACTTTAGAGCTGGTGCCATGGAGAATTGGGGGCTCATTAAGTACAGGTACGATTTTATTTTTTTGGCCAATGTAAACTCCGTCCACTAGCGCCGCCAATCGTTTTTTTATTAATTGTGGTAAATTTAAGACACGTACATAAAAAACCGCTCTGTAGTGCACTGAAGAAATGTATCTATTATTTTTTGACAGCTATTTTTAATACATAACTCATGGCTAAATAGCCAAAACGGCAGTTATTGCTAAAAGTGGCCACTTTTTGCAAAAATATCGACTTTGGCAACTATTTATGTTCTAAAGTACAAAACATAACTCTCAAAACATAATAAATATATTTCTTCAGTGCACTACAGAGCGGTTTTTTATCTACGTTTCTTAAATTTACCACAAATAATAAAAAACGATTGGCGGCGCTAGTGGACGGAATACACGCTCTTAAAAGCAACATGTCTTAGTTATTCCATCAAAAGGCAAATATATTTTAAGACACAAAAAAAACAAGCAAAAAATAGAAAGCACCTTTGTATAGCTTAATATTAAAGTCAAATGATTCATTCAAACAAAGATTTTGAAATTACCTACCTATGTGTGACTATTTTTCGGTTTGATACTCCAATAACATTGTTCATTTCAAATTCTTGCAGAGAAGCTTTATTGCTGTACGTTCCTGAAGTATCCACACCATACTTTAAATATAGGGTCGCCCAGATTGTGGCCCACGAGACCACACACATGTGGTTCGGTAACCTAGTGACCTGCCATTGGTGGAGCAACACTTGGCTCAACGAAGGTTTTGCCAATTACTTCCAGGATTACATCACTGCCTTTGTGAGTAAACAGTGTCTTAAGTCTTTTGTTGCTTGCTTTATTCAGATTCCTTTTTAATCAATTCATTGTCTTTCCTATTAATCATTCTCTTCAATAGTCATTAGAGTAGTTCTTCCGTTACTACCTTCTTGTCTATCATTTTTGTTATCTTTAAGTGGAAAGAATAGTTAAAGGGACTACTCAAGCTCTTTCAGCCTCATTTGCGTTTCACTGAACGATTTTAGTCACACTTATACAGTTGTTGCTATTTGTTTACTTACGATGGTAAGACTAATAGTAACAGCGCTGAACTCTATCTATAGCACTCGTATTATTTAACACGTTTGCCTTCATTTAATACTTGTTTGCCGCGAAAGCTGAATAGCCGCGGAAAGCTGCACGGATGCGTGCGTGTCTCCATACAAAATCGGTATTTTCTCTGGGCATAAGCTGAATAGAGCTGAATAAGTGTAAGTAGTCCCTTATTCAGTATATTAAGATATGAGTCCTATTCTTTAGTTCACAGATTTAACAGTGTAATTATATTTACGTCGATATCGAAACCATAATAAAATCTTTTTCGTGGTTTATTTTAACAGGTGGACCCAGAAGTGGGTTCAGCCAATCAACTGGTAATCGGATCAGTGTACAGTGCATATGATGCAGACAACACACCCAATGCTCCACCAATCACGAACAACAATGTCAACTCTCCCGCCGAAATCAGCGGCCATTTTGGAACCATAACCTATCAGAAAGCTGGTTCCGTCATCAGAATGATGCATCACTTGATTGAGGATGACGCCTTCAAATATGGATTGAATTTCTACTTGACGAATAAGTAAGTATTCTCTTCGAACAGTTTTATAATGGCCTACTATAACCATCAATAAATGGTTCGTTTTTCTCGATAAGTGCCAAAGAGCATTTTTCATTCAAATTTTAATTTCAAAAGGCTCAGATAGGAGAACTTTCCTTGTCGTAATTTTTTACTTTTTATATAAAACTAGCTGTCCCCCGCGTTTTCGCTCCCGTCAACTGGCTACCTTACCTACCCATTTGTTTGCTTTTAAACCTTCCCTGTAGGTATTCTGGCGACTAAACAAAAAAAGAACTACCGAAATCGGCCCAGCCGTTCTTGAGTTATAATATTACAACGAAAAGTGGCATTGATTTTTATATATATTGATTAATGATGTGTGCATGTAGGGTTATTTTTTCTTTTAATACACTTAAAGACTTTAGAAAACATTTCTGAATTTCTCAGTTAATACAAATTTTCTTGATCATCTTTAACAGTTCATTTAGTTCCGGCTACCCAGAGAAGCTGTACCAAGGTCTAAGCGAAGGAGTCCGTGCTTACAACTCACTGTCTTCCTACCCCTCTTCCACCATTGATGACGTCATGGGCTCATGGATCTCCCAAGCTGGTCACCCTGTTCTGACAGTATACATCGATTATGAGACTGATATTGTTACTTTGACACAAGTAAGTATTATTCTATTCTGGCTCATTTTTTTCCGTTATTTTATGGTATTGTTTTTTGTGGTATTTGTACAATCATTACAAGGTAAAAACATTCCTTTTGAATTTGCTGTAGTTGGTAAAGCTGGTCTTCTGACGAATAGGTATTAAGTTATAAATAGTATTATCACACTTAAAATCCGATTCATAAAATGAACATATAGATGAAAGCAATCGAAACCGAGACACGAAAAAGCTAGTTGAAAACACTTCCAGTAAGATCAAAATTATCTGAAAACAGAAGATTATCTCTACATATTATTAAAAAAAAAAAAAAACACTACAAAGTAAAAAATAACTCTAATTTCGGAAGTCGGTGTTTTTGTTAGTTTCTTCGTATTTTGACACCGACTTCCGAAATTAAAGTTATTTTTTATTTTGTAGTGTTTTTTTTTGGAAGTCGGTTGTATTTTTATTGTAAAAAGTTTTTTATTTTTCACTTTTTAGTGGTACTCCACACCTAACAACACCACTGCAAAATCGCAGAAAAGCAAAATACGCAATTTCGATTACTTGGATGACATAAAACTATCATCCAAGTAGACGAATTCCAGATATTTCGATTTAAAATCCAAAGTTCGTAATTAACCGATTTTCATAAAATTTAAATGGGACCAATCTGCAAGTATATCCTTTCAGATAAAACAAGATTTTTTCAAATCGGTTCATAATTGTCGGAGTTATGAGGTAACAAATAAAAAAAATCATACAACCGAACTGATAATACCTACCTCCTCCTTTTTGGGAAGTCGGTTAAAAAAAGTCCTCCGCTACGTCTGTTTATTTATCTGTTTGCGATAAACTCAAAAACTACTGGACCAATTTGCATGCTGTTTTCACCCATGGATAGAGTAATTTTCGGGGAAGGTTTAATATATAATTATTCAACTGACATCTACGCGGGCGAAGTCGCAAGCTAGATTTTCATAATTGTTTATCTTTTCAGAAACGCTACTACGTGAACGGATCACTGTCATCAAATGAAACATACAAGATACCGATAACATACACCACGCAAGCCTCTCCAGACTTTGAGAACACAAAGCCAGCGTTCATCTTGGACGATAAAGTGTTCCAATTCAAAATCCCAAACATTAGTCAAGACCATAGCTGGGCTATTTTCAACGTCCAAGAAACTGGTAATATTTTTTTTTGTTACTTTGGATAGGCAAACATGTGACCACTATTTTCACCTGATTTTAAGCGATGATGCTGTCTAAGATGGAGCACGCTTCCCTAGAAGTAACCTGTTCACTCTTGACGTAAAGATTCCAGAATATATCACCTCTGATCTATACGGTTTCAATCGTTGATTCGATTTAATTAATGCAATGGAGAAAGAAATACCTGAGAAAATCAATCTGCCGTGCCTTTTCCCAAGTATGTTGAATTTGCGTTCTGAAATATTGGATGGACAATGGTGCAGCTACAAAATGCACCTAGGTTACATTTAATTAGATTTTTTTTTTTTCTTATGTTGCTTCCTCAAAAATGTTTAAGTTCTCAATTGTCGTTTTTACTTTTTTATAATACTAGCATCTACGACCAGAAGTTTTTGCTGTGTGTAGCCTGCCAGTCACGTTGTAACACATTAAGGCTGAGTTGTACCATAGAAGAAGTTATAGTTAAAGTTTGCGTCAAATTTAACACTAACAGAAGCGCTGACTTTAACGGTTATAGTGAAATGTGTTGCACCAGCGAATTCATTAGCTTTGTTAAAGTTAAAGGGAAGAGTCAAGTCAAGAGATTATATTCAACGCGTTTGATAGTTGACGGATAATTTAACACAAACAATAACACTAACCAGCGGAGAGTGAGCGGTTACAGTTACGGTTAAAGTTATGACGTCATTTAACTATTTGTCAAATGGTGCAACTAATTTTTGGCCTAATCGATAATTTTACTGAAGTTTCGATGTTTGTTATTGTTAAAGTAAGATGGTGCAACCCAGCCTAATTGTCACATATCACTAACGGAAGAATTTTAGATATTAAGATCGATGATTGATTGATTTTCTCGTACTTTTCTTTTATGATTTCACGTATAATTTTGCTTTAGCATCGTTTACATTAGTTAATACTAGCTTCTGCCAGCGGCTTCGCTCGCGTGATCCCTAGGGAACATATTCCCGGGATGAAAAGTAGCTTATGTGCTATTCCAGACTATAATCTATCTTTATTCTAAATTTCATTGAGATCCGTTAAGCCGTTCTGGCGTGATTGAGTAACAAACAACCAAACTTTCACATTTATAATATTCGTTTGGTGTAAAGCGAAATTATAACCATCTTCCCCTCGACATTATATTAAAGGATATTGCAAACTGTCGTAAGCCGTTTTACGAAGCTACTCGCTAGCCTCTAGGCGCCAAGCAAACCGCCTGCCTGTGCGTTCGCGACCTTATACCTACAAAAATAATCCTTACAGCATGATTCAGTATTCACGCGCGATGGCTTATTATTAACGTATTTCATGTATAACTTTGGTGTTTCTATACCGATTTCTATGATTCTTTTTTATGGAATAGTTAACCTTAACTTATTTAACCTTAGTTAAATAGTTAATAATGTTAAATTTTTTAATTAGGGATGACTGAGAGTTTTATAAACGTAAGAGTAGACAAATATAATCAGAAAGCTTCGATCTGCTAAGGTATCGGGAGTTACACGTGTTATTGTGCGTCTATTATAAAAGATAGACATATGCTGTCATTAGATATTTTTTATATAATTTTAAGGAGAACATTTCCGTCATACATGATTTCTGTGTAGCTTTAACCATTAAGGTTGAACACGCGACGGAAGCTTAAAAAATGGAGTAACTTCTCCCATTTTCCCAACATTTTCCTTCACTGCTCTGCTCCTATTGATTGTAGCGTGATGAAAAGTATACTATAACAAGCTCAGGAGTATGAAAAATAATTGTACCAAGTTTCGTTAAAATCTGTCGAGTAGTTTTTGTTTCTATAACGGTTATACAGACAGACAAAATTTTTACTGATTGCATTTTTGGCATCAGTATCGATCCCTAATCACACCCTGATAGTTATTTTGGAAATATATTTCATGTACAGAATTGACCTCTCTACAGATTTATTATAAGTACCTATAGATATAGATAACAGTTAATTTTTGTATCATAAACCTTCATGAAAAATATTATTTTTGCAGGTTTATACAGAGTCAACTATGATGATCACTTGTGGACTATGATCATATCCGCTCTGAAAGGCAACAACAGCAAAGTCATTCATCCTCTGAATCGTGCCAAGGTACTTCTATAAATGCTGTACTAATTAACATTTTATTACTTGTTTACAGTAGTGATGTGGGATTGTAGAGCTCAGGCAACTATTTTGCATTTTCCGTAGGTTATGATAAAATCAGTGATCTGAAATAATTTGGAGTCCCAGAGAATATACACAAAAGACAGCTGTTTCGAACATTATTTATTCTGCAGTGCGATTCTGTCGACATCTCACCGTGATCACTTAGGTGAAGTGAACGACAAGTGAGCTATCATGGCATCTTTTTTATATGGTCTGACAGCTCACTTGTCGTTCACTTCGCCTAAGTATTCACTTCGACATGTTTACAGAATCGCACAGGTGATCTGCTCTATCAGGTGATTTTTCGCTTCGATTTTGACGAATATGATGAGTGCTACGATTTATTTTTAATTTTCATTTATTTGTATTACATCTTGTTTATAAATGAATTAGTTGCATCTAAAAACACATAGGTAGCAACAATTTTTTTTTTTTGAGTAGTATTAGTAATTTTTGATGCCCAATGATTTATTTTGTTGCTATACGCGTATTGCATGACTTTACGATTATTAGTCTAGTTCTTTCTAAATATTTATTTACTTTAGGTTACCTGTATGGTGTGTAGTTACTCAATAGGTATTGTGTAATTTTTTACTTTCAGATTATAAACGATCTATTTGCATTCGTATACTCGGATGAAGTACCTTTCGCTACTCTCTATAGCGCATTAGACGCCCTACATGGAGAGACCGAGTACTCTGTATGGTACGCAGCTCTTCGGGGCTTCAGCAACCTATGGCAGAAGTATCAGGGAGATACTGAGGCATTACCTTCAGTTGAGGTAAGAGTGTTAGTAGCAATGGACATTGTGTCAAAACCCTTGCCTGGTTATTGCTAGATAAACTTCTGATCGACGCAGCCCCGCTGTAATACTTAGCAATATACCTACAGTTTTTTGTATAACTATAGCTGACCCGCGCAACTTCGTCTGCGTCACATTTTCCATTAATGCTCCGCTCCTATTTGTCTTAGCGTGATGATATATCCTTCTTAGCCTATAGCCTTCCTCGATAAATGGGCTATCTAACACTGGAAGAATTTTTCAAATCGGACCGGTAGTTCCTGAGATTAGCGCGTTCAACCAAACAAACAAACTCTTCTGCTTTATAATATTATATAGTATAGATGAAACTGTATGCGAGCGCAGCGACACTTGGTACATAGGTACTTTGGCTTAACCATATTCTTGTCAAACTGCAAACGAAGTTAGACGGGCATATAAATAGTCTTAAAGTCTCTCCATACCATTGATCCATTCCATCTCTAAGTTCTGTTCAATTAAAATCCATTAATGTCATTTCAGGGTTTCATCCTTCATCACTTAGATCATGGAATATCAAACCTGGGTTATGAAGTCAGGAATACAGACAGTTTCGAAGACTTGAGGAACCGCATGCAGATATTGGAGTTCGCGTGCAAATTGGATCACAGTGAATGTGTTGAGCAGACCGTTGCTTTGTTCCAAGCTTTGAGACATAATGGCACAGAGTTAGTAAAATTAAGCTAATCTCAACTTTTTTTTTTTAAAAGAATAACATTTTTGTTCAAAAAAGAAAAACATACCTACAAACTAACTTTCTGTGGAGTTCGTTGCGCTTCTTTTTACAGTAGGAAGTGGTGGAGGGCGGGCGCTTTGGGAAACTGTCTTAATGTAGAAGTTTAACGTTCAAAAAGTTCTGGCATACAGCCTTATTTAAATAAATGATTTTTGACTTGACGTTAAATTAGTTTTGAAAAAAAAAAACAAACCTGCAAATTAACTTTCCGAAGAGTGTTTTACTTCTTAAAATAGGAAGTGGTGGCGGGCGGGCGTTTTGAGGGACTGTCTTTATGTAGCATATAAACGTTCAAAATGCGTTCAAACGTTGTGCTGGCATACAGCCATATTTCAAAACATGACTTTCGACTTGACGTTGAATAGTTTTTGAAAAAAAAAAAAACCTACTAATTAACTTTCTGGGGAGTTTTTTGCGCTACTTCTTGCACTTGGAAGTGGTGGCGGGCGGTCAAAAAGACCATTTCAGACAATAATCAACATAGTAGGTACTCATATGATCAAAATGATGATATGTCTCGTGTTAGACAAGGATCTGTCATTAAAATAAGCTGAGTTCTTTTGGTGTTTCTTTACAGTCGTATAGGAAACATCTGATCTTTTTATGTATTGATGCTAATATTGGATATCATTATCATAGTTGTATGAGTGCAAAGAGTGTGTCTGTGGTGAACACAGATGTAATGTTACTAATTTCCTATAATTTCCTTACCAGAGTATCGCCAAGCTTGCGTCCTGTAGTATACTGTACTGGGCTGCGTCATGGCAATGAGGAAGACTTCGACTTCTTGTGGAACCGCATGCTGAGCACCAATGTGGCGAACGAAATCTGGGTCATTGAAGATGCCTTGGGTTGTACTTCAAATGAGCAAATGCTGAAGAGGTATGGACGTCTTATAGCTTTTGTATATTGGTAGGTAATCGTCAGACACCAGAAAATTAGAGACCAGTCTTGTCAAGAAGTACCGTTTTACCCAGATAATGGGCTGTGGAGATGAACCGCAGTTGAATCCGGTTTGACTGGAAGCTGACCCCAACATAGTTGGAAAAAGGCTAGGAGAAGATAATGAATCGTCAAAATGAAGGTGTCAAAATTATAGTAGTAAGTAAAAAATAGTAAATAATCGGTAAGTAGTAAATAATCGGGACCTAAATTCTACATATAAGTATCGAGTCAATGAAGCTCAACGAGTCCCGGAAAAACGATTCAACTGTTTCTGATCCCGTAACGAAATAAATTAGGAAAGAGCAGTGGAAGAGAATGGAAAAAAAAATGTCTACTTCCCTCCTTATTCAGTCCATCAGAACATAGCTAGGGCAATAGTCACTAATAATGTTTCGTTCGGAACCCTTCATGCGCGAGTCCAACACGCACTTGGCCAGTGTTTTGACAGCAAAATCATCTTGTTTTTTTGTTTTACTATTGATAGGCACAAGTTCGACCACTATCTCACCTGATGGTAAGCGATGATGCGATCGAAGATAGAGCTCGCTTGGAGGAAACACAGACTCCGGCAGGAAATTCTCACTCCTTAGCTGTATGCACAATTAATGAATGAGTTCCTAAATGGTTGTGCGTGTGGGTGAGATGTCAACTTAATATTAGTAGCGCTTCGTCATACGTTTTGTAGTCCAGTGATAGAACGGGCTTGGCTGGCGGAATTAAATCATGCAAGTCCGTCGCACACTCCCCAAAATGCAACCGATAGAAAACCAACAGACCAGCAACTCGGCGTCGATGCTCAAGACTTTATGGCATTTTCAAAAGCAGTTAATACTCTATTTCGTTTGTTCCAGGTACTTGGCATCAGTAACCCTCGACAACACTCCGATCAGGACCCAGGACCAGACTGTGCCTTTGACCAGCGTCCTGAGGACTTACGGGAACTTGCACATCGTCATGGATGCTCTGAAATCTAATTACACACAATGGAGTAGAATGTGAGTACTTGATATAATATTACTCATCTAAGGGCCGATATCCCAATGGACAGACACTCAAAAATAAATTAGATCTTCTACAAAATATGAAAATATATTTGGTCGCCTTATTTATGAACCGACTTCCAAAAAAAGGAGGTTCTCAATTCGGTGGGTTTTTTTTTGTTTTTTTTTGTATGTATACCGATTACTCCGAGGTATCTGATCCGATTATTTCGATGCGGCATACTTGCCATTTGGTCCCATAAAAGATTAATATGGATCAGTAGTTTTTATTTTAAGAGCATTTTTGCTTATTTCATTTTTTGCGTAGACAAAGACATCGGCCAATTATCACCACTTAAAAGACTTGAAGGCGACGTTATCATATTTCACGTAAGGGTGTTTTACACAAATAGTTGTGACATTTGTCGAATTATTTTGTATGCAAAATGATATATTTCATGTGCCAGTGAATTCTTTGGCATGGTCGCAATGATACTAAAGTTATGGGATATCAAAAGGATCGCTTTGTAGAAGGTCCAGGTAATGTCATTCCTGGATATTCTACAACGTGCACAGGGTCAATGAGGTACAGGTGTACTCCACCAGTTGGCGCCACATAGGGGAGAGGTCTTCTTCTTTGCAAAAGTGTCATCGATATTAACATGACATTGACATCAACTTAATAAATGTCAGAACAAGCGATTTGATAGGTTGGTTTGGATTGACACCTCATTGCTGCCACCTGGTGCTTGGCATTTCAGAAAACCCTAATTGTTAGAATTTGTCTATTTCGTTATACCAGAGGGCCAATAGGCTAGATTCCATCATCCACAAATTGCAAAACTATTTAGTCCGTCAGTTAGAGTATTGAAAAATAATGGACACGATTTTTTGTTTTTGTAAATCAATGAATATTGACAAAGATAAAACGCATCAAAACTCGGGAGTGGGGTCTCGTGACGTCACGACTCACTAAAAATTATGCCAAGGTGTGACGTATTGAGAATTTTAAAATCGTCGTAACTTCGTCAATTTTGCTTCCCGTAACAAAAGAAAAAACACGGGTCAAATATTTTTGGATAATCTAAGCGACGGACTAATTAGATTTTTTCAGGACACAGCCTATTCTACTCATTTTTAAACAACTTTCGCATTCGCATGGCAATAGTAAGCTGTAAAAAAAGCCTTAATTTTCATACATTTTGACAGTTTGCGATTGAGATGCGATGCGAATGTGAAAATTAGTAGAATTGGAACTCTGATATGCAAATGAAAGTAGGCCATTTCGACAAAACAATAAAAGTATGCCAAAGAAAAAGTACCCACTTTCTGGAACAATCGGAAAGATAAACAAATGAACCCTTTTAGAGTCAACAACGCTTTTCTTTCAAAGTGGTGCAATTGTTTTAATTTCGGTATATTTTGACAGACGTCAATCATACTAATTGATGTTCCAGTTTCATCTCGTGGTTTTCACTATTTTGTTATGATTTTACTGTTTGGAAAAACCGCCTTGCTGTGTTATGGTTCACTATAATTATAGCACTTCTTTTATTTTACAGATATCCATCAATGGACACAATTTTAAGCACAGTGGCTTCAGTTCTACATACTGAGAGTGACTTCACTGAGGTAATTTGCAGTTTCAATTTAATTTCGAATATTTACTGCTGTTTTCATAAAAATGTAACTACAAATGTACACTAGAAATGATGTATTATATTCGTCATAAGAATGAAGTCACTATTTCTTGAGAAAAAAGTTGGTCAGTGGGTCGTCTTAGGGTTACCTGTTCCTGTAGGTACTCCGATGACACTATTGACCTCTAGTTACACAAGCAATAGGGGACGACCCTTTTACTGTTTATGTATATGATACAGCATCATCTTCTACCTAACCTTTTCCCAACTATATTGGGGTCGACTTCCAGTCATGGAAACCAAATACGGCAAAATACCAGTATTTGACGTGGAGCGGCTGCGTACCAGACCTCCACAACCCATTAACTATGTAACGTGGTTCATGGCAAGTCTGGAGTCAGGCTTTCTTGCTTCTGACAATCATTAACGACTGCCGTAGATTAACAAGTGACAGCTGGCAAGTGACGGCTTAACGTGTTTTCTGGAGCACAAACAAGCAAGCGTTGCCTAACTTTGAAGGTCAACCCGTGCGGCTGTTATTCTTCTATAGCCACGAGGTCCTCGAGTATATTATAGAGAAATATACTTGAAATTACCAACTAAAAATAAATTATGTCACTAAGTCCAGCCGAGGGATCATTATTAAAACCATAGAGATTGAAAATACTCATAATAATGATCCTACAAATATGACGATAGCAATTTGTAACACGAAAGCACTAATGCTGGACTCATGACCAGGCGTTATCATTCAACTGATAATAAGATTATCCACAACAACATCATCACAGAAAAGTTAATTCAATAAATTTTTATTATTATTATTTTTTTATTTTTTTTATTCATATTTTTATAATGAACTAGTTTCTACCAGCGGCTTCTACCCACGTGATCACTAGGGAACATATTCTCGGGATGAAAATGTTACAAACTTCATCAAGATCCGCCGTTCAGCTGTTAATGCGTAATTGAGTAACAAACATCAAAACTTTCGCATTTATAGTATTACTAGCTTTTGCCCGCGACTTCGTACGCGCATATCCCGTTTTTCTCGTTCCCGTAGGAATTTTGGGAATTCTCTCTTATTGCTCCCTTACACTTCCCAAGGAACCTACATTCTAAATTACAGCTTTCTACGACCAGTAGTTTCGGCTGTGCGTTGTCTGTTAGTCACTCAGTAACAGAAGAATGTTACATATTAGGATTCCGCCAATGATATATAAAACTATAGATACGTTGTCCGCACTCTAAAATGACAACATAAAATGAAGCTAATTGACCACATCGCGCTTAGTTACGCACCAACCTGTCGCGCGACACTACGTTTGTTTTGATGTCAATTTGACTATTACTTATCCTGTGACGTAACTGAAGATGTATATTTATCTCCCTCTAGCAACAGGCATCCCGCCGTACGGTGACATATTTTCTTTCCCTTTCTTCATGCGTATTAGTAGCTATGTAGTATTTTCGCCGTTTTTAAGCGCCGCGATGTAAGTTTATGACGTGTCTATATATAATACGTCATTGGATTCCGCCAAGCCCGTTCCACCATCGGACCACAAGACGTACGGCGATGCGCCACCGGTACATGGTGGACATCCCACCTTTACTACGCACAAAACGTTTTGGGAATACATTCATTGTGCGTACAGCAAAGGAGTGGAATTCCCTGCCTGAGTCTGTTTCCTGATAGCTGCAACCTGGGAGTCGTTAAGTCAAGAGTGAATAGGTTACTTCTAGACAAACGTGCTCCACCTTAGACCGCATCATCGCTTAACATCAAGCGAGATAGCGGTCAAATGTATGCCTATAAATAGTAAAAAAAAAATAAGTACTTAGATTAGGTTCGGGTAGAAAAATATTTTATAATTAATTCGGATACGAGAATTTAAATGATATCTTCTATCCGAAAATAATATACTTACAGTAAATCCGATTCTCTCTAACCTGCAAAAAATTCGCAAGCCCCTAATCGCCGAATCACTTTGAAATGTAAACACAAGAATAACCTTTTAGTCTGTCCGTCCCTAATTGAGGGTCTGGTGACCCAAATGACTGTTTATCAAACACTACATTCGAGGGTTAGACACACTCATTACCCGAGTCGCTGTGTTGGTCGAGGGTTGTGTCAATTTCACTCAATTGATACCCGCTAATGAGCGTTTGTCTGCTCTAAATTGTCCTGCAGTGCGATTCAGCTGGTCAATTCTGTAAACATGTCGAAGTGAATTCTTAGGCGAAGTGAACGACAAGTGAGCTGTCAAACCATACAAACAAGATGGCATGACAGCTCACTTGTCGATAACTCCACCTAAGTGATCACGGTGAGATGTTAACAGAATCGACCGGCTGTAAACGTGTCAAAGTGTAGGCTTGGATGAAGTGAGCTGCCAATTTATTTAATCAAGATGGAATGATAATTCACTTCACGCACACTCCACCTTCCCACGAGTTTCCACGTTTAGAGGTTTACAGAATCGACTTGCGGTATGGTTTGGTGATATAATTTTGGTTCTGAAGAGTTGGCAATAACCTATGGATAAAAAGGGTATACCGCCTACCAGTTTATTTTCATGTCTTGACTTCCAATACGACTCCACTTCAATCATCAAATTTACAGTTATGCTTGATTAGCTTCTACCAGTTTTTTAGACTACGTGAAAATCATTAAATAAATCTACATTAATCTATAAATTCCAGGAAGAACCAATCTACCAAATTTCACGCAAATCCATTCATTGACCAATACAATGAAGAAGTAACGACCAAACAGAAACACAGAGTTACTTTCGCATTTATAAAATTAGTTTGGACAGATTTGGATATTGTAACAGAATCAAGTTAGTCCTTGTTACTTCCTTGCTTGGAATATGGCCGTTTTTTTCTGATGATGGCAGAAACAATAGTATATTATGAATCTGAATCTGATGAACAGTTACTTTACTCTTTGGATGAACTCATCTTGTTAATCAAAACTCTGCTATACGAAATTATGAACAAAGCTCGAAAAAACAAGTGAAGATCGGATTTCCGCTTTTCCGACTATTTTGTTTTTTTTTTCTGTGACCGGCCAGTTATTCAGCCATAACATTTTCAGCATTGTTTTTTTTTTGTGATTAGACGGTTGTCAGTTGAAAACGATTCTCCCCAGGGCTGCAAAGTAATACTTTCAACCCGCTCCTCAGGCAACTTCAGGCCTACTTTCCGGGTATGAGATATGAGTAATTCAAAGTATATTCCAGAACAAAACAATTATTGTTTTGTGTTTTAACTGCACAAATGTGAAATAATTTTTTTTACCACTTTTAATCTAAGCGTAGAAAGATCACCATACTGTTTGCTGACCATTTTTCAACGAAACAAATTCTTCATTCACACTTAATGCATTAGCGTTATGGATTTCGTATACATTTACACAAAATGCTTCACATCCGTCTCCACATTTTGTAAAACGAAAGTCCATACTTCGATTATCAGTCACAACATTCATTGTAATGGGTTGCCCATTATAAATGAATGTTCTGACCTAAATGCGATATCGTTCCGATGGATGTATTGTGAGTGAAAGTCTTCATATTCATCCTATTGAGCTTGGCAGCCAGCCAAGTAGGAAACACTGAGATTCTTGATGACGGAATATCGCGATTTTATAAAATCAGCTGCAGGCGCTAAGAATGAGTCATGGTTTTGTCCAATTCCTATCTAAACAAACATACTTTTGTCTTTACCGATGCTTATACTGTTTTATGATGTAACTAGCTTCTGTTGCGGAATTTGGTCGAATGAGTTACCGAGGCACAGGAAAGCAAAGGGTTTTTTTCTGGAGAACAAAAATAGAATACATCGATATTTTTACATACATATTTTTGCTTGTCATTTAATTAGTTTATTTTTCGAATTATTATGGAAGTGGGTTCTAGTTATTTTCAGTTTATTTTTAGAGTTTCAATAATAATTTTAAGATAAGATTCGATCAGTATTTTGTAGTAAGAGGAACGCGGATGGGTTTAGTCAGTAAGAGTCTGCCGAATGTCTCCTTCCACTCCGCCCAGAACTTCAGGAGACATTTTGCTGATTCAAAAATAAAATTGTTTCTACCAGAGGCTCGCATCAAAATCGAAAGTTATTCCCGGGAAGATGTTTCTCCAATACCAGGACATAGTCTACTTATGTGCGGTGTGTAACATTCTAAGGCTAGGCGCGCACTGGTCACTTTTGTCACCGTGACAGTATATCTCTGTCTGTTGTGTTTCATAATTGCGAAAAAGTAAAAATATAGTACTCTATCACGCTTACAAAAGTCACTATATAGTATCTACACTATCCAACGTGAAGCAGTAAAACAGGAGACTGATAAATATGAATTCTTTCATACGCGGATATTATGGATTCTTTAATGCAGTTTTCATTTCTTGAACATTTATTCCTGATTTTTATTACTTGCTAGTCATACCGCTTGGCTGACGGTTATCAAATTATTTGCATATGCAATATCTAATTATATTGTAGAACTAGCTGACCCACGCAACTTCGTCTGCGTCACATTTTCGATTATTGCTCCGCTCCTATTTGTCTTAGCGGGTTGATATATAGCCTGTTCAATTCAAACAAACAAATCTTTCCTCTTTATAATATTAGTGTAGATTAGTCTTGCTGTAAATACTACTAACAATATTAAATTTTATGACTGCAATTAGACTTCATTTTGTTGTTTTAGCACAAGATAATTGGTTCGACCTTGCCAATTTACTGACATAACACAATGTTAGGATAAACAACAATTATAATGTGAGAGATAGCAACATTTTAGTGTTTGTATATAATGCAAAATACAAGAAAATACATCAATAAGTATCTTATCTAATATGTCCTGTATATAAAAAACTCGTGTCCCATTGTTTGTTATCGAACTCTTCCAAAACGACTTGACCGATTTTTGGATTTTTTTTCTATGGCAAAACAACGTTTGCCCGATCAGTTAGTATTTCTATTAGGGGGTTTTGGTTTCTCCTGATGTACCTCCTGACTTAGTCCTGATGTTGGAACATTGTGACGTGAGCCATGGTGGCCGTCACTCCAACCACCCAACTTCTCTCCAGAAACAGATAAGTTTTCTCGGCGTGTTCAGGATATCTGTGAGCAAGTTTGGTAACCCTATAGTTTGCTTCCGTATTTCAGCGACACCCTCGCACTCATGGAATACGTGCGGTACTTACCGTTTCTTCCCCTCCATGCATGCTCTGCATAGAGAGCTATCCGTAATACCTATCGTGTGCAAGTGTTTATTCAGTGTACAGTGACCGGTGATGGACCCCGTCACCATTCGCAGACTGTGCCTATCCAGTCGCAGAAGGCGCCTGGTTAGTTTTCGGTCCAGGTTTGGCATGGCTTCCTTGGACTGCTAGCAGCCTGGTGCCAAGACCCACCAGCGTTCCGCTTGTTTGTGGGTGTGTTCACGCAGCCATATGCGCAGTTGAACGAAGGGGAGCAGTACTTTAGGTTCGGGTCCAACAGCCACAGCACCAGATCCCCTCCAGGCCAGTTCATCGGTTCTTTTCTCCACTGCAGAGTCACGGTGTTGCGGTTGGTCACTGTGACGTGTTCGAGTGCATTGTGGCATTCTTGTATGACTTTCGAGGTAGTGTAGTTCTTCTTTAGGGATTGGAGGAGACTGAGGCACTGTCGGAGAGTATCCGGATTTGGTATCGGAGAATGTCCGTGACATTCCTGGCATCTATCGCATGAACTGCTAGGATAATGCCCACGCATTCCGCCTGGTAGACGGTGTTGAGCTTACCTAGCGATCTGGAAATTTTAATGTTGAGGTTATTGGAGTAAATTCCAACTCCCGTACCAGCGCTTGTCTTTGATCCATCGATATAGATTCTTACGGTCAATTAGTAATAATTATATCGAACCTCCATGTCATGGGAAGTTGGTCCTGACTGTCGTTTATAGATCTTTGGCAGTCGTTACAGGCAAAAATCCAGAAAAATCTGCTTTGCGCTATGCCAGTTCCCATAGAAAAAAAAGTTCGCAACCCTTTCCTATCAAATAAAGAAAGAAATCTTCATTGATAATTGATAACTTTTTTTTTAGGTTTTTATTTATTGAACCTCACCTAAAATTCCGATTTCAGATCTTATTTAGTATGATTTGTAAGTTTCATTCAGTGCTGTTGACGTGCTTATTAATAAATAAATAAATATAACCTCAATTATTTGACCTTGGACTACAAACTGATAAGGAATCTGCGTTGCACATTCTATAAATGCTATAAATAAAAAAAAACACTGCAAAGTACAAAATAACTTTCATTTTGGAATTCGGTGTTTTTGTTAGTTTCTTCGTATTTTGACAACAACTTCCCAACTGATTTTGAAAAAATTTCAATGGGACCAATCGACAAGAAATAATTTATCAAATCGTTTTATAAATGTTTAAAAAAATACAATCGAATTGAGAACCTCCTCCTTTTTGGAAAGTCGGTTAGAATGAGGCAAATAACAATTAATTTTTTATATTTCAAAAAAATGTAGGTCAAAGTAAAACCATGCATTTCCTTTTTGCAGTTCGAATCGTTCCTGTCATCCTGCAACGAATGTACGGAGGCTTCGAAAACTGCTGCCAGGGGTTCACTGGTACAAGCCAGAGCATCCACATCCTGGGCTAATAGCCACAAGGCTGAAATCCTCAAGTCCCTTAAGACTTCCGGATCATACTCCGTATCAGTCGTACCATCTATTATTATGATTCTGCTAGGAATTGTAGTATTGGTATTTACTGAGTACTAATTCAATAATACTAATATACCGTACTTTCTCGAAATACTAGGTATTTCAAGGTATTCTAGTTTTTATACAGTATTATATTTGCAGTTGATACTTTTTGGGACGTTCCATTTTTCGAATAACTAATTGTGACTTGTTGTAAAAATCTGTTTTATTTTTGGTATAATATATTTGGAGTATCTAATAATAATTGGAGCAGTATTTTGTAAGTGTACTTACTTATTATAATTAGTTTTAAGAGCAAAGAAGAGATTCTTCTCCACTAAAACGTTCAATGTAATAATTAGGTATAAAATAATTATCAAAATAAGTACCTATAGATGTACACACTACGTCTACGCTTTGTAAACTAGGGTTAAAATTAAATAAATACTTTTTAATGCACTTTTCATTGTCCAGTTATTTTTTTCCGACAAATCGACCTGAAAATATGTCGTAATGATAGTTATGTATTTCCAATCACCGCTAGCACAATAAACACTTACCCATGTATGATCAGGAAAAACAGAATGCAGCATGAGATACTTAAAATGCAAAAACGACTTTTCGTATTCTAAGTTTAAAGCTTTTTATTGAACTTCTGTTTGCATATTGCATGTTCTTGCACAGACTATGTAATGGTTTTGATGGGCCTTGTCCCTATAATCTGATATTATAATGAACGCAATTGAAATAAAAGCAAAATTTACCACAAAAATTTTACAGATTTTTTTAAGGATTATGTAAATCGTAATAATCCTCAAGCTTCTTAAACCTTTTTCTTCGTATTTTATTGTAAACTTTACGTCAGCACGATCGTAGATGGGCCACATAAACTGCTCAATTTATTTCTTCTAACCAAAATTAGCTTGCATTTAATCCCTAATAGATTTTGAAGCGGTCAGAGAATGTTAAGTAATAAATCTTAAATCGTGGCCTCCTTACGTAAGTTCTGTGACTATATTTAGTAGAAGAGTGATGGCCATTTGTTACTCGGGTTATAAAATAGGTTTTTTTTTCTCTAGAGATAGAAGTGCACTCTTACCTCGTTTTTGTTTTTCATGTTAATGTTTATTACGAGTTGGTTAGTCCAGCGGAAGTGATCAGTTTTCTGTGGTTTCCAGCATCTTCTTTAAATTAAAAATCGATTTCCGCATGCCTGAAACTGAGAACTCACTAGAGCGACGTGAGTGAAAAGCTGTTTTTTTTTAATTAGCAATAACCATCACGACAAGGTTTGCATGAACTAATAGTGTTGGAATATCCAACGGATATCTATGTCTATAAAATTACACCATAATCTATACTAATATTATAGAGCTGTAGAGTTTTTTTGTTTGATTGATTGATTGAATGGACTCATCTCAGAAACTGGTCCGAATTGAAAAAAAAAAATTGTGTTGGTTTGCCCATTTATCGAAGAAGGCTATTTAACATTACGCTAAAACCAATAGGAGCGGAGCATTAATAAAAAATGTGACGCAGATGAAGTTGCGCGGGTCGACTCAGCTAATTAGGTAATAACAGCCAGCATATATTATAATAGTATACAATTATAATAGTATATATTATAATAGTATATTTTATATACTATTTTAATATGTGCTAGCTGTGACTTCGTACGCGCATATCCCATTTTTCCCGTTTCCGTAAGAATTTCGGGAATTAATGATACATGTAAACCTTCTTCTTGAATCACTCTATCAATTGGTGAAACCAACATGAAAATCGGTGCAGGAGTTTTTGTTTTTTTTTTTTAAAAAGGAGTTTTTGAATTTATCGTGCACATACAGACAAACAGACTGGCGCGGCGGAGGACTTTGTTTTATAATATGTAGTGATGATAGTGAGTGTTAATATTACATTAATTGAAATAGATTATCTTGAACTAAAGCAAGCTTTGACTAACAAAAGTTGTTTTGTGTGAGATTTATCTCTTGAAAACCGTTCAAACTTGGTAACTTTGGTACATAAATTTTGTATTTTTTTGTATCAATGAATGATAACACGATTTTAAGGTCGTGATACGTGCGACTATCAAATCTTGTGCCATTAACTCTTAGTAGTTAGGTGACAGGGACTAGAATACGCCCGCAACTAAGCCCGAAACTACGGACTTCGGGCTTAGAGAGTAGCCCCCCCCCCTGTTCTGATTAGGTTTTCACTGATAGAAATTCAGTCAATCTCCGAACCCCTTAAGCTATTTTTATCTCGTTATAATACACATTCCGTGGGATATGCCACAAGAGCGAAGCTCTGGGAAAAACCTCACATTTTATATTTCACTCTCTTTTGCCCGTGGCTTCGTTTGCGTATATCCCATATTTTTCCCGTTCCCGTATTACCTATAGCTTTTCTATAGAATGTGGCTATCATAATACAAAAATATTTTTTCAAATCTTACTGGTAGTTCCAGAGATTACCGCATTCAAACGAACATTATTAGTTATATATTAGTTGGTGCATTGGTTTTTTTCTTATAGGTACTAAGATTATATTATATTATTATATATTGTTTATGTTTGCAATGGACATTTTGTTCGTGTGGACTAAAACTATTTATTTATATTTTTTTTGGTTATGTTCCAGGATAAACTCACTTACCTACTCTTTTTTGAAGTGAAAACTTTTTCGTGGCGTTGATCACTTTCCTTGGGATGGGTATAAAATGTTAAACTCTCGTCAGGACACGTGACCTAACCGAAAATTCGTAAGACGGATGATTCAAAAATGCACAACTTAATGTTCAAGTTTTCACTTCTGCCGGCACTCCCGGAGTGCAACCCGTTTTTCTGACAAACATCTCATTACTCGTCGCAACACATCGAAGTCCCGTGGGCCGGTAATCTGTATAGAATAGTTTCTAAGTGCGCCGCCCACGAGTCGCTACCAGTCTTCCAGATCAATTGTCTCGTATTACCGTTAAGACCATTGTTAGATGTCGAGAATTGGGGCGTGGGCAGAGGGCTATCGAGACGAGGGATTTTGATTTATTTGACAATTTGTTGCTTTGTAAATAAGATGTTGATTTATGGGAACATTCTTTCTTCTTCTGATTTTAAAATGAGCATCACGTCTAAATGGACAGTTGCATTTCTTAAAAAAATAAATAAAACAGGTTGAAGTGAAAACTTGAACATTAACGTTGTGCATTTTTGAATCATCTGTCTTACGATTTTTTGATCAGGTCACGTGTCCTGACGCGAGTTTAACATTTTATACCCATCCCAAGCAAAGTTCTCAACGCTGCTAAAGAAGTTTTCACTTCAAAAAAATTATGCTATTAAGACTATTTTCTTAATCATTTGATATATTTCAATTATGATTTTTATTCGTTCAACATATAGAAATTATTTTTTTTAAGTTGTGTAACTCGGACAAAAATACGACCATCGGACCAAAACCGCCGAGCGTATTTTCATGAAATTTGCATTATCTCAAAGACAATTTAACCGTCTAACATTTACATACGGGAATTCATTTAAATCATAGAATAATAATATAATAATAATAGTTTGACACGAGTGCGCGTTTTTTTCCTCAAAAGTCACTGGCGTACCTATGCCAAAGTAGGTTAAATAATATCAAATTGTCAAAGTAGGTTTTGATTTAAAAAGTCACTTTTAGTCAAGTTTACGGATGATCTACGTTCGCCCTTTATTTTGGGTCAAGATCAATCGCTGAAAGCTTGAAATTTTATCTATTATTTTTTTTAACTGTAGGTAGTGTTTTCCGAAACAAAATGAAATTTCGATTTTAAGTAAGTAAGTCTTGTAATTGTATACCTAATGCACAATCATGATTTTTACGCAAACATCAATTTAGCAAAGTAAACAATGTTATCATACTTCAAAATACACACTTCAAAGAAACCGTACAGAATTAACACTTGAAGGTGAGGCATATGCACGAACAAAATTATAACGCAATCCAATATAACTTGGTCTGTGACATTATATTAAAAATCCCAGAAACACCTACCAAATACGAGAAGTTCAGGGGACGCGGAAGCTCAAATCTTGCTGGTTTGGCAAAGCTGGCGCCAAGTTTCGATCTATGGAGAGGAACAACAACACTACACGTATTTTTGCGCGCGTCGCGATCAGACGTATTCGAACGCTCTCTTTGGTGGGAAATTCAAAAATCGAACTTTGAAATAGTGACCAAATAAAATTTTAAAAACATAACTCTAATGAGAGATTAGGCTGAATTTAATTGTCATTGCTTAAAAAAATAAAATGACGGGAGAAAAAATATTTCGCGCGTTTTTCTTGCTCTGTTTATTTACGTTGATAAAAGGAAATATAGTGGTGGACGAAGAATGTTTGAATTATACAGTGTATCCAGTGCAGTATGAACTAAATATTTACCCTTATGTGCAAGAGAATCGTTCTTATTATGACTGTGAATTAACGATAACCGTAATAGCGAATGCGCCTAACGTGCTGGTCATAACCTTGGATGCAAAGGATTTGGAACCAGAAAGAGGCTTCATCAGAGTTTTCGATGGACCCCGTGACATTATACAAACTGCAAGACCGTTTGAATTTGATAAAATAAATGGTAAATTACACATTTATTTAAGGGAGCCATTGAAGACGTACTCTGCTCACAACAAGCAGTTTTATTTTATCAAAATTCTGTTCAGAAAATTTTTAGATGAAGATTCAAAGGGTGTGTTTTTAGTGAAATACAACGATGACCGGAGTCTCAATTACCAGTAAGTAGAAATGACATTTTTTTTATCTGCAAGTTTTGTGTACAACATGATAGTACTGCTCAGACCAAAATTACTGAAAAGTATCAGAATTTGCAATTTTAATTATTTAGCTAAAAACAGTTTTATTGTTCTGTGATTTTGAAATGGTATCGGATCTCATCAAAATTATAAAAATGTATTTCAAATTGTAATAATTGTGTTTTTTTAGATAAGAAAGCTAGATAAGTAATATTTATTATTCATACAAACTGTTAGCATCTGTTAAAAAACTGATGAGAAAATATCATTAAAGATATCTAATTTTTATTAGAAAATGCTTTACTGATTAGGTAGGTAGCTTTACTAAAATATTCAGAGAATTTTAATAATAAGGTTGTAAAAATAAAGATAACGAAACGAAGATCGATAATACTGATTACAATGCATCCTACACAGAGTGAAAATGCATCATACATACATGTCACTACATACTACAATCTATACTAATATTATAGCAGAAGAGTTTGTTTGGTTGAACGCGCTAATCTCAGGGACTACTGGTCCGATTTGAAAAATTATTTCGGTGTTATAGACCATTTATCGAGGAAGGCTATAGGCTATACACCATCACGCTAAGACCAATCGAATCGGAGCAGTAATGAAAAATTTTACGCAGACGACGTTGCACGGGTCAGCTAGTAAAATATAATTGAATACCCTTTATTATGTACACCATATAAGTTACAGAAAAAATAGGTGAAGAAAACATTATATAGGGTGATACAATGGTACCTATGATATTATATAATAGAAAGTCGCCCGCCGCGTCTATCTGTCGGTCTGTTCGACATAAACTCAAACACTCTGCACCGATTTTCATGCTGCTTTCACCAATAGTTACAGTGGTTTTCGAGGAAGGTTTCAGTATATAATTTGTCAAGCCGCGGGCATCCGCTAGTTATTTTATATTTAATACTCCTAATACATTGGTATTGAGCAGAACAATACTGAAAGCGATTCTTGTAAATATATTTGTTGGCAATAAATTTTGTTGTATTCAGCCAGCCGAAACATATAAGGCAATTTATTCATACTTTTATTGAAAGCCAGTCGAAAAATGTTTGCGACCAAATTTTAGCGCAGCAATTTTGCGACGAAACGAGACTTGACCAAGCGTAAACACATAATTATGACACAACATAAATAGTCATAGTCATATAAGGCAATTCATAGTTTTTCCGATCAGAAATTCTTGCAGCCCACGCAAGAGTTACTATTATAATATCTAGATCAGCATTGGCTTGCCCATGAAATGTTATTGAGAATCATTGGAAAGACAGGACAAAATGTAAATTATGGCTTCGTGTATCTTCCTGTATTTTATGAACTAAAACCTTTTTACAAAAAAAAACAATCGATTTCCAAATAAAAAAAACACTACAAAGTAAAAAATAACTTTAATTTCGGAACTCGGTGTTTTTGTTAGTTCCTTCGTATTTTGACACCGATTTCCGAAATTAAAGTTATTTTGTACTTTGTAGTTTTTTTTATTTGGAAGTCGGTTGTATTTTTTTGTAAAAAGTTTTTAGTTCATAAAATGCGGGAAGATACACAAAACCATAATTTACTTTTTTATCTTGTCTTTCCAATGATTCTCAATAACATTATATGTTTCATTTTTCACTTTTTTACCCCACACCTAACAACACCACTGCAAAATCGCAGAAAAGCAAAATACGCAATTTCGATTACTTGGATGACAAAAAACCATCATCCAAGTAAACGAATTCCAGCTATTTCGATTTAAATTCCAAACTTCGTAACCGATTCTGATAAAATTTAAATGACATGATGATGACTTTTCAGATAAGAATTTTTCAAATCGGTTCATAATTGACGGAGTTATGAGGTAACAAACAAGAAAAAAAAAATAACAAAAAAATACAACCGAATTAAGAACCTCCTCCTTTTTGGGAAGTCGGATAAATATTAAGTTTCTTATTTGTTTATTTAGATATACTTTATCGTACACCAAATGAAAAATACATAATGGAAACCTTAAACTAACAAAACATACAATTGGCGGCCTTATCGCTTTTACTTCAAGATGAGAGCGACTAATTCGCAGACCCGTCCGTATAGAATTATGTATATAAGCATTTGATATCATCTATGATAAGCATCTTATGAGATCATAAAACTGGAATTTAAAGTCAAAATCAAGGTGATGTTCTATCCGTCTGCAAGGTTTTATCCGAATCAGTACAGCTGTTGAGGCGTAAACAAACATTCATAATATTCAGACTTCCAAATTAATAATATGAGTAGGAGTTCTATTCCCCAGAAACTCGGTTTTTGGAAAGTGAAAACAGGAATTATCGAAATATGTGATTGACAATAAAGTAGAATGTGTATAATGTTTATTCTACCCTTAAGCATCGGTACATATCTGACGGAAAAGACGTCGCGTATTATCGGTCGCGTAACGCCAGAACAGACAATATTATATGATAAAATAAAAAAAAAAACGGGTTGCCGGGCACTCCGGGACTGCCGGCAGAAGTGAAAACTTGAACATTAACGTTGTGCATTTTCGAATAATCCGTCTTACGAATTTTCAAACAGGGGCCCGAGTCTGCTATTTTTATATATTTGTCATTCCGACACGATCCCATTGTCATGCCATTGTCATTTTGCTAAAAGTTCGTAATCTGCTAAATTCATAATCGCACGGTCACTGGCACGTCAGTGGCCGGTCACTGGGACGTCAATGGTCTCGTAATAGAATTGCGTTAGGAATGCCGTATTGCTATTATTATAAAACCTATCTAAATTTGAGCATTTATTCATGCCAGATTTTATTTATATTTAGTTTTACATAGTATTTATTAGTGTTCAATCTGAAGTAGTGAGAAGTTCGTAAATACTAAATCTGTCATTATGTACGAGATTACCATTCATATGGCTTTCTTTCAGTGGCGTGTCAGTGATTGATCATTGGAATGTCATAATGACGCCATTATGACGCCATTATGTTAGTAGATTACCAAACTTGTCAAAATCAACCATTTTGAAATCAGTGATCGACCATTCTGACACTATTGTAATAGCAGACTCGGGCCCCAGGTCACGTGTCCTGACGCGAGTTTAACATTTTAATACGCATCCCAAAAAAAGTGCTCAAAACCGCTAAAGAAGTTTTCACTTTTAAAAATTCAACCTTGCACACTCAACCGGTGATGTTTTAATATTCGAAAAGAAGCCAGCGATGATACGCTCGACGCATTTTTCCTCAAACCCTGGAGGGCAATCGCGCTAATAAAATTCGGCTGGAACGCAACTGAACTGTAGCCATTTCACAACTTTTTTAAACATTCCGTATCGCGCTAAACGTTTGACAGAAACTTGGAACGCAACTGCAACACAACTGTAACGTTACCGCTGTCAAACAAAAAGTTGAAACAGTGCTACTTTTTCTTGACTTTTTCTCAATCGTTCGCGTTGTGTTGTTTGGATTTTGAACGAAAATACGAAAACATTTGTAAAATTCTGACAACGCAACTTTGGTTGAAGTTTAAACTTTAGCGCGATACCAAATTCCTTACAGGTGAATCGAAACTAGATCATAACCAAAACTGAATTGGAAACGAATTGCAAGCGGACCTAAACTTTTAAAATTAGCGCGATTGGCCTCCTGTGCCCCTGTGATGTTATGTGTTTGTGACCTTTCAAGCTATTGTCTGTATAACGACTTGTTAGACTTGCACATCATTTATGTGCTAATTTAACGATACTAAACAGAATTACATAACACTACTTTTTGCACTGTTACCATGCAAAAAATGCTAATGGCTTCAACTATTCGCATGTTTTTGGCAGACTGGCTGAAACTACCAAGTAGTTCTACATGCTTATTTTTTACGTTTGAATTTAGTTTATTTCCATTTCATGGCTGAAACGTTAGCGTTGTAATAAGTCTATTTTTTAATGGGACGTAGTTACCTTCAAAGTCACCCGGGGTGACTAAAGTGTTTTCGGTCGTCGTAAATATGTACTCATTCATAATCTCTGTACGCATTCGCATCGCTGCTGTTGTTCTATTTCGGGAAAGACGAAGAGTGGGATAGAGTTTTTTTTTTAATACTTTTTTTTTTGATTTTTAGATTATCTTTGCATTTGATTATATTTGCACTCATTAAATAATGTAACCATGATTTTGTAAAAAGTCAGTGTTTAAAAGAGTGTCCATGGAGTTTCTTGCACGTTCTTCTCCATAGGATCTCCTCTTTGGAACGTGCAACTGCCGCGCTGGAGATAGGGTCGGTGAGTGTGTTTTGTTGCAGAATAACTTGCTACTCTTGTCGCTAGCGCGGCAGAATTAGCTTCAACTATTTGACTGACAGACCTTGACTATTCAAAAGTGCTTGTAAACTGGTCTATTTGAAATAAAGGATTTTGTATTTTTTTTTTGTTGATATTGAGAAAATAAGTTTTGTAGTAAATAATTGATAGAGCGAGCTTTTATGTCTTACTCTAAATTATAAATGTCAAATAATGGATGTTTCTTGATCAATAACGCCTCAATGCCTGAATGAAGTTGGATGAAACTTAGCAGATGTGCGGACAATATGATATAAATTATTATTTTGATCTAGTTTGTAATATGTTTCGCTAGGATAATTTGAACTTCCACGCTAACAGTAATGAAACCGCTCTGACAGAAACTGATAAGCTTATATGGTCTAAACTTAACAACAAAGAGACGTACCTACTTGTTTATTTATGATATTTTTCAAATGGTTAATTTCCATTATGATTTACAAGCATCTACCAGCGGCTTCGCCAGCGTGATGTCTAGGCAATATACCTACTCTCGGGATATATATAGCCTATGTGTTATTCCAGACTATAATCTACTTTTAACAACTCTACCCTACCTACCTAGTCTACTTTTAACATGTCCTACCACTGTACCTATGCATCAAAAATAAAATATTTCTAATTTCTGTGCAAAATTTCATAAAGATCCTTTCAGGCGTTTTGCCGTGAAAGAGCAACAATCATCATCCATCCTCACAAATTTCGCATTTATAATATTAGAAGGATTTTCCCTGATAGAAAATAACGCTGTCACTAAGTGTCATGGCTAACTTAAAAAAAGTTTGATATTCTCGCAGATTCCCCATAAGATCAATACGGGGAATCTGCGTGAAAATAGGTATAAGTGATAGGTAGGTCATCATTTTATGACACGGTATTTATGTTTAAATAGGTTTTAACCATTATTGGAACCTCAGTTTAGGTCAATGGCAAATAGAAATATTGTTCTTAGTTCATCAGACTGAGTATGAGTAATAAAATTGAAGTATTACTCAGAGCATTGAATAATAAACCGTTGGTTACAGTTGTTACGTGTTATTATGTACTTTGGAATTATTTGTGTACTTACAAAACACTAACGACGCCGACGCCTGACGTTATTACCCGCGTTTTTATTTCATCTATTTTGTGCCAATGTTTACTGTGATTCCTATTGTTGAAAAACATCACTCTGAGGGGCTGGCATACTGCACCGCATCAGACAGCGTAGCGCGGCAGTGCGTAAAGCTGCTGACTACGCTATAATACAATAGCGTATAGTATAGAGCTCATAGCAAGGCAATATCGCGCACTTTACATTGTTATGGACACGTTCACACTGTACTATACTATTTATATTAATGACAATGTATGGAACGCGATATTGTTGTGCTATGAGCTACATACACTATGCTATAATATTATAGCGTAGTCTGAAACCAGTTTTATCGTACATTGCTTGAAAGTATCTCTCAATGTATTGAAAACACGCGTAGTGAAACACACTGAAATCGCATTCACGCGCAGTTATATACTTCATCCCCACGCACCCCGCTGCGTGTAGCGGGGCAATATGTGAGTCGCATTACTGCTATTTTTGGGGGCCGAGTCACCCGCGTCCGTAGGAGAATACCCTTCAGCGAATCCCTACACGTGGTCCCCGGGTGGTGCTAAACAGGTGACACTAACCGCCTCCGTGGTCTAGTGGTTATACCACCCGATTCAGACCCAGAGGTCCCGGGTTCGAATCCCAGCGGGGGCAAATTTTTTGCTTGGTTTGGTTGGTGGTAGGACTTCTAAGTCCGCCTGGCAAGCTACCACCATCATGTCTAAGTCTGTCGCCATAACAACAATGTTAACAGCATTGTTGTGTTCCGGCAATTAGAGGTATGATAGCCAGTTCCTCTATGTTAGAGGATTCCGGGTGAAACTCGCTTCCATCTTCGGCCTAATCATCACTTTCCATCAGGTGAGATTTGGGCCAAGAGTTTCCCCGTTTTGAATAAAAAAAAAAAAAAATAAGAAATAACTAATCAGTTGGTAGATTTCCTTACTAGAAAATGGATTTTAAAATTAGATACTTCTATGCACGACTTAGAGACTAGCCCTTAGAGTGCCTGTCTATTTGTGCGGAGCGAGGCAGCAGAGCCGCGGTGAAACAGAGAAATACCGCGTGTATCTGACATCGACGCACAAACGATTTCCATGGGTCCAGGGCATGATTCTGGACACCCTAGACTTAGAATTTTTCGTCGGCTTTTTTCTCATTTTTTCATTTTTTTTCAAGGGTTTTTTTACTTTAGACTGCTCATAATCGTTATTCTGACCTAACCCAATGAGATTTTTAGTAAAAAAAAATAATGAATTAACTATTTTCACTAAAAAGAGCAATCTGAATAAAACCACAAATAGATATCAGCACAGCTGAGCTGATACCTATTTGTGGTACTCTAGAAAAAAAAATGAAAAAATGAGAAAAGACCCACGAAAAATTCAAACACTGGGGTGTCCAGAATCATGCCCTGGAATGGAAATCGTTTGTGCGTCGATGTCAGATACACGCGATATTAACAAATCATGTCAGTCAAAATATCAGTGGCTAACGTGGTGAGGAGATTTTATGCAATTCCAATAGTTCATATTTTTTCGTTTCTCCACTTCACTGCATCGCTCTGCTGTAATGGACAGGCACCCTTAGGGCCCGTTCCAATTAAGACGGACCGTTTATTTTCGTGTTCCATTGAAAGAGACGAATAAAAACTTTTTCTTTAGTTGCTATCCATTCAGATCCGTGGGGATCGATATCAAACACCGTGACACGATTTTTATATATTAGAACATTACTCACTAAACTGGGAAAAACACAAACACTGGTAAATACAAATTTTACACAAAACACTCGCATTTCTTACAAAAAACATAACATCAACAAATTCTTCCAAGTATTTCGTCTGAACTCAAGAGCGCATTCTCAATGACGTCATTCCAGACATTGCTAATTTTATTTAGCACAACCTTGGATGCATTGAATCAGTTCATTCAATTTAATTGAACTAAAGGTGATTATCAAATTATGTCATCGACTGAACGGTATTTACAGAGTGTGTCATTTGGCATTGTTTCCAAACTTAATTGCTTTAAAAACATACAATAAAGTTATGATTACAATATTATCTTTAGCCATTTATTCTTGATAAAGAGATCAAGGGCTTCTTGATTGCTAGGTTAGCTTATAGTTTAACGATCGTGTTAATGGTTAATAGGATCAAGTTCATACCTAAGATATTATCCATGAGGGTCCATAATCAGTTTACAGCAGCCCATTGTTGGTATTTCCAATCACATCAACTCCTAGCAAATATTGCTGCTCCACCTAGCCCGAAGGTTTCGTTTCTGACGTTTGCATTTGACGATTCGCAATGGCATAGTGTTTCAAATAGAAAAAGACGCATGCTATTTAAAGTTGTTAATTATTGGAATATGACCTTACAACGACTTAAAAAATCAGCCAGACTCTCACTTTTTTATTATTTTTGATTCTTTGACTACAATCTCACCTGATGTAAAGCTATGATGTGGCCTTTTCATAGTAGGGAATATGCATGAAAAAAATATTTATTATTTATATCAAAATAAACATAACTATAATACTAACAGTCAAAATAGAATCAAAATTGCTCGAAAAACAAACGAGATATGATTCTTTTAAACAAATCTGTCCCACTCGCGAAAACGCTTGTTTTTCTATTGCAGCTGTATAGGCGGCATGGACTTTGAAGTCAAAGTTCCTATTGGAATTTTCTTTCTAATTGTAATCTTTGAAGCTTTATAACTTCATCGCTGATGAAGACATTTTAGAAATTGTTTCATGATTGTTTACTAGTCGTTTTGCAAACTAAAAAATCGAATGCATATTCCTTATTGAATTTTGCCGATTGTGTTTATACGAGGAGTACCATCACTCATCCGTCGTTTAAACGCAATTCATTACTTAATACTAATCGGTGCTTACCACAAAAATGTTTAAATGATTTAGTACAGAAGTAAAGGCAAATTATCGTACAGAGTCAGTGTCAAAATACGAAGGACTTCTAAAATTAGGGTTATTTTTTTGAAGTCGAATGTTTTTTTTTTGTATGTTTTTTGGCGTTTTATCTAGAAGCTCTGGACTGAGTTATAATCTTAAACATACAACAATAAGACGAAACTTTTATGTTACTTATAAAAGACACCAAAATAATCATGACTGTGATTTCTTATAATTGCATGATAACTACTAATTACACTAGATAAGATACAATATACCACCTACGAGAATACTTGGCCAGCATATATTAGCAAGTTACTAGTTTTTATTCAAACTCAACATGGCTATAAGGCCGAGTACCATATACGTGCGACCTTCTATCCCACGTGCAGTCTGGATCGTGTATCAATGTTTATGGTCAAAATCCATAGACATTAAGTATTTTTTACCGTCTATTAGTAAAACTCTTTAGTGCGTTATATTGATCGTTTTAATTTTTGTATGGATTTTTGTGGCATTGTCTATTATTTGACGTAATGAGTGTTGGTGTGTTGGAATTAGTGATGGTGGTATTAATTAACGTATTGAAGAGATATTGATGACTTTATGATCATCTGGACGGCGATAAAAACTTTCACTCTGTCATAATAACTTCATGTCTTAACTAAATTCTATGTCGTCATCAGTGATATTGAAGATTTAGGGCGGATTACACCAATGAAACTGATCACAATCAAGCTGCGTTCAAGAGTTGTCAGTGTCAATATTCCATAAAAAACCGGCCAAGTGCGAGTCGGACTCGCGCACCGAGGGTTCCGTACAAACCAGTAGGTATTATATTACAAGCAGAAGTTGCGATTTACGATTTATGACGTATTAAAAAAAAAACTACTTACTAGATCTCGTTCAAACCAATTTTTGCTGGTAGTTTACAGGGTAATGTACATCATAATTTTTTTAGTGCTATCACTCTCTTATTTCAGAAGTTAAGGGGGAATTTTACCATTTTGGAAATGTCTCTCGCGCAAACTATTCAGTTTAGAAAAACATGATATTAGAAACCACAATATCATTTTCAAAGACCTATCCATAGATACGCCACACGTATGTAAGGGTTTGATGAAAAAAAAAAATTGAGTTTCAGTTCTAAGTATGGGGACCCCCAAAATTTATTGTTTTTGTGTGAAAATCTTTATGCGGTTCACGGAATATATCTACTTAACAAATTTCAACAGCATAGTTCTTATAGTTTCGGAGAAAAGTGGCTGTGACATACGGACGGATAGACAGACAGACATGACGAATCAATAAGGGTTCCGTTTTTGCCATTTGGCTGCGGAACCCTAAAATGTAATGACATGACAGCTCGTAAACGTAGTTCATATGTTGATCGCGTTCAGTTTCAGATTTATGAAAACCACTCTTATATATACAATATGCAAACGATGTAACCATGCAAATCATAAAAAAAATCTTTGATAAGGCGGCCAGAAAAGGACTACCTGGACCCCCCCCCCTTTGTACAGCAGTTAGTAAGAATATAATAGGACTAGCTGACCCACGCAACTTCGTCTGCGTCAAATTTTCCATTAATGCTCGGCTCCTTTTAGTCTTAACGTGATGATATGTAGCCTATATCCTGCCTCGATACATGGGCTATCTAATACTGAAAGAATTTTTCAAATCGGACCAGTAGTTCCTGAGATTACCCCCTTCATTCAAACTTACAAACAAATGTTACCTCTTTATAATATTAGTATAGATAGGAATAATGTTTATTGTATAGCATACAAAAGTGCGTTAGGACCATGAAACTAGACTCATGGATAAAAAGCGAGCTAATTTACTTAAACTTAAGAGTGAACAGGCTCCTTCTGGGTAAGCTCGTTACATCGTAGACTTTGTCTCTGTCATCTCTGACAAAGACTATAGTCAAGAGCAAACTGCATCTCAAGTAAAAAAAAAAACTTTGGATGGATTTGACAAAAAGTAGAAAATTAATGTAGGTCACCTGTTGTGTTGCGGAGTTTGTGCGTAAGAGTCACCGCGACCCTGGAACGTAAAGGGCATTAAGAGGAACACGGAGTAATAGTTCTAGTCAGTAAGAGTCTGACACTCCTTTCTGCTCCGTCCAGGTGATACCTCTCGCAGTGTTTGATAATTTCTCCTTAAATAAAAAAGGTTAGGTAGTTCGTAGTAGAGTAGTGGAGTGAGTATCTAGGCTAAATAAAATAAAACTCGTAAGAATTATACGAACACCTAAGCATCACCTTAGGCTACTTCTATACTATTATTATAAAGACTATACTACTACTATACTATTATTATTGACTGGTAGACAATGCCTATGGCATTAAGTCCACCTCTGTACTCTTTTTGTGCTGAAAGTGTTAAATAAATAAATAAATAAATAAAGAGATAACATTTGTTTGTAAGTTTGTATGTAGGGGGTAATCTCAGGAACTACTGGTCCGATTTGAAAAATTCTCTGCAGTAATAGATAGCCCATGTATCGAGGAAGGATATAGGCTACAATCATCACGCTAAAACTAAAAGGAGCTGAGCATTCATGGAAAATGTGACGCAGACGAAGTTGCGTGGGTCAGCTAGTAAGTAATAAAATTACAAGTAGGTAGTCCATTAGCATAATTTACGTAAAAGACCACATACTAACTTGTAAAGGTCCCGTTTCTTCTTCCACACTCACTTACTCCTACAAATACTCCAAATCAATGAACCAATACTAATTATTCAATTAAAACATCCACTTAAAACTATACAACTTTATAGTTGTACATACTATTGTCGCTAATTATCTATATAAATCGTCTGCCCAACGTCTCGCTTCTTTAGTCATACCAAATGGGACCATACATTGTGTTATTGACAATGTTCAAAGATCTGACAATAACCGAAATGTCTGGTTGAAGCAAAACGTGACGTGAAAGGTAAATGTTTTGACATATACGTTTAAGGTTGAGTATTTGCGATGTTTGATCGAGTGTCAAATCGGGCGTTAAGGAAAATGGGTGACAAAAACTATTAAGCGGAGTTGTATGGTAATTTTTTTCCTTATAGATTTCCTAATAATACTTAATGATTAGGTTAAGTTCATGGTCACACTAATCGTAAATAGCAAATGCAAGTGATGCATTGGTAAATGTAGTTTTACATACCTAATGCGTTTTATATAATCAGATAAAATTTTGAGTTTACCAAACTTTTTTCGATTTTTTGTTAGTCTGAACACAATAACATGACATGAAGTTTTTTAATATTTTTTAAGTATTTCCACTTGAAGCAAATTTTGTATCTTAGTATGGGGCACCAAAACTATTATCCAGATTGTTAATTAATTTATCTATGGGTTCATACACTTCTACACGTTGCACGCACTCAGATTTTGAAATTTTAAACATGTTACCTATATTTTTTTGTTTCTGCCGCATATTGAACACGCACTACAACATACCCACCACACAAACACTTCCGGTCGGCACACGGCCTTGGTTCATAATCTTGAGCAAGTTAGTTTCTTCAATGGTTTCTTTGTTATGTACCAAGTTCATTATCTAAAACATAAAAGGAGATACCATCTTTTTAAAATGGCAAAAGTACCTGTTTTTTGCAAATAGAGACTTCGAAACTAGGATCTATCTACTTTATGATTTTTTATATTTGTGATGTATTTGCTCTTGACTCTAGTCTTGGTCAAAAATGACAGAGACAAAGTCTACGCTGGAGCGAGCTTACCCAGAAAGAGCCTGCCGGTCTATCTGTCGACATTTCACCGTATAGGTACACTTATGTGGAATTAACGACAAGAGAGCGGTCATTCCGAATTATTTAGATGGTTTGACAGCTCACTTGTCGTTCGCCTCGACATGTCTACAGAATCACACTGCTGTTCACTCTAACTTTGAAGAGATTAGGGTTGTAAGCAATGTTATCAAGTAAATAACCCAATATTTTTTGAAAACTGCATGAGTATATTATTGGTATTTCGTGGTATTTAAAACCGTTCACTCGTCTCCTTTGTCCCACTCTAAAGAGTATACCGTCGATGTCTGGATGGATTTTGTCCAATCTACATCGCGTAACAGAATAAACGCAATACTTTTAAAGAGATCAATATGATCAGCTTTTACTATGGGACCAACAAAAAATCGCAAAAAGAAGCGACTGCCCCATACATTTCTGTGCGCATAGCTCGACAAAAGGTACTAAACAGCTGTTTTTTTCGCGAATTTGGGGTTTATCGCATCGTAAAAGTTATTCATAATGATGAGTAGAATGACCCTTTTTCCATGAACAGTGTGAGTCTTTATAATGTGCACATGAGGGAAACTATATCTAATTTTAGCGACGACAAATGTATTTATAAATCTATTTTTTTTTTAATATTTAAAAAAAATTGTTAACAACTGTGTTACTTTTCAACTAAATGATCTATCGCAATGAAACAATTATCGACAGTAATTAGATATCTTTATAAAATGAAAATAGTGGAAAAAAAACTCCCCTTAATTTGAAATAAACATGTTATTTTAGCAGAAATCTATATTTTTATAAATTTTTACAATAATCATATTAATATTATTTCTCAAAAAAATTGCCCTGGTTACCTACCTTTTTTTAACCGACTTCCCAAAAAGGAGGAGGTTCTCAATTCGGTTGTAAGTTTTTTTTTAATGTTTGTTACCTCATAACTCCGACAATTATGAACCGATTTGAAAAATTCTTGTTTTATCTGAAAGGATATACTTGCAGATTGGTCCCATTTAAATTGTATCAAAATTGGTTACGAACTTTGGATTTTAAATCGAAATAGCTGGATTTCATCTACTTGGATGATAGTTTTATGACATCCAAGTAATCGAAATTCCGTATTTTGCTTTTCTGCGATTTTGCAGTGGTGTTGTTAGGTGTGAGGTACCACTAAAAAGTGAAAAATATAAAACTTTTTACAAAAAAATACAACAGACTTCCAAAAATAAAACACTACAAAGTAAAAAATAACTTTAATTTCGGAAGTCGGTGTCAAAATACGAAGAAACTAACAAAATCATCGACTTCCTACTTATCACTTCATATTATAAAACAAAGTCCCCCGCCGCGTCTATCTGTTAAACTACTGCACCGATTTTCATGCTGTTTTCACCAATGGTTAGAGTGGTTCTCGAGGAAGGTTTTTTTATATAATTTGTCAAGTTGGCGAAGCGGCGGGCATCAGCTAAACTATTATATTCTTACACTATAAAAATAAAATCTCCTAACTAAAATAAGGCGTCAAAAAATTCGTTCGCATCGCTGTCGACTGGACGTGAGCGCAAAAGACTGGCGGCATATTCACGTTGCATGGCAACGAAATAATAAACTGGATAGTTATGTTAAGGCATATAATTATTCTCTATTTGTAAACCACCGATCATAAGATGTATCTATGAGCGTACCTGCCAAGAATGGGCCAAGAGGAAAATGTTAAATACGAAAAAAATGACTCCACCTCTTGAGATGATTGGATCAAGTGGTCATGTTTCATTTCTCGGGAAATGTGCAAACAAGTGACTTACACAGGAAAATCCAATGAAGTCAAGGGTTTTGAACTCATAATAAGTATTTAGGAAAATCATGACCGTGATCTGCTCATGATGAACAAGCTGGTTTGCGGAGACTAACTTAACTTTTATACATAACTAGCTGACACGTGCAACTACATCTGCGTCACATTTTCCATTAAAGCTCCTAAATAATATTGCAACTATAAATTGACATGTAAGCTACCCTATCTTTCAAGTTGGATCAAACTGCATACTGTGCGCAAATTTGATCAAAATCGGTTAAGTAGTTTAGGAGTCCATTGAGGACAAACATTGTGACACGAGATTTATATTATATTAAGATTAAGATTGTAATCCCATCTATAGTAGACGCCAACGCTGGCAACGACACCATTAATGATATCCTTAATTTAAAAAACGAATAAATAGAAATAAACTGTCTTCAATCATCTATCGTGATCTTTCATATTTTTAACCGACTTCCGAAAAAAGGAGGTTCTCAATTTAGTGGGCATTTTATTGTTATGTGTACATCGATTACTCCGATGTTTCTGATTCAATTTTATTTTTTTGTTCTTTGCAGCATACTTGCCTTTTGGTCCCGTAAAAATATGCTGCGGTTTGGCACAGTAGTTTTTATTTTATGAGCATTTTTACTTATTTCACCACTTAAAAGTGAAAAATAAAAACTTTTTTAACAATACCAGAAACAATTACTTCTGAAATTACGGTTGTTTTATATTTTTTTGGGTACCTTCGAAAATATTATAGAAAGGCAATGTACTAAATTTGCTGACCCGCACAACTTCGGCAATATCACATCATCACACGTTTCATTAATGATCCGCTCCTCCGGTCTTAGCGTGATGATTTATTTTAACATAAAAGCCTTACTCGATAAATAAGCTATCCAACACTAAATTATTTTTTCTAAACAAACCAGTTATTTCTGATATGATGCACGTTCGACCAAACAAACAAACTCTTCAGCTTTACAATATTAGAATTCATTTATCTACCATAGCCACTGTCTTCGTATTTTCATTCGTATACCATTCTGTCTTCATATTAATATTTCTCCTGTTTTAGTTACAGTTATCTGTTCGCAACACGACTGTCTCCATATAGAGCGAAGTACTTCTTCCCGTGTTTCGAGAACACCAAGTTTGAAGCTGTGTTCAAGTTCAAAGTGTACATCAAGAAGAAACTCGACGGTCTGCAGTACACTAACACCAGTCTTGTCATAGCCGAAGAGCAAAGGAGATTAAGGTAAGTTTTTAACACAAAATGTTACATTGACAGATCAAAATGAGCTTCCTCAATTGCCCTGGTTAGACAGTCATTCATTGTGCGTACAGCTAAGGAGTGGAATTCCCTGCCGGAGTCTGTGTTTCCTGATAACTACAACCTGGGAGTCTTTAAGTCAAAAGTGAATAGGTTAATTCTAGCCAAGCGTGCTCCACCTTAGGTCACATCATCGCTTAACATCAGGTGAGATAGCGGTCAAACGTATGCCTATCAATAGTAAAAAAAAAAAAAACAGTAGCAGGTTTAGTAGAAGTTATGTGAAGTTAGCTGTAAGATTACGGTCTGGACACTATTCATCGGCAATATTAGCATTTTTCATGAAGAAAGTAAGTTCTCCCAACTGCAACACATGCAATGCACTTGAGGGTGTACATCATTATTGCTGACTGATGGGTTGTGTCAAGAGCCAAAAGGAAAGGAGAATTTAAATCAATGAGTTTAATTTAAATATGTCACAAGCAGGCTTAATTTAATAAATTTTAGCACAACCGACGTCAGATGTTGCGAAAAGATTTAGCGAGTTATTGTACCATATTGATTAAGATTCTTCTTTTAATTTTAGTTACAAGCAATGTTTTGTAGGCATGATAGGGTTGGCGTATCCATTGGGATGGAAACCCCAGACAACTCAGACATAGGGAGTAAGTTACATTTTTGAAGTTTTCTTCTCAAGCCCTAAAGTTTGATACCCCATCAGTCAGTTAGAGCAATTAGCTGACCCACCTTTGCATAAATGGTTCAGAATTTTTTATACCAATCGATAGAATTTTATTTTTTTTAAGTTTCTACCGTTTGAGCAAAGTAAATAAAATATGAAAGACCAGCTTTCTCCAACGACTTCCTACGCGTATCTCCCGCTTTTTCCCGTTCCAGTAAGAATTTCGGGAAATCTTGAGCTACATTTCAAATTCCAGCTTTCTACAATCAGTAGTTTCGGCTGTGCATTGATATATAAGTCAAGTTTGCCTTTTATATGTATTTATAGATTTATAAAATTCTATTGATTCATATTGTCATAAATCTCAACCATTTCTGCCAAGGTGGTCAGCTATTTGCTCCAACAGACTGTATTAGGAATATCACGACTAAATGTATTTGAAACAGGCACAAAAAAAACAAGTGTACTAACACGCCAGTTATTTTTTCTATACAACTAAACAAATCATATATAATTACATCATACATAATTCGGCCACCTCTTTGCATTTTCATCAAAACGATTCACCACAATCACTTTACACAAGCAAGGTACTTCGGAAACCTGCTTTCTGCTGTCTATACCACGTGTATCTGACATCGACGCACAAACGATTTCCATGGGTCCAGGGCATGATTCTGGACACCCCAGAGTTGGAATTTTTTCATTTTTTTTCAAGAGTACCACAAATAGGTATCAGCTCAGCTGAGCTGATATCTATTTGTGGTTTTATTCAGATTGCTCTTTTTAGTGAAAGTAGTTAATTAATTAATTTTTTTATTAAAAATCTCATTGGATTAGGTCAGAATAACGATTATGAGCACTCTAAAGTAAAAAAAACCCTTGAAAAAAATTAAAAAATGAGAAACAAGCCGACGAAAAATTCTAACTCTGGGGTGTCCAGAATCATGTCCTGGACCCATGGAAATCGTTTGTGCGTCGATGTCAGATACACGCGGTATATTGTACTATAAATTAACCAGAAAAATGTATGCCTACAAAATAACAACTTCCGGATTTGGGGATCGACCCTTGACCTTTAACGCAGATGGTCCATAACAATGCACTATTTATAGGCCACCACATACCTCACTTTTAATAAAGGGACACTGTGACCGCCGAGATGACAACATGTGTGGTTACAAATATTGATGACTCTCCAAACTCTGTAAGCTGGGTCACCAATGTCAATATTTGACCCAAACATAGTGATGTAGTGATTTGGGTTAACAGAAAGCGAAGTTTCTTAAAAGTAGCACCACAAACTATTAGAAGTTGATTGACTACTGGACCACCAGTTTCTTAGTGCTTTGTCACAGGAATAGGCTAGATTCCATCATCCACAAATTGCAAAACTATTTAGTCCGTCAGTTAGAGTATTGAAAATTAATGGACATGTATTTTTTGTTTTTGTAAATCAATGAATATTGACAAAGATAAAACGCATCAAAACTCGGGAGTGGGGGCTCGTGACGTCACGGCTCACTAAATGTTATGCGAAGGTGTGACGTACTGAGAATTTTAAAAGCGTCATAACTTTTTGTCAATTTTGGCTCCCGTAATAAAAGAAAAAACCCGGGTCAAAAAATTTTTTGATAATCTAACTGACGGACTAATTAGATTTTTTCAGGAAACAAGCCCATTGTTTGTTTAGTTTCATTAAAAAGAGCTGTGATGATAGTGCAAAAACATTTTGCTCATATTTATCGAACGTGTAACGAAGGTATTATTAAAAACCGAAAAAAACTACTACTTTTTGACGTCATTGTAGTTCATAATAATTATGTGGGTATAGATGTCGCTTCAATTTTTTTTTCACTGAATCTTTTATATAAAAAATTTCTTTGACCAACGGGTTTTTTTTATGTTGTCTCTTAATTCTAGTCTAGTTCAGAGATAACAGCCCTCAGATAGTTCGTCGTGAATTCGTGATCCAAAGAAAACACACCGCCATTGATGCGATTTCATTGCCATTTCTCACCACATAAATATCAGTTTTTACTTGGAGAATAGTTATCTTGTATTCCAAAAGATACCATGCTTTCTTTTCACTACCAACTTGGGTGGTGGCTAATCGGAAATAGAAAATATTTTCAACTTTCTAGTTTTTGCCGGGTGATTGAGCTTTAAGCCTATAAACTATAAAGAAAGGTCTATCTGCAAGCGGTTTTATGTTTTTAGTATACCTTATGTGTACATGATAAGTATTATTTTTTAACGACTTTTTGTTTTACTTAATTTGAACAAAATTCAAAAAGTTGTGGGAAATCTTTGGGATTCATAGTTGCTATAGACATTTAAAAAAAGACTCAATTATAATTGGAAAGAGCGCAACGAGCTGTCCTTAAAGTGATGACGTTTAAACATTTTCGGTACAGTACTAAACAATTGTATAAAGACTGTCAAGTTATGACCGTTAGACAGAGTTGAAAAACGATTATTTAAAGAAGCATGAATTTAAAAGGTGACTATTGACATACATACTTAACACATAAAAAGGAAGTATGAAGAATGTTTGGACTCGAAGCTCCAATAAATATGCGTTGCCGAGAACAATATATTGATGATTTATGTATATGAGTAAGAGCGTAATAAATAATAATAATTAAAAAAACACTTATTTCTGATGATCTTTTCAAAGTTAGAGTGAACAGGCTACTTCTGGGTAAGCTTGCTCCATCGAAGACTTTGTCTCTGTCATCTTTGACCAAGACTAGAGTCAAGAGCAAACCCATTTATAGTATAAAAAAAGTTCATAGACATGGAAACAAAAAGAAAAACAAAATGTTTAGTAAATCAATTTATTAAATCATAGCCCGCTCACAGTGAAACCGTGGGTGTTGAGACGTTTTACCCTATAAGGCGATCACTCCAACTGTGGGCACTGAGAATTGTGTCAATTATTGTGGACGAGACGTGCATCGTGACCGGTAACGTATGTTGCGCATGCGCACATGTTGATTGAGAAAAGCAATTTTGACGTACTTGTCCTATAAGCACCTACAGATACAGATATACATATTATACCTGTATAATTATATCTTCTGGATACCATAAACGTGCTATTTACCATGATATAGGTCTGAATAAGTTAGAAACGTTCGATACCTAAAGTCCTCTTCTAAGTCTTAAGTCCTTTATTAATTTGCTATCGTAGGTATGATAAATAGGGGTGCGAAGTCAGAAGTCCTCCACGTGTGCTTGGCGGCTGCTGGTCCCTTTCGATCCGTCTGGAGGGAAGAGCAGTTGCTGGGCCGGTGCACCCTGGGCGCGGCAGTAATTTTCTCCGAGGAATGAGGGGAAATGAGAATTTCCTCTTATGCTTCGGAGAGGGTTACTGTTGCGGCCAATTTTCTGACACGGGTGGGGTCCATTGGACCAACGGGGCGTTCCTTTGCGTGACCCTCTGTGTAGCAGAGGGCATAGCAGAGGAGCAAGAGCGGGCTCGGTGTGCACTTACCCTGCCTCCGAGCAGACAGAGTTGGATGGGTCCTTCTTTGTCACCGCTGATCTCGTAATCCCTATTGAAGTGCTGTGGATCACGTCTCGCGGCTTTGATAGGGACCGAGGGTCTTGGCTTAACCGCCTGGATCGTGAGGTAGAAAACCTCTATAAAAAGTTACCCCGAATCTCAAGCGGCGGCGCACCGTGAGGGGATGTATGGCTGACGGGTGTTACCATGGAACGAATCAGTCGCTAGTGCTCACCCTCGCCAGGGTACCTGCAGCCCCTCTGGCGAGTAAAGCAATTTATTCTGCTTATCCTGATACACGGTCCCTGTCAGGATGGACATTTATTTACCTACTACTCGTGGGAATAATATGGATACAAACCAAAAAACCCAAACCGCCGGTAACGGCAATTGTGATGAGCGGTCGGAGTCCGACGCTGCATCCAGCGGAAACGGGAGAGGCGCGGGAGGCTCAGAGAGCTCCCGGCGCGAGAGGGCCGGGTCACTTGCGGAGATCAGCAAGTTCTTCCGCAAGCGGCCTAGGCGGGATGGCGACAGAGGGTCGTCATCCGGAGAAGAGGAGGCCTCGGCATCGGCAAGAAAGATCCCCACCAACAAGCGTGGAGGGATCCGAGGCAAGGGAAGGGGCATCACTGCCTCCGAGAGGTCGGCCAAACTGGCCGAGGAGGGGCGCCACCCGGGCTCGACGGCCTGCGGGACGGGCGATGAGGACGACGTACCTGGCGGTTCCGAGGCGGAGCGTGAGGCCAGGTTTGCGAAGGAGGTGGAGGCCGCGCTTAAACAAGTTGTACATAAGCAGAAGCCGTCGACAAGGCTGAGGGCCATGCCTGCGGCTTCCGCCTCAATTATAGCGGCAGCGGAGGCCAACTTTCGGACTTCGCACGACGGGGAAATGGCCAGTCTGCGAGCGGACGTCGCCCGCCTTACGGCCGCGATGGAGCTTCTTCAACAGGAGAATGCGAAGCTCCGAGCGGACCTGGCCAGCCTGCGGAAGCCCGACTCTCGCGTAGCTACCCAGGCGGAACAACCCCGGGCGGGACAACAGCGGCAACAACAGCAGCAGCTACCAAGCAGGCCCGAGCCAGAGGACAATCAGGTTCTGGCATTGGTTCGAACGGAGCTCGCCGCCTTCCAGCGGCGGTTCTCCGTGCTGGAGGGCATTGTCCTGCGCCCCCCTCTTGGTGCAAACAAGGTGGCTGGGGGCCCGATGTCGGTGTCCTACGCGGCTGCTGCGGCTGCCGCATCCGGACCGGGGCCATCCAGTGGGCCCTCCGGCGGCGCTGTCTTGCCCTCCCCCCCAGCCAAGCCAGCTCCAGCAGAGTCGGCGCCAGCAAACGCGCCTGCAAAGGCGCAAGCTAAGGGGAAGGGGAAGGGGAAGGGGAAGGGGAAGAAGAGCAGGGCGCTGCCAGCGACAGCGCCTGCAGCGAGCGGTCCTCCGCCTGCGGCTCGCCAACCGACTGCGGCACGCCAACCGCCTGCGACACGTCAACCGCAGTCGCAGCCGCCGCCACCGCCCTCCCAGCCCGCCCAGCTCCCTACACCTCCCCCGGCTGAAGCCGGATGGCACGTGGTCGGGGAGCAGCAGAAGAGGCGGAAGGCGAAGAAAAAGGCCCGAAACCAGGAGCGGCAGCGCCAGTCCCGGGCGCGCAAGATCGCGGATAGGCTCCGCGCCCCGAAGACCGCCGCTGTAGTGATAACGCTACAGCCGGAAGCGGAGAAGAGGGGCGTATCTTACCGCGACTTGCTGGCGAAGGCGAAGGAGACGGTGGATCTCCGTGAGCTAGGGATCACCGGGGGCCTCCGGCTCAAAGTCACTGCGACTGGAGCGCGGATGCTGGAGATCCCCGGGGAGGCCAGCGGCTCGTCCGCTGACGCTCTGGCCGAAAGGCTAAGAGCGTCCCTCAACGCGGACGAGGCCCGAGTGTCCAGGCCCGTTAGGTGCGCAGACCTGCGTATCCTGGGTCTGGACGACTCGGTCACGGAGGAGGAGGTCGTGGCCGCCGTCGCTAGGTCCGGAGGGTGTCCGGCCGAACAGGTCAAGGCAGGCGCCATACGTCCGGACCTCTCAGGCATGCGAACCGTTATGGTTTGCTGCCCTGTGACGGCGGCCAAAGCCATTGTGGAGGGTCGAAGACTTCTGGTGGGCTGGGTGTCAGCGCAGGTCAAGCTGCTGGAGCCCAGACCTCTGAGGTGCTATCGCTGCCACGTGGGGCACCACGTGTCAGTCAAGTGCGCCTCGGAGGTCGACCGCAGCGGCCTTTGTTTCCGCTGCGGTCAGCCCGGTCACGTAGCCGTGACCTGCTCCGCCAAGCCGCACTGTGTTTCATGTGCGGCGGCCGGCAAGCCGGGTGACCACCGGGCTGGGAGCAAGGCCTGCGCTCCACCCAAGACCAAGTCCGGAGCCAGGGGGAGGCCCTCCATCGCCACTGCCACCGTCTCCAACGCCGTGGCCGTGGCCGCAACCGCCGCAGCCACATCCGTCGCCTCTGCCGCCGTTGCCGCCACAGAGGGGCCCTCACAGGGGGCCCAGGGGGAGGAAGCTGACATGGAATGCCAGTAACGGCCCCACTCAGCTTCCTCCAGGCGAACATCAACCACTGCGCCTGCGCTCAGCATTTGCTGATGCAAAGCATGGCGCAGTGGTCGATCAACATTGCGGTGGTCGCTGAGCCGTATTTTGTCCCACCCAGGGATGACTGGGTTGCGGACCTAAGCGGCTCAGTGACCATCATATCGTCGGCCGCCGCCGGTACCCCGTCCCTTGAAAGTGTCAGGAAGGGACAGGGGTGCGTCGCAGCACGGTTCGGGGAGATCGTCGTAGTAGGCGTCTACTTCTCCCCGAACCGAACTCTCGCCGAGTTCCACAACTCTCTTGTAGAGTTGGGTGTCGTCGTCGGGCACTATTCCCTACCCGTACTTGTCCTCGGGGACTTCAATGCCAAGAATTTGGCTTGGGGTTCTCGTTTGACAGACGTGCGGGGAAGGATGGTGGAAGACTGGGCTCTGGAGACAGGCCTGGTCGTCCTCAATCGGGGTTCTGTCCCCACGTGTGTGCGGATGCGGGGCGAGTCGGTGGTGGACATTTCGTTCGCCAGTCCCGCTCTGTCACCGCGGGTCATTGACTGGCGTGTCATGGAGGAGGTGGAGACGTATTCCGATCACCGGTATATCCGGTTTGACGTCTCCACCCAGACCTCAAGCGCGCCGGTCGTACAGACTCCGAGTGGTCCGCGTTGGGCTCTGAAGCAGCTGGACCGGGAGCTCCTCCTGGAAGCCTCGATCGTGCAGGCCTGGGTGACATCACCGGACAGGCCTGCCGACGTCAACAGTGAGGCAGGGTGGTTCCAGGAGGCCATGTCCGACATTTGTGACGTGGCAATGCCCCGAGTCCGGCCAGGAAGAGCCCGGCGCCAGGTGTACTGGTGGTCGCGGGAGCTGGCCTCTCTGCGCGAGGCGTGCATTTCTGCGCGGCGCCGGTACGCCAGGCATCGCAGGCGTCGCATCCGTCCACCGGATGCGGATGCCATCGAAGCGGAGCTATACGAGGGATACAGAGCTGCGAAGACCGCTCTCCGCGACGCTGTCCTGCGGGCTAGGGATCTGGCCCGCGAGGAAATGCTGGCGACTCTCGACAGAGATCCGTGGGGGCGCCCTTACCTTATGGTGCGGAACAAGCTCCGCACCTGGGCCCCCCCGCTGACGCAGAGTCTCCGGCCTCAGCTCGTGGAGGACGTGGTGAGCACTCTGTTCCCTGCGCGAGGGGAACATCCTCCCCCGCCTATGGCTCCGCCGCCTGCGGTGCCGGAAGCGGACCTAGAGGACGACGACGACGACATCCCGGCTGTGACTGGGGTAGACCTGAGAGTGGCGGTACGAAGGCTCAAGGCCAAGAATACCGCCCCAGGGCCCGACGGCTTGCCTGGCAAAGCCTGGGCCCTGGCCTTGGAGGCTCTCGGGCCTCGACTAGAGGGGCTCTTTAGCGCATGCATGGAGAGGGGCCAGTTCCCGCTTCCTTGGAGGACCGGGAAGCTGGTCCTCATCCGGAAGCCTGGGCGCCCTGCGGACTCGCCGTCCGCATTCCGGCCCGTAGTGTTGCTCGACGAGGTGGGCAAGCTCTTCGAAAGAGTTATCGCAAACCGCCTCGCCGGGCACTTAGCGGGAACGGGGCCGGATCTTGCGGACAACCAGTTTGGTTTCCGCAAGGGGCGCTCTACGGTGGACGCCGTCATGCGCGTCAGAGCCCTCACGACGGGGGATGCGGTCTCCCGGGGTGGTGTTGTCTTGGCGGTGTCACTCGACATCGCCAACGCCTTCAACACCATGCCCTGGAGCTGCATTGGGGAGGCACTCCGGTATCATCGGGTGCCGACCTACCTTCGTCGTGTTGTCGGGGACTACCTGTCCGACCGGGCAGTAATCTACCCTAGTCACAGCGGTGAGTGGAACCGGCGAGAGATGTCGTGCGGTGTCCCACAGGGTTCGGTTCTGGGGCCGCCCCTGTGGAACATCGGTTACGACTGGGTGCTGCGAGCCGACCTCCCTAGCGGCGTCAGCGTCATCTGTTACGCTGACGACACGCTGGTGCTGGCACAGGGGGGGTCGTACGCGGAGGCGGCCGACGTTATGACACGCGGGGTTGCGACAGTCGTAGAGAGGATCCGGCAATTGGGTCTCGAGGTGGCGCTGCACAAGTCCGAGGCCATGTGTTTTCATGGCCGAGGCAATACGCCACCGTCGGGATCCTTGCTGACGGTAGGAGGGGTTTCCATCGGCGTCGAGTTGACGCTGAAGTACCTAGGGCTCGTCCTCGACAGCCGGTGGAACTTCGTGGAACATTTCCGACGTTTGGCACCCAAACTGGAGCGGGCCGGGGCTGCTTTCAGGCGGCTCCTGCCTAACCTGGGGGGACCAAACGCCTCCTGCCGGAGGCTCTACGCGGGGGTCGTGCGGTCCATGGCCCTCTACGGGGCCCCGGTGTGGGCGCGTTCCTTGCGGCAGCGTGCTGCCAACTATCTGAACGCGCCCCAAAAGGTGATGGCCCTAAGGATGGCCCGAGGGTACCGCACGATCTCGCGCGAAGCGGTGTGTCTCCTTGCCGGATTGCCGCCATGGGATCTGGAGGCGATAGTCCTCGCGCGCCTGCATGATTGGCGCGCGGAGGTACTACGCCGGGGGGAAACTCCGCTGACGCGGCAAATTGTCGCGCAGCGGACAGACCTCCGGCGCGATCTCATGGCGTCATGGAGACGACGACTGTCGCAACCCAGTGCAGGGCACGTCACGATAGTGGCGATAAGTCCCCTCTTTGAGGAGTGGCTAGAGAGGCGCCACGGCGTCCTCACCTTCCGCCTGACGCAGGTCCTCACCGGACACGGATGTTTCGGGAGGTACCTGCATCGAATCGGGCGGGAGGAAACGCCCGGGTGTCACCACTGTGAGGATCGACCGGAGGACACGGTGGAGCACACTGTGCAGGTGTGCCCCGCTTGGGCGGCGCACCGCCGTGTCCTCGAAACGGCGATCGGCGGCAACCTCTCGCGTCCGGCCCTGGTCCAAGTCATGATCCGGAGCGAGACGGAATGGGACGCCGTTGCCTCCTTCTGCGAAGCAGTCATGCTAGCGAAGGAGGTGGCGGAGAGGGAGAGGAGACCCTCTCGTCCCGGCCGCCGTGGTGGACGCCTCGGGCGTCGGGGGCCACCTGGTGACCTCCGGCCACCGTAGGCGCGGGCCTGTGGACGGCGAGCTATGGGTGGCTCGCCGTCCGTTCGTCTAGTGACAACAGGCCGTGTCGACGGCGCGTTAGTGTTCCACGCGCGCCTCAAAGAGAGTCAGCACACAGAGGGGCCCGAAAGGGCCGACGCCTGCCGGAGTCGCGGGATTATTCGCAAGAGACACCGTGGCTCCGGAACACAAAGGGCAATGAAGGAACATGGATGGGTTTTAGTCAGTAGAAGTCTGACACTCCCTCCCGCTACACCCAGAGCGGGAGGAGTCATTGGATGATTTCCCATCCCAAAAAAACAAAAAAAAAAAAGGTATGATAAATAGTTTTATTTTATAAAAATTACAAGCGCGCGCGCTTTCATTGTTATTGAAGAAATCATCGAGTGATTTATAGGAGGGCCAAAAATATATAAGCGTTTAACTGAGGCTCTAGACAATTGACATTCCATTGGAGATGGATATTGTCGAAATGCCATAATAAAAAGCATCGATCACGTGACATTTGTACACCGTTTGTCAATCCCGTACAATTTTGATGTTGTGACAATAACTGCCGTCACGTTACCGCTGACTGAATCTCTCAGTCTCAATCAATCTGTCCAGCTTTTTCTCAAGTACGCCAGTACATCAAGCTACAACAAGCTAAAACATCTCGTTAGTGCATGTCAAGTGTGATACGTTTTAGTTTAAAAAATCGTTATTGCTATCTGTGTCTTCGTCTAAACTCAGGAAGTAGCACCCTCAAAATGATCACCTAATTCTCTAACAAGTATGCCAGACAGTCTTCAGACGATAATGGGGCATTCTATTAACCAATCGCGCGTGCCTACGTAAAATCCGATCACATACATGATGATCCCATTGTTTCAAACTAATCAATGCATACTTGTATGAATAGATCAATATTCTAATAGGTACTTTTTATGAACGGAAGTCTTTATTTGGGCGTGAAATAACTACTTAGGTAGGATTAGAATGAATAATAATATTAATAAACTAGCTTCTGCCAGCGGCTTCGCCCGCGGATCCCTAGGGAACATATTCCCGGGATAAAAAGTAGCTTATGTGCTATTTCAGACTATAATCTATCTATGTTCTAAACTTCATTAAGATCCGTTAAGCCGTTCTGTCGTGATTGAGTAACAAACAACCAAACTTTCACATTTATAATATTAGCTACTCGTTTGTTGTAAAGCGAAATTATAACCATCTTCCCCTCGACATTATAAATTAGGATACTGAAAACTGTCGTAAGCCGTTTTACGAAGCTACTCGCTAGCCTCTAGGCGCCAAGCTAGCCGCCTGCCTGTGCGTTCGCGACCTTATACAAAAATAATCCTTATAGCATGATTCAGTATTCACGCGCGATGGCTTATAATAGCGTATTTCATGTTTATCTTTGGTATTTCTATATCGATTTCTATGATTCTTTTTTATGGAATAGTTAATAATGTTAACTTTTTAATTAGGGTTGACTGAGAGTATTATAAACGTAAGAGTAGACAAATATAATCAGAAAGCTTCGAACTGCTAAGCTATCGGGAGTTACACGTGTTATTGTGCGTCAATCATAAAAGATAGACATATGCTGTCGTGGGATATTTTTTATATAATTGTAAGGAGAACATCGCCGTCATACATGATTTCTGTGTAGCTTTCACCATTAAGATTGCACACGCGACGGAAGCTTAAAAAATGGAGTAACTTCTCCCGTTTTCCCAACATTTCCCTTCACTGCTCTGCTCCTATTGATTGTAGCGTGATGAAAAGTATACTATAACCTGCTCAGGAGTATGAATAATAATTGTACCAAGTTTCGTTAAAATCCGTCGAGTAGTTTTTGTTTCTATAACGGTTATACAGACAGACAGACAGACAGACAGACAGACAGACAGACAAAAATGTTACTGATTGCATTTTTGGCATCAGTATCGATCCCTAATCACCCCCTGATAGTTATTTTGGAAATATATTTCATGTACAGAATTGACCTCTCTACAGATTTATTATAAATATATAGAATAGATAGATAGATAGATAGATATAGACTAGCTGACCCTTCTGAACTCTTGAACTTCATCTGCGTCACATTTTACATTATTGCTCCGTTCCTATTTGTCATAGCGTGATGATAAATAATCCTCGATAAATGGGCTATCTAACACTGAAATAATTTTTCAAATCGCACCAGTAGTTCCTGAGATAAGCGCGTTCAACCAGACAAACAAACAAACAAACTCTTCTGCTTTATAATAATAGTATAGATTAACTAGAGGAACTCCATAGTATGACGATTAATGGTTATGGATATCCAATCTCGAGAATAATCCCGCAAATATTACCTATAGTCCTGCGAACCACCATAGAAAAGGGAGGATCCTCCGACGGGATGGTTGTTGTATCCAGTGGGCAACTGCCCCATAGCTGATATTTGGACTTTTGAACATGTTCCAAACTCTGATCTGATGTATGATTTCATTCATAGTTCGCTGCTGGCGGGAAAGATACTCAATACCATAATTACATGACGCTGCATTTCTTTTTGTTGGGGTACAAATTTCGCTGTGTATTTTTTTTTTGTGGCCAATTGATGCCGCTACAAAACAGCCTAGTCTTTTCACAACTATTTTTTTCAATGAGAAAATAAGGTTTAAGTAACGCTTGTCGAGTTCCGTAGATGAGTGACAATTCAAACCATATCAAGACTCCACCGTGCTTCATAAAGCACGTTAAGCCATTGATCTGGGCTGCCATTTATAGATCTTTGGCAGTCGTTACTGATAGACAGTCTTGCAAAAGGGCTACAGTTCCCAGTTATTGGGTTCAGTATGAAGAAATCAGTTAATCACTATACTTATAATTCTCAGCTGCATCTGATTTCGTTTATACAGGAAGCCGACCCCAACATAGTTTGGAAAAGGCTAGGCTTGCTGTTAGATGACAAAATGCAACACAAAAAATATTACATCAGTTTTGTATTGAAACAATAATGAATAACCTTGACATTTTCAAAGTTAGCCATTGTCTATAAATGTACCTCAGCTGTCAGTGTAGTAAAAACTGGCAGTATACTAGTACCAAAAATCTGACAGCCTTAAATCAAAAGTGAATTAGCATAATCTAGGCTCGATCGTTGTATGGAGACCTCAACCATTTGAGGAGCAATTGTCGTAAGCACTTCTTATATCCCCACATTTTGACAAGTTTCCGGCTTTGATTCTCGTTCAGACAATAATGCAACTTGAATATGAACGCTTTTTAAGTACTAGAGCTTACAGCTAATATCGAGGTGCAGTGCTGGCTCATACAAAAAGAAAAATAAATAATTGTATAATTGCCAGCATTGTTCAATGATATAGCATAATAGGTAAATAAATCCCTTAGTCACTGTTTCCGAGACCTAAGGCTAAAGTATGAGGTGTCCAATTCTAGGTAATAACATGTGCATCAATACTGTTAAATTTCTAACTGGAGCTCTGTACCCATTGTGTTCTTTTAATTACATCACCGCATTGTTCATCCTAGGTATCAGAACTAAAATATCCATATTTTGTGAACATCAGAATGACTGGCCAAAATGCCCGATCAGCTTTAAAATATTACTAAAATCTAATACCTATTTGCTACTATTTGATACCTTTGTTTAAATAATTGGTACCTAATAAACAAGTGAGAAAATGAATTTACAAAATGGGCAGTCATTCTGATGTCAGGATGACTGCCCACATTTAGAATCTCCACGTAAGAGCTCCAAAATTTAAATTCGCCTTTTCAAAAATTTAGTACCTAATTGATACCTAAACATATATTTTTTCTAGATTTTTAGGGCAATTAATAAAGATTTTATTAGAGGTTTTTTGTTTACTACCTATGTAATACAGAAAACAGTGATAAAGGTTTAAGGTTTTAGTAATATTTTAAAGCTGATCGGTCATATTGGCCAGTCATTCTGATGTTCACCCATATTTTCATAGCTGTTGATTCTGATTGATTGACATTTTGATTGTACTATTTAAGTATTGTGAAAAGATCCAGAGATCCGGACGAAAAAAAATAGGGCAAATACAATTCAGACTTGCACATGCACGGTTCCATTTTTCAATTAAAATATTTTTTTATTTATTTGTTGTTATAGCACTTGTCAATCTAACACATTTTGGGGTTTCTTAGGCTCTAGACTAGACCAAGCGTGGCGATGGTGGTTGTCAAAACATCAAAAATGTATGGGATTGACAAACGCTGCCAAAATACTACGTGATCAATGACTTATGTTTTGGTATTTCGATAATCGTCTTTGCCGAAAAATGCACTTTTTCTGGAATCTCTTGATTGATATTCGTTATAGCTGATCAAACGACTTATATTTAGTACATAGGTCTACCGTGTTTATTTTAATGATAATAACCATTATTTAATTTTCTTTCCAGTGACAGCAACTACGACATAATAGAATACATGCCATCTCCGCAAGTCGGCCTCCATCAAGTTGGGTTCCACTACTCGAAATTCGCGAGCGACCGTGTACAAGCCAAACTTACGAACGACACACTAATCTTATGGGCACCTGTGGATGAGCTTCGAGACTATAAATTCATTCATAACTTTGGAATTATGATTATCAATTCCATACATGAATATTCAAAGGATAAACGACCGTTAGTTCAAGGACCGATCAACTTGGTAGCGGTGCCTGCTATAATCAGTGGCTATGAAATTGGAAGTTGGAATCTACTGACTAATGGGTAAGTGATTCAGATGTAGGTACGGAATTTTAAATGGTGCTAATTTTGTAGAGTAGAACTATAATAACAATGAAGTTGTACTGATCGGCCTTCCAGCAATTACTGTATTAGAATTACAAGTCATCTGTGTCGACCTTTTTTTAATTAGCCTTTTCTGCAGTCATAAGAAAAAAGGACGTATCGACACAAAACGAAGCAAACCGATTTCCAACCTTAAATTATTTTCAATGACACAAGGTTTTAAAAGATTCTTGTTCTTTTGAGGAATGGCTATAAAATTTCGGGCACCTAAATTTCGTTAATGTGCGGTTTCGTTCAAAATTTTACTTGACCGTTGCGTTGGTGAAATAAATAATGATTAGTTTGTAAAATTATAATTTATACACAATTTTAACCCATAATTGCGTTTTATGAATAATTGCTGCTTTAATCAGATAGTAAAAACAATACACAATAATACAATGATATGGCGTCAAAAATTCGTCCGCATCGGCTTCGCTGTCGACTGGAAGTGAGCCCAAAAGACTGGCGGCATTGCCACGTTGTATGGCGATTGTTAGTTAATATCTTATTATCTTTTAAAATATAGAAATCTCGATTTCACCTGACCGATTTTTATGTTTTATTGTGTATAAAAACGTTTGCCGGATCATGTAGATATCATTTGGTCAAGCTAAAACTGACCACGACATTGTCGCAATATTTACAAAACAGACCGACGCTTCTAAACAAACACTTCATACGGGAAAAACTTCTGACGTCGATGTTTTCTAAGAATGTCTAACTTCCTGTACGTACGCACAAATATATCCCAAGCTCACAATTCCAGTATCAACTGACCCCTTACCTTAAAGACAGCTCATACAACGGACGGCCAGTTTCTTTTGGACATGTTATGCTGGGTAGGTGTGTATGAGAAGTCGCAAAACTTGACCTATATTCTAAAGTTAGGAGCTGAGTATATTCTCCAAGGTCAGGTGATGAATAAGAGCGGATTATATCAGCTGTTATAACAATGTACCGTCTGTTCTGCTCTACTGTTATTGTTTTTTAATATTTATGTGAATATTGATATTCTCATCATTGGTAATTTTGGATCGCTTTGTAATTTTTGCTGACTTTATTTATTACTTGCTATACTCGTGTTATACAAGATTTTGCAGAGTTATATTTAAGACATTTATAACTCTCTACCCTTCAAGGTCCAATTTATGTGCGTGTCAGAATGGCTGGTTGTCTATATCGGTTCGTGTCATCAAAAATATTCGAACAGTTTACCAAAACAGAGAGTTGATGTTGATCAGAATGGCTGGTCATTTTGAAGCCACTTTATTTTGTTTCAAAGTTAGGTAGTAATAAAAAATTGAGTATAGGTAGTAAATACTATCAGAAAGGTATCAATTTTGATACAGATAACCAGAGTTTTCGGCGTACACCTATTTCTCTCCAGGGTTTTTCTGTGTACCAAAATTCATTAAATATGGTTCGAAAATTTTGGTGTGAATGCGTAACAAAAAAACTAATTTTCGCATTTTAATATTAGATTGGATTTTATTTGATACTCGGTTGGCTAGTGACACAGCCACCGGTATATTAGTTGAAAACATATTTTTGATATTTAGTTGCCAATGTATTTATAGGTGAGATTTTTTTAGTTGTTCTGAGTCATGTCTCTCAAAACATATGAAGAGATGTGTTGACTCAGACAAAAATAGTTACCTACTAAACTTTCAGCGTGATAGGTTTTCCCAAGAGATATTTGCGAAGATTTAAATTTTAAAGAAAATATGATTCAAGTTTTCGTATTTCCTTTTTACCCCATTTGTGATTAAACAAACGAAACATACTGGAAGAGTATACCACCTTATGAGTGTTATTTATATATCATATAATAACACTCATAAGATAAAATGCTTCTATTGCCTCCCAATAATTTGAATAAAATAATACTTTTGTACGTCATTCCTTTTAGTTAAGTTTAAACTAGATGAGGCCGGTATTTCTTAGCTGATTACCCTGAGAAGAATCGAAACTAATATAGACGTCAGTCTCTTCAAGCGTTTATACAATCCGTGCTGATCAAATTGTAAATGAAAACCAAGTAGGTTAATTATGGTAAAATGGGAATTTCAGAACAGCACGGAGCCACTTTGACGGGTCGGTTCTGACAGGGAAATTTCTGTTAGTTGAGCTACATGGTGCGTAAACCAGAGTGCCAATTCAAATAATTTAAAAAAAAATGGCATTCGCATGTCAATCGCAAACTGTCAAAAGAGCCTTAATTTTCATATATTTTTAAAATATATATTTTTAAAATTTTAAATTTTATATTTTTAAAATAAGCAGAATTGACACACTATATCTATGCACAGTTCACCTACACACATTTTATTCAGTACTATTGGGAAATCATCATGTCTCTGGGCGGAGCGGAAGGGAGTGTCAGACTCTTACTGACTAAAACCCATCCGTGTAACTCCTAATACTCTTTGCTTTCCAAGGCCACGGTATCTCCTTCGAACAAATTTCACAACCCTAGCAGTCGTCTTTATACATAGAACAGAATTTAATTTACAGACTTACCTTTTGTTATCACAAAAATTTCAGCGCCTTCCGCATAGTAAACACAGACCAATTCACAAGCATCAAGCAGATAGAATCCATGACCTTCGAACTGGCACAGCAGCTCAGCAGGATATGGCTCGGCAACCCTGGTGAAGTGGCGAGAACCAGGTGGAAGGAGGAGTGGTTCAAAGAAGGCATGGCTACCTACTTTGCCTATTACTACTTAACTCAGGTAAGTAATGATAACGTAGATGATTACATTCACACCATAAACCAACAAATAACAAATAAACAATTTTGATTTTGATGATTTTTTCGTTGTTCCATGGTTCACACAGACAACGTGCTCGTTGCACTCAGACTGATCGTCCGTTTTTTTTACTGGTCCGTCACTGTTCAAATTTAGACGAATCCGAGAAAAAGAACGGATCCGGGTTGTTGAATGCTCGGATCAGGGGGCGACTCTCTAAGCCCGACGTCTCTAGTTTCGGAATTAGTTGCGGACGTATTCTACTCTGTATTACCTACGAATTTACGATTAGTCCCAAACTCGAACTAATAATGAACGACACCACGATTTAATAGTAACTGTCAAATCGTGTTGTCATTAATTCTCAGTGGTTAGGTGATACGGAGGAGAATACGCCCGTAAATAAGCCCGAAACTACAGACTTCGGGCTTAGACAGTAGCGTCCCTCATGTAGTGTAGATCTGTCGATCGTCAGCCGACAGGCGCCATCTTCCGCTAGACGATCCGTCATAGAGGGAATACGCACGCCAGCCACCGTCATCCGTTTAAGCAGAGGGTCCGTCACAGTGCTAACACCATAGATACAATAAATAAGAACACGCACTAACAGAATGAACGGAAAACCTGAAAAGGGGCTAAAAATTACTTTCAACATCAAACCAATAATTAATTATGGCATCCTACTATACTTGATGTAAAAATTGCACCATGAACACTAAGAAGTGAGCTGTCTATCCATTCATCAGTCCACGTTCAGTCTACAAAAGTTTAGACGGTAAGATGTTAAGGCGCGTCCCCGAGCAAAACGCAGCGCTAGCTGTTTCTTGTGCAGTTTTTTGGAGCTATCTACTCTTTATCCAAAAGAAATATCAACTATTAAAAAATACATTAAATTTTTACATAATCTTGGCTTCAAAATGGTAGATATTATTTTTTATTACTTAGTATAATGTTTATGTAATCTCCTCACAACGAAACCACAGAAATGAGAAAAAAATACTGAAAACATGCATCTTCTCGAAAACTAACGATTATTTTGATTTTGTACTTACACTAATGGATAGGCAATTTAATTATGAACATTTTGGTAGAAGTATTTTTTTCATACGACCAAAATTTGATTTTATAACGGTTTTATTCAACATTTTGAGCGTATTCGCTTTTGTATCTCTTGCCCTGTTATTGAGGGAAAAAATGCTCAAGGTTATTTGGTCAGGGTACGGCCTTAACAGAATTGACCATTTTTCAGTAATTTAGTCAGTTCTGACAATATCATTTATCGGTTTCGAACAAATGCGCATGTCTAATTCAGAGATTATTTTTTCTCTCCGACTAAAAAATAAGACTTGCACTGTAGCCTTGAAATTGTATATTTCTGTGTAAATATATGACCCAGAACTGGCCTTCGTTGATGCTTATAGCTAGTAATAATAATATTATGACGTGCTTTTCATACAAATATTAATACGATAATTCATAATCTGTTATTGTAAGCAAAGAAAGCAAGGGTTCTATTAATACGTACTAATGCCATCATGATTAAGCTGTGAAAAAGGGATAGAGTTATACGTCTTGTTTTGCTGCGTCTCCCTCCCACACCGTTAACATGATGGTTTTAAGATGTCATAATAGGTACTCAAAACTAAATAAGCCACGAACCCACCGCGGTGCACACTATCCACGGCTACGAGGCGTATTTTAGCTGCGTGGGTTCATTTGTTTGACATGACGTGGATCTACGTTTTCATTGCAGTACACGCTACACGCTCACGACTATGTTTAACTGTAGCGTAAGCTCACCGCGGCACACGGAGGGGCTACGCACGTTTAAGCGTTGAGCTACGTGGGCGCTTTTTTCGAGCAATCCAAGCGTGTGCCAATGACGTCAATTGATGCGTGGCGTGTCCGTGGGTTGTAGTGGAAACAATCTCATACATTTTCATGCAAGGCGCAGCCACACATACGTGCGTAGACTCTCCGTGCGTTGCGATGGGTTTCCTCCTTTACACCAAAATAAACATCAAACCACTGTTGGATATGAGCCTCCTGTAAACTGTTTCGATATCTTTTTCCATCTTGTACCTACCAATGTGAATAACAATTCCACCTTATTAAAATACATAACAGATCGAAAGTTTTTAATAATGAAAGAACTATCTTTAATTGTCATTTATTATCATCTGCCTTACCATATGGTCCATGTCACTTGCGGTCGGTGCAACATGTTTTTTACTTTACATTGTTGTGCCAACCGTCATGGTATTACTGACTTCCTTTTTATATCGTTCCACACATCATTGTCATCGCTTCTTTGGCCTCCCTCTCCTTCTTTATAATATTCATCCTTATTTTCTGAATGATGTTTCTAATGCATATTTGCGATAAAAATTTCAATCGGGATGAATGCTGAGTAATAAATAAAAAATTATATGTAGCCCGTCAGTTTGATTATCGAAAAATGTTAGCA